>CM067374.1:39399253-39879631 GCA_034401795.1 Chaetoderma sp. LZ-2023a | reverse complement strand
ATTTACGACATTCTCTGGCAATATGCAGGAAAAAGGGTTTTTTAACTATCACGATTTTCGTAATAATGTCCAAAAAATCTAACATGCTGAAACGATAATAGGCATAAACATTAATATGTATATATTAGTTCACAAATTGCAATTAATGATTTATTTTTTGTGACATTTGGTTGTTTTCGGATTCACTGTGATTGTAAAGTAATGTAGCTGAATATAACCCATTCTTGCGTCACCAGCAGGCTAGCCAGCCATCGTAACACTGTACTGTCTTACAGTGACAGATATTATTAACGTATAGTATATTATCAACGCAATACCGATACCGTACCAATACCGAGGTAATTGGGCCCAAAAATACCCATACTGGTACCGAACGTACCAAACAGCTCTACTGGATGGTTCGTAAAAACAGTCCTTATCAATGTTATATAGGTCCATGATGAGCTTGAATGATTCAATTAGATCTATGGGAGTGGGTAGAATCAAGGTATATAGCCAATGCTATCCCAGTCTGAATCTCCTCTGACTCATCGGATCCCCGGATTATTGTCATGATTAGAGTGAACACAAATAAGAAGATCCCATCCCTGTGACAAATAAGAAGATCCCATCCAGGGTTCCTCATAAGGGTCCTTTTGAGGGTCTAGACCCCCAAAATGTAACTGGTGACCCCAAAAAATTGTGGTAGTGGGTCCCATGGGGCCCCCCCAAAAAAAAATCTTGCATGAGTGTTAAATATTAATAGGTTCTTGCACAAACATACCCACAAAATCTAGCATGGTACTGACATAATTCATAGCTGTGAACCCATGATACTCTCTAATTTTAGCATGGAATGATGGATGAGAAAAACTGAATGGGAATAACAAATTTCAATTTGGGACCCCCAATTTTTTGTTGGGACCCCTAGACTTGTAGGTGTGGGGTCCCTGGGACCTCCAAAATTGTGATGCCATGAGAAACACTGATCTAATCCCTGTGGCAGATATTTGGACACACTTGTCTGTCTGTCCAAGATCAAATATCTGTCACAGGGGTGGGTTGAGTCAGAGCAGACTCGGGACTAACACAGTCATAAGTCATGTCTCCACACATAATTTGTTTAAATGTAAACATACTTTATACATGTATCGTATCGTACTCTATGTCATTTGTAATATAAAGTACTCATGTACATGTATATAAATGTTATATGTATAAACATAATATAAATTTATGTTATATGTCAAGGGTCCACCGCATCATAGGCCTTGCCTTTGGTGGATGCCTGTATTAAATTGTTAAAGTATTTACCGATACAAAAATCTACAAAGAAATTAAATCATCAAATGATGCAATAGAACTATAAGATAACTTAAATAGCATAACGAAATGGTCTTGTATCTGGTAAATCAAATTCAATGCTGACAAATGCTGTGCTATGCATCTAGGTACAGCTAATATTAAACATTCATACTTCATGAACTCTCTTGATACAAATATTAAGCTGGTAGAAACAACTGTTGTAAAGGATTTAGGTCTGAATGTAGACAACCAACTACAATTTAGCATCCATTGTCAAATCCAAGTATCAAAAGCTAATAAGATTTTGGGACTGATAAGAAGGTCCCTCACCCATTTAGACTCTTAAACTCTAGTAAGGCCATACACTTCGCTAGTTAGACCTATACTTGAATACAGGAACGGTCCATGGACTCCAATGTTAAAAAAAGACAGTCTAACACTAGAAAATGTGCAGCGAAGAGCAACTAAAGTGATACCCTCAATAAGAAATTATACTTATTTAGACCGGTTAAAATATCTGAATCTACCTTCTCTCTACTACCGTCGATCACGTGGGGATATGATTCAAACTTATAAATACATTCATGGTCTTTATCATGTTCAGTGCCCATTCTTGGAGATAGACAAACAAAGCATCACTCGGGACATAATTTTAAACTCACTAAGAGCCGATGTGACAAACAAATTAGGCAGAACTTTTTTGCAAACCGGATTACGAACAGTTGGAATAGCTTACCAAATGAAGTAGTTAGTGCTGTAAGCCTAAATATCTTCAAAAATAAACTAGATTCATTTTGGTCAGATTTTTTGTATACGCAAGAGCCAGTACATAATCATTATCTTTCTTTTACCTCGAAACAAATTAACTAAGCAATAAGCATAATGTAGTCGCCATCTATCTACAGGCATTTTGCCTATTATGGTAGTATATGATAAGTTAAGTTATATGCATATGGAAATAAAGAATCTTGAATCTTGAGCACTATGTGGTAAATTACTGATTAACGTGATATTGATGGTATTATGCCATATTACAGCTCGTCACATCCCTAATGTATCTCATCTGTATCTGCCTTTATGGAAGTATGTAGGCTTGTCCATGATGCCTGGTTTTTTTACATCATATCATTGTGTGCCCTGTATTTGCGCATCCCCTCTCTTTGCGCATACGCATTCAAACTCTTGTGAGAGTCCCTCATGATCGGCACGCACACATAGTGAGTCACAAGGCAATCTATGGTTATTCATTTTGCTCATTAGAGCTGGGCGGTATTGATATGTACATGACGGTATCGGTACCATGAAAAAATACCGCAGTACCACGGTATACCGTCATCTGAGCTTGGGGCATGGCAAGAAATTAGAAAAAATGTTCCCATTTCCTTTTCACTTCCATCTCCAATCAACGGTAAATATAGGTAAAATAAATAAATCGGCTTCCTGATTTAGAGAAGAAAAACATGACTATTGCGACTGTTTAGTTTCACGATTTTATTAGGTCACTATTTTTATTGACGTAATATCATTCACGGGAACATCGGTCAAAGGGTGTGGTCGACTCGCTAACTATAACCCGCTGTTTGAGACATTGGGGCGCACTATTTTCAATCTGGATTGTTCTTGCTATTAATGCGTGCGACCAACAAACGGCACATTTTATTTTGGCAGTCGAGCGCTTTGATAAACCGAGTCTAGACAAAATCTGCGAGTATTTAAACTGGGCGAGTGTTGTACTCTTTTAGTTCTGTTGGAGTCATATGTTCTGTTACTCGCGAAAACAGGCCTATACACATACATATAACACGACATTGAATATAGCCGATTCCAAAGCTCCTGATAATTACCGAGTACCCGATGTGCAGACTCGTTACTCGCCATGCTTCACGTGAACAATGCGTGTAAAAAGCTTTTTCCGCGAACTTCCGACGTGTAGCCAGTTGAAAAATGAATTACAAAAACTAAAACACTATAATTTTTAGGTGTCATTACTTAAACTGGATTTAGTCCTTAAAGAAATTTCTTAAAACAAGCCAGAAAAATAAAAAATAACGACTTCAACGCTGCTCATTCTTAATAAAATAGCAAATACTATGTTTTAGTAAATTTTCATTGATAAATTCAGCATAGTAATGTATTTTCCCACGGTCTAGTTCATGAACAACCAATCAGATACGTCTTTGCGAGATCGCTGTTGTGTTTGAATAGCACGCAGTTTGTATGTTATTTTGTTATTCTAGCGTGTTTGTTCGGTGACAAAATGCTTGGAGTAATAAATTAGAAATAATAGAAACGGGAATAGGGAATATATTATAGTGTAATTACTACCGGCGGAGGGCCAGAGAATGAGTTTAGATGTTTTAAATAAAGCAATTTTACCGTGAGACTTTCAAGACGTACGTTTGACATACAATTCTGCCTGTCATTATTTTGTAATTGACGTCTTGATGTTTGTTTTTACAACGACCCTTTCACCGTAACTCGGCTGATAGTTAGGGATGCCTGTATTTTTTGGTACTATTAGCACTTATTTACCCTTGTTCAAATCCGATTTTATGAATATATTTCTCAAATATTGCTCAAACATTATGGACGGTATTCACGGTATTTGGAAATGTCAACGGTTCACGGTATACCGCGGTCCTCACGGTACTACCGTCAGACCGCCCAGCTCTATTGCTCATATAAGACTTTTTCCGCTTGAAAGTGTGAAACTACTTGTCACTATAGGTTTAAAGCAGTGCTGTTGGTTTCTGACACTGGAATATTAATTTAGAATTGTTACATCTATCGTAAAAATTGTTCTTAGAAACATAAAATATGAAGGCGTGTGCCTATATTTGGTGATTAAATAATACCAGATGACATTTTCTTCCCCTTTAAGAATAGCACAAACGTTTTTACGCAGTCAGGGTCACCATTTGTCAAACCGATCTTTCAAATATGATACATATGTTATCATTGGTTAATCTTCAGCGACAATGCATTTATGTGAAACATATGTTAAAGATGTGGTAGAATATGCTGCACAACATATACCTTTTGCCCGTGCGCAAAAAGTGGGTACACCATTGGATTCGGTAGCTTCCTCTTTCATGCTGTACTTTATGCAGACTGACAATTAAAACAGCAAGTTTCATGCAGGTGAATAAGAACCCATACTAGTGTCTTATATTTATTCAACAATTACAAGTTTTGCTCAGACTATTTGATAGGAGGAGATAATGCAAACATGCGCAATGTGGGTACCATAGCGGCATAGGATACATGTTAATTGTTTACCTCGAGTTTTGCATTTGACTGGAAAACTGTCTGTGATTTGTGACATAGCTGCGCAAAAGCCGCACTAAGTGCTGTCATTTTTTGTCGTCCATCAAATGTAATTTCACACTGATCTGGATCTATTTCTCCAAGTAACAGATCCAAATCTACAAATGCCTTGTCAAATTCCTTTTCTAGAATTTCTAGCCACCGAAATGACAACGTAGCAGCCATTTTTACTTCCTAACTATTTTTCCATATTTTCGTAAACAACAAATATTTATATAACACATTGGAACATTAGTTATTTCGAGATTCGCTCTCTTACATTCTTTTATAAAGATTAATAATATTTCAATGATTTATTTGTATTTTCTTCAATATTAATACGAAACTGTGGCGACAAATTACCCATAGCTCGCAATAAAGGGAGATAACTTTACCAAACTTATGTGAATAAAGGTTTTACTACGTAATTATCTCCCCTGATCTTCAGAATAATAATAATAATAATAATAATAATAATAATAATAATAATAATAATAATAATAATAATAAGCTTTATTTTATGAAGGTAAACCAATCAGTTATAAATAGCTGGTGTTCCCCGGGGCCTTCAATCTATTCTACTATTATTCACATATTTACATATAATACTTGGTTTTCTATATACAATATGTACATATAATATACTGTACATATTTACATTGTATGTCTTAGACAACCCCCATCTGCCAACACTCAAGATCGGATCCAAACCGGTACAATCCAAAAACACCTTGAAAAAAGAGAGAGAAAAGATGCCTGAACTCCGCAAGCAGCTTCCTTCTGTGCAAAAACCTTTAAGTTTTATGGTCCAATTTTCTCAAAATGTTTTAAGCTATACCAATTCGGATCCAATCCCGAGTGCTAGCAGACAGGACTCATCCAAGACAAAACATAAAGATTTAGATATGAGTACCTACACCATATCAATAGCATATAAATGTACATGTAGTGATTATTTACCTAATTTGTCAGCCATATATTGGGATTTGAAAGGAGTCAAGGAAGGGGCAGTTCGTAGTGATACTTTTAATGAATTCCATAATTTTGATCCTTTCACAGCGAAGCCAGATGAGTGCAAGGCACCTTTCGCCAATGGAATATTGACTTGAAAATTGTTTAAAGATCTCAGATTTCGCTTATGAGAATCAGCACATTTTACAAATAGCTTTGTTAAATATTCAGGATTTTCATCTCTGATAGCTTTATATACAGTGCATCCAGTTTTGTAATTTATTCTTTCCTGTATCGGAATCCAGCTAAGTTTTTCAAATAATGTTCTTGACGGTGTACTAAACTTTTCACTGAGAATGATTCGTGCGGCTCGTTTTTGCAATTTTAGAAGTCTGTCTAATTGAGTTTCTTTGCAAATATTACCCCATACTACCAGGCAGAAATCAAAATGGGGTAATACATAGGAATTGAAAAATTTTAATCTATAATCGATGGGTAGGTCCTTCGCATATTTTCTAAGTATTCCTAACAGACGAGATATCTTTTTTACAACATTGTTCACATGCTCTATGAATGTTAGCTTATCATCAATATGGACTCCTAGAAGCTTTTCAGAGCTACTGCCAGTTAGATTAATACCATCATACTGTATTGTCACATCTTTGAAATCTTTAAGCTTAGCTCGTGATCCGATTAATAATAATTTAGTTTTACTTGCATTGACAATCATTTGATTTTCATTACACCATTCCTTGACTGCATTCATGTCCTCATTTAAGTGATTTGTTAGAGTGGTAATACAATTGGATTTAAAATAAACTGTAGTGTCATCAGCATACATATCAGTGTTACAGCGATTAATATGAGATGGTAGATCATTAACAAAGACTATAAATAATAAAGGACCTAATATAGAACCCTGTGGCACACCATGCTTAACAGCCATGCGGTCTGCTAAGCTTCCAGACTTACTTACACACTGCCACCTATCCTTTAAATATGAAGAAAACCACCTAAGTGCTGCATTATCAAATTTATATAATTCTAATTTTCTAAGTAATAGCTGGTGATCAATTACATCAAATGCCTTTTTAAAATCAATTAATACATTTCCAGTTATTTGCCCATCATCAATGGCTTTCGTCCATGTGTTAAGCATTTTAAGAAGGATTGTTTCACAAGAGTGATCTTTACGAAAACCAGATTGATTGCTACAAAGTAGATTGTACTGAGATAAATATTCAAACATGTGATTGTGAACATGACGTTCCATTATTTTAGATAAGATAGGAAGTATAGAAATCGGCCTATAGTTCTCAATATTGTTCACATCACCAGTTTTATACAAAGGAAAGATTTTAGCCCCTTTCCAATTTTCAGGAAATGTCATGGATTGTAGGCTAAGATTTATTATATAAGCTAATGGGAAACTAATTATAGAACTAACCATCTTTAAAAATTTAGGAGGTAGATTATCTAATCCTATTGACTTCTTTATATCAAATGCATTAAGTTGTTTTAACACAAAGTCTGGAGTTACCTCTGGAATGCTAAAGTAAATGGTTTGTGGAACATTTATTTCTACCATATGTTTTATCAAATCTATATACCGGCCTTTATTATTGTAGTCATAGGGAGGCTGCTGCTTCAATAAATTATCTGCTACATCAGAAAAGAAAATATTGAATGCATCTGAAATTGCTTTTGGATCGGACAACAAGTTACCATCTTTGTCAATAAAATGTTCAGTACTAGCTTCATGTTTCTTAGGATTTAGTTTTCCTAGAATTTTCCAAATATCATTCTGACTGTTTTGATTCATAATACTTGTTTGTAGTAACTTTCGCTTACTTTTTTTCTATTAAGGCTGTTGTCTTGTTGCGCCAGTGTCTATAATTTGGAGTATCTTTCATATCATAATAATTATCTCTGGTTTTCATAGCAGTTATAATTTCATCATTTAACCATTCAGGCAAGAATCTATGCTTAACTCGTTTTTCTATCATAGGTGCATGTTTATCTAGTATTCCCAAGAAAGATGTGACGAAGAATTCTAGAGCTTGGTTTACATCATTAATGGCAAAAATTCTTTCCCAATTGAAATTTTCTATATCCATTTTAAATGAGTCTTCAAGAAATTGTGTCATTTTCCGCATATGGACAGTAGTATGACCTGATTTTTTAGGCTTTGGCTCCTTATAATTTAGCGCTATGAAAATGGCTTTATGATCACTTAAGGCTCGTTTTGAAATAATTATCTTATCAACCAGCTGTTCATTTGATACATATATATGGTCGATCAATTTGGATGTTGTACTTGTAATTCTGGTTTGCTGTTTGACTTTTTGAGTAAGTTGAAACATATCTATCATTTCATTCCATTTCGTGTTTTCATCGGGTACATTATAGTTAATATTAAAGTCACCTAACAAAATAATTTCTTTATTTTCATCAATAACATTAGAATACATGTCTTCAAAAAGGTCAATCCATATAGCTTTGGAACTTGGAGGTCTATAAACAAATGCTGTAAGAAAAGGCTTACGCTTAAATGGTTTAACTTCTAACCACATTACTTCTATTTCATCGATTTCAAGATCAATTCTACGTTTAAAAGATATATTATGAGCGATATATACAATAATTCCACCACCAGCTTGATTTTTCCTATCTCTACGTTCTGAATGGTAACCTGAGATTCGATATAATGAATCAGCTGAAGAATCATTAAGGTAACTTTCTGTTATGCCTAATATCTCTACTTCTTGTTTAGGTTTAATTAACAACAGTCTAAGCTGGTCAATTTTATTACTAATATGGCAGATCTTTACATGACCTATGCGCAAACCTTTTTGTGGCAGATTAAATCCAGGTATAGGTGGGTCTTGAGTGTTTACTACATATTCATCTTGTAGAGGAAAGGAAAAATTTAATAAATTGTCTATCATACTGAAATCAGATAAAATATAGCTGGCTAGAAAAATTTAATTTTAAAAACTTGTAGATTTATCTACATATTGTTTAATATTAATAAAATTCAATAAATTGCTGTCAACATCAACATCATCATTATTATTGCGGACATGGTCATTATCATCATCATTGTTATTGTGGACACGGCCATGATGATCATGATCACGATGATCACCATCATGATCAACATCGTCATCATCATTGTTATTGTGGACATGGTCATTATCATCATCATCATTGTTATTGCGGACATGGTCATTATCATCATCATTGTTATTGTGGACACAGCCATGATGATCATGATCACGATGATCACCATCATGATCAACATCGTCATCATCATCATCATTGTTATTGTGGACATGGTCATTATCATCATCATCATTGTTATTGTGGACATGGCCATTTTCATCATCATCATCATCATCATCATCATTGTTATTGTGGACATGGTCATTATCATCATCATCATTGTTATTGTGGACATGGTAATTTTCATCATCATCATCATCATCATCATTGTTACTGTGGACATGGTCATTTTCATCATTATCAACATCATTGTTATTGTGGACATGGTCATCATCATCATCATCATCATCATCATCATCACTGTTATTGTGGACATGGTCATTATCATAATCATCATCATCATCATCATCATCACTGTTATTGTGGACATGGTCATTATCATCATCATCATCATCATCATCATCATTGTTACTGTGGACATGGTCATTATCATCATTATCATTGTGGACATGGCCATTTTCATTATCATCATCATTGTTATTGTGGACATGGTCATTTTCATCATCATCATCATCATCATCATCATCATCATCATTGTTACTGTGGACATGGTCATTATCATCATTATCATTGTGGACATGGCCATTTTCATTATCATCATCATTGTTATTGTGGACATGGTCATTATCATCATCATCATCATCGTCATCACTGTTATTGTGGACATGTTCATTTTCATCATTATCATCATCATTGTTATTGTGGACATGGTCATTATCATCATCATCATTGTTATTATGGACAGGGTCATGATGATCATGATCACGATGATCACCATCATGATCAACATCGTCATCATCATCATCATTGTTATTGTGGATATGGTCATTATCATCATCATCATCATCATTGTTATTGTGGATATGGTCATTATCATCATCATCATCATTGTTATTGTGGACATGGCTATCATCATCATCATTGTTATTGTGGACATGGTCATTGTCATTATCATCATCATCAATGTTATTGTGGACATGGTCATTGTCATCATCATCATTGTTATTGTGGACATGGTCATTATCATCATCGTCGTCATTGTCAATGCTATTTATAACATTTCGCGAAACAGTATGATTTATATAATGTGATTTAGTTGCATTTGATATATTGATATAACTTTTTTGAAGGCCCGGGGTTGAATGATTTGGGTATGACATAGATTTATATATATATATTTGATTATTATTATTATTATTGTTCGTGGTGAAATCTGAATGGTCTATAACACAAACGCACGTCTTCTGGTTGCATTCCTGGCATAGTTGATTTAGTATTGAGAAAAAGTTCCTAGAAGTCACTGTGTTTGAGAAATCAGCCACCTCTGCTTTGCTGAATTCCTATACTTGTGTGTAATATTGTTTTTGATAGTCACATAACTTAGCTTTGTGTCCATACTGTAAGCAAATCCAGCACATTACTGCTTTCCCATGCCTGCAAGGCTTGGTGGAGTGTGATGGCTCAGCACAGTAGAGACAACATGATTCATTATTTGGCTGCTGAGAATGAGGGTCTTTTAGGATTGGGATAATAGAGTTTATACTATTCAGCAAGGCATCGGTTCCTTTGTCACTGAGGTGAAGGTAGTCTGCAAGAAACATTGTTGCGTCTATATAACCAGCCTCGTCTAAGAAAGCTGGTTCATTATCAATAAATTTCAAATTTCTCATTGCTGTAACTACTTTGAGTTCATTGTTTACATGGAACACAGTGTTGTTTCTGTGATAATTGTCCAATCGTGGTGGCAATCCAGAGATGATTACGTGAATGTGTGGGTAGCTGTACTGTAGATAGTCTAGAAGGTGTGTATAGTCCTCCATAATCACACGTACTGGCTTCCTTGTATCATTAGTGCCTATCTGAATAATAAGTGTTTCTAGTGATGCTAAATCCATTGTCTGTAATCTAATTATAAGTGATGAGATTGTAGCTCCTCTATTTGTGCTGACCTTACAACCAGGGGTTAAACTTGTTGTTTTAACACCTTTGGTCAATGAGCTACCAATGATAAGTGTTTTTACTCTACTTTGGTTTTGTTGTCTGCTACCATAATTTGAAGAATTCTCACTTAATTTCACAGTTTCAGTCATTAGCTTAACTGGCACATCCTGTACTAAAGTTGGAATTGGCATAGGGTGGTCTGTTTTGACAGGTAAGTCTTTCTTTTGTTCACTGGCAGCTTCTTTCTGTGTTGATTTCTTTAGTGGATCAATACTATGACTACAGATTCTGTACACTGCTACACTGACCTCATCTAGAATACTGTGGGGATCCAATTTGCATATCATTCCACAAGCTGGATTAAAAATTTGGACAATTTATAAAAATCTGTCATTTACAGTTAAAAATTAAAAGCTATTGGCATATGGTATGTATGGTCCCGAGTATCGGTTTCTAACAGGGTATATACCATTTTGGCTATTGCATAAAAGTGTAAAGCCTTTGTTAAGAAATTACTTTAATTTAGTAATTAGCAAGTGTTCAGTGAAATAATACATGCATTACAATATTTCAATTCCTCCAAATAAATTTACTGTTTATAAATGCACAGCATCGCTTTTTAGAGGGATTTTGTGTACCAGTTTCTAACAGGGATGTAAATTCGCTAAGATGGTGATATGACATCACTGTCTATGATATAACACCAGGAGAGTTTGTCAGCAAAATAATGATACAAACGAAGCTAAAAAGGAAGTACAATTTAAGTTATGTTCCACATCAATGGCTAATACACAAACTACAAAAATACAATCTAGGACGATTGTACCTATACTGGATCACCAATTTCCTTATTGGAAGAAAACAACGAGTAATAGTTAACGGAGAAGCCTCAAATTGGAAAGACGTAACAAGCTGTATCCCACCGGGTTCAGTCCTGGGTCCGCTGCTATTTGTCCTCTACATAAATGACCTACCAACCGTGACCAGTAGCTGTGCATCAGTATACCTCTTTGCAGATGACACTAAAGCATTCAGAGCAATAACTAACAACGACGCCACCATTCAGTTCCAAGAAGACATCTATTGTGTTCAGGAATGGGCAGACAAATGGCTTTTATGCTTTCATCCAGATAAATGTACGGTAATGTGAATCGGAAACTCCACTGTTCACAAGAAAACATACCAACTCAGAGAAACGGTTCAACCAATGGATATATCACACCAGGAAAAGGACATAGGTGTAGTTATCGATGACAATCTCTCCTTTGATGCACACATTAACGAGAAAATAAACAAAGCTAGTTCAATGATGGGAATAATCCGACGGACTATGGAGTTTCTTGACATCGATTCATTCAGGATTCTGTACACTGCTCACATAAGACCTCATCTAGAATATGCTAATCAAATATGGAACCCACATCTAAAAAGACAAATAATGGCCATAGAAAACATCCAATGTAGAGTAACTAAACTCATACCAGGATTATACAACAAAACTCCTGAAGAAAGACTGAAGCTCTTAAACCTACCAACTCTAGCATACCATCGAATCAGGGGTGATCTCATAGAACTTCACAAAATACTCTCCAGCAAATACGACAAGGAAGCAGCGAATCTATCCATTCCACTGTCATATAACAAAATAACTATGGAGGACACTCACTCAAACTATACAAAAGACGAGCAAGGCTAAACATCAGGAAGAACTTCTTCACATACAGAGTCATAGACTCATAGAACGATCTACCTGAAACAGTTGTCAATGCTAAGTCAACAAAAGCATTTGAATTCAGACTAGATAAATATTGGCAAGAGCAACTTATAAAATTTAGCTATAATGAAGAAATTATAACACAACGTTTAATAACAGGGAGCTGACAGAAGAGGGTATTTAACCCTATAGTCAGAAGAGGGCCTGTGAGTTATTGTAGTAAATCTACATCTACATGGTCAAATTCCATTCTTCGTAATACTGGATATACATATACAGCAGCAACACCATTTTCAAAAGCAAAATTCTATATATCCTTGCTTTGTAAAGTAGTAAATCTGGTGTTTAAAATGAAAATAAGGATTGTTATGCACGCCGGAAAACGTTAAAATTATTTTAATTTTTACCACATATAGAAACTATGGCCGTATTTGGATTGAGCAAGTGCGTGAAAAAAATCGATGCCTTCGTCGCCCGACCCGTACCCGTGGTTAGCCGGACTCAGGGATGCGGGATGAAGTGTGCATGCTACTGGGGGATACAGCGACGGCCTCTAGGACCATTGGAATGATCACGTTCCAGTGGATCTGGGTGAGCATTCCCGCCAAAATTGAAGACCACATCTCGCCCCAGCTATTCGTCTGTCCCGTATGTCATTGCATAATCAGTCAATTTGTCACTACCTTGTAAAATAAGGCTTTATAGCTCAGCGAGTCAAGAGCTGGCTAGTATAAGAAAATAGTTTGACATGGCTTTTCATCGCCGATGCTATGGTCAGGATATTTATTGTTACAAGAACGATGCGCCTCGTATGGGCCTCTGACAAAATACAAGGGGATAACCTTCTCTGTAATGAGAAGCTTTCGCCTCAGCGAGGGTAGTGATTCGTGGGGGCCTCCATCTCTTGAACAACTCTATGCCAGAAGCGGAGGAGTATCACATTACTGATCCTCCTAAACCGGCAATGAAAAAGATGGGATAAATTGCATGTGTGTCCTAAGTATATGTTGGGGATGCATACTGTATTACGTGTTGGTAGACACGGCTAGATGATTTCAACAGAAGTCATCCAGGCCGAATTCCTATTAGTAAGTTAGTAGGTGCCGCTTTATTTCGGCATCCTTCTGATGCCACTAGACTATACAATTAATTTTTGGGTCCAGACACAGAGATGTTTAGGCCGCTAATGGCTTATTCCTACTTAACTTTTAAACACAAGTCATCTTCCTGGCCTATGTGCTCGAGCCCCCATCTCGGCTCTGATTCATTGAACAACAACCTCAGGCCGACTGTGCATACAAAAGTGCCAGCGCGACTGGTACTGAAGCCGAAAAGTGACTCCTAACCAAGTGTCTGACGCAATCACATATATAACACAGGACAAGCATACAAGACAAGACAGAAGCATTAAGTAATCACCGTACCTATTTGTGGCAGGCCGAAGAAACAAATAGCTGACTATGGTGGCCTACCTGAAAGGCATGGAGGCCTAATAGCTCTCCCAGTCACCTAAGAGTTAGTCAGCTATCACATCTTTTGCCGTCAGCTGAAGTGCCAAGAATGAGCTGCAACTCATTCCCGGGGTAGCTAACTTTTAGCCTCATTAGGATTATGTTAAAATGCCCTGAGGTTCACTGCTATGGTCGTGCTACTATAAATAATGTGTTCGCAGTGAAAAACCTACTTTTGATTAAAGACTATCCTATTAGGTACCAGTGAATGTACTAGGGGAAATGTGTGAAACGTCGTCGCTTTGGTACTTAGGCAGGTCAATATATAGTTTGACCACAAAAAAATTGTTCCAAAATGCTTTTAAATGTTTTATACTCGGTGTCCTAAAGAACATACTAAAAGTCTACCACAATCTGACCATCGGAAAGTCATTATTTTCAAGATGGCATCCAAGGTGGCTGCCAAAACCATAAAATAGTCATAAGTCATGAACTATTCATAATAGACTGGCAATTTTGGTGTCTACCCATAGGTTCATAGTGCCCAGCAAGACATTAAGACCATGTAGAATGCAATGGGGTTATTAGATATTTGAAAAATCCATCCTGACGTCCCAAGATGGCCAGCAGAACCCTAAAATGGCCATAGGGTTATTAGATATTTGCGAAATACAATATGGCATTCAAAATTGCCGCCAAACCATTAAAAATGCCCATGAGTCATTAACCATTCATACGATGCACTGGGATTTTGGTGTCTACCCACAGGTTCATGGTGTCTAGCAACACATTAAGAGAAGCTAAAATGCCACCGGGTTATAAGATATTTGAGAAATTCAGTATGGCCTCCATGATAGCCTTATTCCCAGGCATTGTTTATATAACATAGCATATAGCCTGGGGTAATTTTTTTAAATGGCCTATGGAGTGAATAAAAAATCATTGAGAAAAAAAGAGTAAACGAAAATTCATTTTGGCTGTGTCGTCTGCAGTACTATCTATTTTTAAGTTGTAATTGCTTGTGTTATTCTGTTAACCCATCGCTTCATTCTACTATGCATTTTGTGGGCAAGAAAAAACGAGTTAGGGTATATAGCTAACACCCTGTCTGTTTCTGGTCTAACAATGAGTACAGCCAGTGTCAGCCAAGAAATTTGTCCCATCTGCAGAGAGAAACTTGAAGATACCAGTGATGTAGTTGAAATTCGTAAAAAAAGGAGCTGATGGGATAAATGCAGCAAGTTTACAAAAAGGTGATGCTGTTGTGACGGTTGGTGATAAAGTGCATCAGAACTGTCGTAAACAGTACATAAACCCAAATATATACGAAAACAACTTGTAACGAAACGTGGACCCTCTATAGCAGCTAAGAGAAGCACCAAAGCGTCTACATGTGCTTTTGATAGAAAACCTGATTGTCTTTTCTGTGGCTCTAGGATCACAACAGAAGGAAGACTATAGTTATGTTACGACGGATTCCTTCGCAACGACAATTCGGTAGTATTGTGATGGTCATTCAGATGATTGGGGTTCACTGTGAAAAGTTGGGTTGAATACTATGGTTGTGATCTACATGCTGCAGATTGCTTGTATCATCATTCATGTAGCTCAAACTTTCGGTTTGGACTTGACGTGCCCCTTCACTTTCGGAACAATCCTGAGTTTAAGTGCAAAAAGTCCCAAGGACGAAGACCAGGATCAAGTGTTTCTGAAAATGTTCTCTTACCTCGAGCTCTACAATGAAGAACAACTGACTATTTCAGTGTTTGGGGCAGAAATTCTGTATGATGCGGATTCTCTTCCATATGCCAATCAGTACCTCAAGTGCCAGTTGCAAGAACGTTATGGAAATTTTATTCATTTTTCAGAAGAAGAAGGCCTTGATATTGTGACAATGAGGGGAAAAAGCATCGCACATAGTGAGGTTTTCAAACAAACAAGCCATGAGGATAGATGAAGAATCACAAAAAGGACAATCATTGAAACTGCTGCGAAGGTAATTAAAAGTGGCATTAAGTATAATGTTCCGTGTATTACAAATCAGTACCCAAGTACTCATCTACTTGAGCTTGATTCTGACTTGGTATTCATTCCCAACACACTAAGCACAGCATTTAATATCATGTTTGTGGGTACAGATACAAGATGGAATGTTGCAGGCATGGGTCAAGCTATCATTCAATCAGTTCGGCCACATGCTGTCCTTGCTCCATTATAGGTTGGTCAAGTGATGGCTGTCATGTTTGGTGAAAAGTGCAATGACTCACTTCCACCCCTGTGCTATAGTACCTTCAGTAAGAAAGTGGTTTCAGCTAAATCATTTGCAACACCTTGAAGATTTTGGGTCTTCAGGAGCCAACGACGATGACTGGAAACTTCTTATTCTTACTTAGTAACTGGTCCTGCCTCGCTACCGGTAGCTGGATAGAGTTGCTGCGACAATGGCTATCGGTAACGGAGGAAGAGAACGGCAGTCGTGATCACCTCGTCTGACAGATGGTGAAATGACGATATTATATTATTGACTGCTGGGCCTATCTGACGTATTGATCTTCAGGTAAGGACTGGAGGTTTCCTCCAGCTCACGACTAGATTCCTACTGCTAAATTGACTTAAGCGTAAGAGTTACGTTTTTATTCACATATGCACCTGTGCAAAAGTTAAGCACCAGCAAAAACAATAGAACGTAGAAACATGATGGTACAACTAGGCTGCCATACTTTTTGTCCCTGCGTTAGCTGACATAATTCCAAGTACGAAATGCACATGCATGCATGACTTCACGCCGCTTGATGTCCGTGCGTGGCGGGAAACAGCACACGTGTTCAGTTATGTAAAAGTCCAGTTTGAGGTGTAGAACATTACATACAGATTTAGGCGACAAGATTAGGAATTTTGTGTTCATGACCGTGGTTTATTTGTACAGAGAGAATTAGCTCTTGATTGTGAACCGCTATGGCAAGACGAAGGTTAAGTGATCGTGTGAAATGGCAAATCATAGGCATGCATACCACTGGTATGTCATGCAGAGAGATTGGCAGACAGCTGAACATTAACCATACTGTAATCAGTCGTTTGATTGCAAAACATGGGCAAACTAACGAGGTGAAGGACAGGCCTAGATCTGGAAGGCCGAAGAAGACTACTGCCCGTGATGATCGAGCCCTAGTACGCCTTGTTAGGAGATCTCCATTCACCAACAGCAGAGTGCTCAGCCAGCAATGGGAAACGCGCAATAGAGTGTCAATGTCTACCGTCAAAAGGAGACTGTATGCTGCTGGCATGAAAGCTAGGAGACCTGTCAGACGTCCTCTCCTCACTGCACACCACAAAGAGGAGCGTCTGAGGTGATGCAACGAAAGAAGACACTGGAACATGAGATCCTGGAGACGGGTACACTGGTCCGATGAAAGTCGGTTCCTGCTTCATGCCACAGATGGTCGAACTCGTGTATGGAGGTCCAGACGCACGGCGTACGACCAACGTAACATCATGGAAGAAGTTCCATTTGGTGGAGGTTCCGTTATGATATGGGGGTGCATCTCATTTGATTGTAAGCTGGATCTGTTGACTGTACCTGGAACACTAAATGGACAAAGATATCAAGATTCCATACTGGATAGAGTTGTGGTCCCTCATTTTGTAAATCATGCACCTGGAACCCACCCTATATTCATGGATGACAACGCCCGACCACATCGTGCTAGAGCTGTGCATGAATACCTCCGCCAGAATGCCATCGAAACCCTACCATGGCCAGCAAGGAGCCCTGACATGAACCCTATTGAGCATATCTGGGACATTCTGGGAAACATGGTGAGAAGGAGGGATCTTCCTGTGCAGAACCTACAGGAATTAACAGACGCACTCCATCTTGAATGGCAACGAATACCACAATGGCGTATCAGTCGGTTGGTGACCAGCATGAGACGTCGTGTCCAGGCCGTCATCCAGGCACAAGGTGGATATACCCGGTATTAATAATGACAGTCTCAAACTCGTGCACAGATGTTAAACTTCGTTTTCAGACACCATTAATGACAATCTAGCCACGTGTGTCAACTGTAGGGCAATAGTTGTCAGTTGTGTCAACGTAACCATATTCAGGCCTCGTTTTCAAGTTCAA
This sequence comes from Chaetoderma sp. LZ-2023a, assembly GCA_034401795.1. Taxonomy (NCBI): domain Eukaryota; kingdom Metazoa; phylum Mollusca; class Caudofoveata; order Chaetodermatida; family Chaetodermatidae; genus Chaetoderma; species Chaetoderma sp. LZ-2023a. The sequence continues at coordinate 39,861,573 of CM067374.1, read as the reverse complement.
ACAAAAACATACAGTGTTTCCCCACCATCATAATCAGCATTCCTCTAGTTGCATTATTACCTCTTGCACTAAGATGGATGGGTACATAAATGTTTATGCTATTGCTTTCTTCATAGCACATGAACATACCCTCGCATGTGCGTAAAAATAGGGTGGTGCTTAACTTTTGCACAGGTGTATATAATACAAGGTTCTTAATACAAGAGCAAAATCGCTCATAATCAAACTAGTACAAAATCGTTCGTACAATCTAACAAGAACGTAAACTATCTTCAAATCTAACAGAGCTTCGTTTATGCCTCGCAATAGCTCACGAACTGAACGTCAGTGAGACGCTCAGTGAATCACAATGGTGGATTGATTAAATTATAAGATCGAAATCTCGCCTTATATACACTCAAATTTGGCTTTCTGGCAAAGTTCTATAATGATGATAATAATTAGACTTCTCTCATACCTATTCTTATAACCCTTCTAGGCATGCCATACGCACACTTTGACTGGATGAACAATCAGTCCACCAATCAACCTCTGCTTATTTTTTCCTAGAAGCTACGACCTGATAACTGATTGGCCCTCTCAGCCAATCAGTGATTCCTCCAGCCTTTGCCTGGCGCACACACCTATTCTACATTGTTCTTTACTACAGAGTTTGACCGACGCTGGTTGGTTATGACGTCATCCTAACCAATCATACTCTGTCCTATTCTTCCATGGAGATGGTGCCTCACATAGACAAAGTGGTGGGGACCGGTTCTGATTTGATGTGATCTGTCACTTAACTAACAACATTATGGAATGTGTTGTTGTTGCATGCCATTGTATGAGTGACATATAGTTGATATACAAATTTCGATTATGTTATTAATTCCTGAAGGACGCTACAATGTCCATGTCCTGTCCATTGTCTAGCGATGGAGAATCCTCGCGAATACTAGGGTGAATAGGCACATGAGCCGTATGATCTCATTGCCAGGTGGTGTTGTTTCGACCCAGTGTGAAAGACTAGATCACTTACGCCATCAACTAAGTCCGTTTGTCACGTTCAGTTTCACTCATCCCAACTCTGATTGTTATACATTGATTATTTTCTAAATTACCATTCCTAACAACTGCTGAATACCATAAAGGTGTGTGCCGACTGAACAGCAACAACTTTTATCCAAATTGTTTTCAAATACACATCAACTCAGAACCATGGAATCTTTTCCAACCAATTCACTTATTTTAAATATTACATTATTAATTTGATCTATTAGCATCACCGTGCTACATCCCGCACTCTAACCATTTACCAGAAACATGCCTGGCCGATGTTTACTAAACAATATCATCAGCCACTGTGTCGATCTCAATTTATCAGAATTATAATTATATCATTAAATAACGATGTCATCTGTATCTTAGCTCACCTGGTATTTTCAAAGCATAATTTCTTTTGGGACTTACTTGAAATATAAGACATCCTGCGGGGGCATGACTTCCCACAAGACAATCCCATATTTACAACCTGAGCGTCTTCCTCCTACTCTTTCTGCCACAAGATTCTACTGCCCAAGAGTTTACCACCATATCTTCGTGTGGATTGGTGGAGAAAAAGACATGGATGTCTTGAATGAATGTCTTGAATAATGCCGCGTTGGAACATTAGAGAATATGGACTACTATGTACTTCTGCCTGTGGAACATGTCAAACTGAATCGTGTGACAGTGATGATTGAAGTGAAGATTAAATTGGAGTGACGAAAATTTGTCATATTGAATTCGCTAGGGTCCGACCTCTCCAACAACCAGGTAGACAACAACGTAGCCTGCCTAGAATTGACGCCATCTTGAATTTATCTATTATTTATTAGCCGCATAGTATTCTAAGTAATCTTACTTGGTTGCTAGATGACCAAAATCTAGTGGGAGACAGCAAAATTACCAGTCTAGTAGTCTGCTTTAAACAGTTAATAACTGCTGGCAATATTTTTTGGTTTTGTCGCCCATCTTGGACGCCATGTTGAATTTCCTACATATTTTATAACCCCATGGAATGTTACCTGATTGTAATACCTGGTCATAATATGTTGCTAGGCTCCAAAACCTGGAGTAGACACCAAAATTACTAGTCTCGTATGAATAGTTAACGACTTATGGAGATTTTATGGTTTTGGTGGCCATCTTGGACGCCATCTTGAAAATAATGACTTTGCGATGGTCAAATTGTGGTAGACTTTTAGTATGTTCTTTAGTACACCAAGCCCTACCCTAAAACATTGACCAACGTTTTGGAGCAATTTCTTGGGGGGGTGGGGGTGGGGTAAGGTGGTTATTTTGCATATATTGACCCTACTAACTAGCCATCGAGAAACCCAGTAGTTAAAGAGATCGGCTCTTGCCAAATCCACGGAGGGAGTTACCAAGACAATTCGTTGGCCAGATGGCTGGAGAGGCGTAGGAAGAGACAATTGCTCAAAAAAATTAGAAGGCCGTAAAAGACTGTTTGGCCAAATATATAAATACGTTCCACTTATATAATGGTCGTGGAGCCGTGAAAGTGACTTTACATTCAACAGTCGACTTTTCTTGGAGCACCCATCCCTAACTACTGATAATTCCTATACGAGATATTTGAGCTTATATAACGTTTAGGGAATTGTGCCGTTTCGCGTGTCTACAACAAAGGCGCGAGAAACGACCCTAATGAAGAGTGTTGCCGTTAAGAATCTGTTAATGTGTGAGTTATAGAAGGTCTGTAATGTAAGTTAAAGTGAGTGAGGTATTTTCTATAAACACTAATAACTAACTAAAAGTAGAAAAATGTTCTAGATAAAAGTGTTCTGGAAAACGGCGCTCGCCATTTGAATATACACAGTTAAATAGATAATTAGGTCTAGCACCTACTTGTAATCAGTGCAGAAAATGAAGAATACAATAACTTAAATTTGCCTTTTAGTCATTGACGAGATATATAAAAATCAAATTGATAAAAATGTAGAGGCCTAACAAAACGTCCTGCACGCTGTCAGGTTAACTGCAGCTGATACTGTTCTAGCACTTATTCAGTGTTGCTTAGTCATCAGTGCAATCTGTCGGTGCCTTGCTCAATCGTGGGGACGAGAGACGATCTGCTTATGTGATGAAGAGTTAATTACTTCCTAAGTGAGTAATTATAATCGTCGGATGTGCATATTGGTTTCTGTTTCTAAGAAAGTCTGTAAACGGTTTGGTGGCTGAAATGAAACAGAAGATGAAGACACACGTATACTATGGGCAGAAGTTCCAGTTGTGAAAGCTAATAGAACACGTCACAAGACGAACGGCATCGCAGCTCAGTAGCGGCGTCGAATGCAATGTTCACAGTGGAATTTGACTTAGTATCATATATTCCTAAGCTCTTAGTCTATGAGTAGCATTAGAAGTGTGCTGAGAGGTACCACGTTTCTGTGTGGATCCAACAAGTATTGGCGAGATATCTTCAAAGGACCTGGAAACGGCCCACAAGTCAAATTTAGGATGGCAAGTTCAAAAGCAGCGCAACCAGTTTGCAGTTCAGACACTTGTCGATTTTTGTGAGTGAGGTGTGAGTGAGCTGAGTCAGCGTAAAACCTATTACTTTTTGGTTTTATAGGCCCTTATACAAGGGTCTTTACAAAAACTGTCGGCGCTGTTATGACGGGTCAGCATCCGATCACGGCATCAGATGTGTTGGACATACTATGAGTCACTTTCTAGCATGTACGTAATTGAAGATAGCTTAGTGGTATGACTACCGCATCAGACTACCTACCCGTCCTGACTCAGGAACTGTAGCCGATCGAGTCCTTACATACTGTCCAGTGGCCAATCAGGGCCCATTTGTGCCAATTTCAGCCAAAGAGAGCATTACCACGCTAAGCGGATATCAGGCAGGAAGCACGTGGCTATGACATCACGACAACCTTTACCTTACTTCATACGCGAGTATGGTGACTATAAATGTACCATGTGTGTTAATTATGAGGAAATGTATATTTAATGATATCTCAGCCAATACCTAACCGATTTTAGTCCTGTAAAAAGATCGTGATTCTCCACGAATCCTGGTTATGATCGTTCCAAGGATGAACGAAATGGGCCTCGTGTTGGTGATTTTAGAATACGGGCAAATATATACATAATAAGTAGCCATTCTCCACACCGCCTCAGTGGCACAAGCCTGGCAAGCTCTATCATGCGCATGTATAGCACAGGTTTTTACGTCCTTAGTCATTTTTTACTCATGAATTCCTCCAGGGCTATATGCATGAGGGTTTATAGAACCATATTTGGGAGGGTGAGTTTGGAGCAACTCAGGCCAGGCCAATTCTGGCCGGACACTGAACGATCTGTGCTACAGTCAGTTCTGGAATATGGTACCATTAGTCTGTGAGGAATTCTACTTTGATGATGGTAGTGCATGATCGGGTTGACTCTAGGGTGGACCTCAACAAGGCTTTTTATGCTTTTGTACATCATGATAGCCTTGGCTTTGTCCCTGCGCCCTTGGAGTAGTTCAAGTCCTAGCTTTTCAACGAGAGCTGAGGCGCTTGAAGTCTGGGTGAAATTCCAAGATATTATGCATGCCAATCGTCGCTGTACCATCTCAATGTCTCATATGGATCCATTGTGATGATGACTCCATACAGGGGATGCATACTTTAAGCTGGGACGTACACGTCCCTTGTAGTACAGTGGCTGTATTTTGACATCTGTATGGATATCTTCGACCTCTTCAGGTTCCAGTTTAGACAGAGTATCCATCTCTACCAGCAAGCAATAAAGGCGTACTGGGAAGGGAGGCTATGTATGGGTGATGGAGAACACAGATTATGGAAAAATACAAAACGAGTAAGATCAGAGAAGACTACGAACAATACCTAAAGCAACGAAATCTTACTACAAATCTATGCAAAACAGCACATGCAAATTACCGACACAAAATTGTAAGACAGTTCAGGAACAAGCCAAAGCGATTTTACAGCTATATCCGTGAAAAACAAAAGGTTAAGATTGGAATACCTTATCTTGCCAAAGCAGATGATGTCAATCATCTCGAGAATACAACCCTATTGAACAATTTCTTCGAGTCGGTTTTTTTTGTATAAGAAGAGAATGACAACATACCACACTTCCCTGATAGGTTGACTAAACAAAATTATGTTCAGGACATCATCATCATCATCATCATCATTGACGACTGTGGAGGCCTGTGAATGCTTATTGTCGATCTCAACAGAACTTGGCATATTTACATTGGCAAGAAATACGCATGCAACTTAGCGTAACTTTGCCATTTTTTGCGATTTGCTTAAATAGCATTTTGGTGCTAAATATTTGTTACATCAATGTTATGCACATGTGTATATATTCACATGTTGTGTTTGCATATTTACATAATGTACTTGATTACATGATGTTGGACATCTAACCATATTTACTATTTACATAATGTTGGGCATATAAGTGCAGTTACAGAGATGGTACTTTCAAGCCAACTATTAGCCATCAGCTGCAGTATGCCACCTACTCCAGCAGCTGTACCATCTGTTGAAATGATTTACTAATTGTTAGAGAATAAATATTTGGTATTTGTCATCATCTTAATCTGGACGGAAACATATTATTCAGCAATAAGATTGTTATTTCCAAGGCCCTGCTACAAGTGCTAGGCCTCAAAGTAGATCTAAGATCTCTGATCTTGGGTCAGGCGCAAGCGTGTAACACTTTATCTGGGTACCAAGCCAGGTATTTGGAGCGAGTGGCCAACCATAGCACTAAACAACTCATCCTTCATGACAGTTAATAGTATGAATATCCGTCATGGTGCGTGCCGTGTGAGTTCCCGCCAGGCATGTGCAGCACCGGGCCCACCAGCCTTGAAGGGGTCCACCCAAGCTACAGGTGGTAAAGTTTGTAGACCTTGGAGAAAAAAGAAGAAGGTTGTCCAACCTAAAGTACAAGTAAGCAAACTGCTGACTATCATGCAATGGAATGCTGAAGGAGTTTCTAACAAGAAAACAGAGCTTAGCCAAATTCTCAAGGAGAAAGGCGTAGATGTCGCATGTATCCAAGAAACTCATCTGAATGCCAACAGAAGATTCTGTATAAGAGGATTTCAGTGCTTCAGATCTGACAGGGATGGAAGACATAAAGGAGGAGTCATAACCCTGGTCTGGAATAACCTAAATGCCATTGAAGTTCAGAGACATGGACGGAAATGAAAAATTCTCACAATCAAGATAATTCCACAGAAACATCCTATCACTGTTGTCAACTATTACTGCCCTAATAATCAACCATTGAATCTCAGAAAAATCCCAGTTCACCAAGATTCAGCTATTGTTGCTGGTGACCTCAACAGTCATTCTCAGTTATGGGGCTATCATTCTACTGATAGGAGGGGTGACGAAACTGAAAACTGGATGGATAAGCAGAAGCTGATTCTCTTGAATAAGGCAGATGACCCCAACCCCCCCCCCTACATTCTACTCAAGACGATGACATACCTCATGTTCTCCTGATCTAGCATTTTCGATAGAAAATCAACATTAAGAATCTTTGCATATTGATGGGGAACAGCTTTGAGGCAGTGATCACTGCCCTGTTTTCATTACCATTAACATGGATCGAAATATCAATAAAGTTGTTAAAGAGCTTAACTCTGCTTTACTCTCTGCTGCTGGCAAATGCATTCCTAGGGGATCCAGGAAAAATTTCAGACCTTACTGGAGTACGTCTCTGCAAAAGTTACATGAAGAAATGTCCAACGCAAAGGAAATTGCAGAGAATGTCCCAACAGAAGTCAAAATATCTGAAAGCCAAAATCAGAGCCAATAGAGAATCGTGGAGAGAAAAAATGTCAAGTTTAAATCTTGAAAAAGGTACGAACAAACTCTGGAGGCTTGTGAAGCAGCTTAACGATGAAAACACCAGAGTACCAAACATAACTCTTGAAGAGGATTGTGAAATTAAAACAGGAGAGGCTGCTGCTGAACACTGTGCTTGTATGTTTCAGAAAGTAAGCAATCTAGATGTGCCAGTGAGTTGTAGAAAATCTGCAATGAAGTCTGCAAAGTGGAACGGAGACACACAAATACATGCCGCGGGAATGGATGAGCTTCTGACCATCAGCGAGTTGGAGAAAAGCTTGAAATTTCTGAAAAACAGGAAGTCTCCTGGACCTGATGGAATAACCAATGAGATGTTGAGGAATCTGAGTACTATTGGAAAGCACAAGCTTTTGGAGATTTTCAACTACAGTTGGTACACAGGAGAAGTTCCCCAGTCTTGGAGAGAGGCCAGCATGATCCCTGTACTGAAAAAGGCAAGAATAAATCAAAAGCGGCAAGTTATCGACCTATCAGTCTGACTAGTTGCATTGCCAAAGCGATGGAAAGAATCCTCAACCAGAGACTTCTTCGACATCTTGAAAGCAACAATCTCTTAGCGGATGAACAAAATGGCTTCAGAAAGTGTAGATCTATTGAGGATCAAACACCGTATCTGACACAGTCTATTGAGGAGGCGTTCCAACAGAAAAAGCATACCATCACTGTGTGGGTTGATCTGCAGAAGGCATTTTATAAAGTATGGAAGCATGGACTCTTCCAAGAGCTCAGGTCCAGTGATATTTCTGGAAAAATGTACAGCTGGATATGCCAGTATCTCCACAACCGAAAGGCATCAGTACAGCTGAATGGGACGAGCAGCAAGAAAGTCTTGCTACGACATGGTGTACCTCAGGGTTGTGTTGTCTCTCCCACCCTCTTCACAATATTCATCAATGACCTGGTGAAGAACCTTCCAATGGGAGTCAGAGCTGCATTGTATGCTGACGATCTTGTGATGTGGAGCAGCGAGGAGTATGTGTCAACAGCCAATTACCGCATGCAACTCGCAATTGATCACCTCAATTCTTGTGTTACAAGATGGTTTGTCCAGATCAACAAAGAGAAGACAGTCGCAACTCTATTCACACTATCCACTAAAAAGGAACACAAGACAAGTCTGAAATTTGGTGACTCAGTTCTGCACTCTGAGGATGAAGTAACTTATCTTGGTCTGATATTTGACGAAAGACTAACCTGGAAGGCGCAAATCAGAAAAGCTGAAGGTATAGCCAAGCGAAGACTGGCAGTTATGCGGAAGGTCTCTGGAACAAAATGGGGAGCTAACATGAAAATTCTGAAACAGGTTTACTCTGGATCAGTTAGGCCAATCATCGTATACGGCTCATCATCATGGATGACGGCTGCTACAAGAACCCTTCAGACATTGGATAAGGTTCAAAATCAGGCTCTTCGTATCATAACAGGGTCTATGAAGACCACTCCACTAGCAGCGATGTAAGAACTTACCAATATCCAGCCACTCCAACAGAGATGAGAAATCAAGGCCGAGATTCAATACGAGAAATTCAAATTGATGCCTCACCATCCCATGCATATGCTGACTCACCAAATGCCTAGAGGAAGGCTCAAAAGGAATAATTTCTTATTAACTTCAAAGAAAATTGAAAGAAACAGAGAGTCGGACATCTTCCCCAGATGTAGAAACGTAACTGCTTTCCCTGAGAGGGAACCGTGGAAAGCTTCTGAAATAGAAAACACAATTTCAATCTGGCCCACGATTCCAGGGATTGAAAGCAAGGGAGATCAAGCAGAGGTGACAAACAAAGTTCTTGCATTGAGTCATATTGCAGAAAACTACCTTGAGGAAGAGTGGATACATGTTTATACAGATGGATCAGCTATCCAGGCTGTCAAGAATGGAGGGGCACGTGATCACATTCCGTGTCCATGTGGAGATATAACAGACTCATGCTTGCCAACAGGGAAGCACTGTAGCAATTACACTGCAGAAATCCAGGCACTGATCTTAGCTAGCCAAATGCTGATACAACGAAATACCAGAAATGAAAATATTGTCTTCCTGACAGACTCCCTCTCAGCACTTCAGGCGCTGGAGAGTGGAAAGGAAAGTACAGATTTAATTCATGGCTAACTGGCTAAGGAGAACAATGTCAACTTACAGTGGATCCCCTCGCATTGTGGCATATTAGGAAATGGCAAAGCTGATCAACTGGCTCAGGAAGGGTCAAATAACGAACAACTCAACCGTGAGGTTGACGTTGAAGAACTGAAGCATATCATTAAAGCCACAAGAACCACCAGCAGGCAGCATAATGATGCAATACACAGCCTCAGTAGGGAGGATCAGACATGTGTCTTCAGAAGAAACATCATAACATCTCTTGCAACACTGCCAGCGATATGAACAGGTTAGGAGAAGCTTCTGGCCTATTGAAGTATATTTTGACGAGAAGATCAGAGGAGACAGAGACAGTTTGATGACTACTTCAGCTTTCATGCACCAAATACGGGAAACAGTCTAAGATTACTGTCATGAGAAAGATGAACGCAAGAAGAACAAGAGTTCCAAGGCTCACAAGTGTTAAACAATTCATCCATCAAACACATACATATGTTCCTTCCATAATTTGACTAATCTATTTTTGAAATCATTTAGTGGTGATGCTGTCACAACCTCTTCTGGCAGAGAATTCGAAGAGGTTTTTTCTAGTTGAGAAGTTATGTAATCGAAGACTGTATATACACACTGGTTTGGTAGTTTCAAGCTGTGCCCTTTGGTTGGGTGACTAGCTTCATGTTGAGGCCAGGAAAAATCAACCTCGTATATGTGATGAAGGTATTCATAAGTTTTTATCATATCGCCACGCTTACGTCTGTATGTTAGTGATGATAACTTGAGGACTTTTATTCTCTCCTGATATGTAATGTTGTGTAGACCTGGAACAAGTTGGGTAGCCCGCCGCTGTACATTTTCAATAGTGGTGCTATCCCATTTTAGAAAGTGGCTCCAGGCTGTGTTTGCATACTCCAGTCGAGGCCTTACCCTAGTCTTGAACAGTATGACAAACGTCTCTTTGTCAAGGAAGCAAAAGGTGCGTCTGATAAGGCTAACTTGCATGTTTGCTTTGTTTGCAGCTAGTTCAATATGAGTGTGGAACATTCGGGTTTTGTCAGTGATTACACCCAGATCTTTCTCAGGAGGAACTTCCTCGAGTTGTATTTTGCTTTGGCTTGATGATGTCATTTCATAGACATAGACATTGAATAGGGACGGTGACTGGTACATATTCTCATGACTTTGCAATTGTTGGGTGGAAAGACAGAAGCCACATTTGAGACAAATGTTCCAGTACCTAAGTGTCCGTTTGAATTTTGTCACAGTCTTCCTTCGAGGCCACTGCCCTAAAGAGTTTTGTGTCATCAACAAACAGTTTAATTGTATGGTTGATCGCATCTGGCAAGTCATTGATGAACAAGACACACAAGATTAGTCCAAGCACACTCCCTTATGGAACCCCACCACTGACTTCAGCCCATGAGGAAAAGGTATTGTTTATGCTAGGAGATCTGCAATCCATTTTAGAATTTTGCCATTTATGCCATAGCTACAGATCTTCGCCAGCAATCTACAGTAAGGTACAGTGTCAAATGCCATCTAGAAGTCAAAATGCAATGTATCTACACACGTGTGCCCATCTAAAACTTTGGTCCATGTCTCCATTACAGTAGTCAGTTGAGTGACACAGGAGCATCCCTCCGTGAAGCCATGTAAGTTTTTGGAGAAGAGGTCATTGTCTTTCATGTGTTTAACTAATGCATCACAGACGATTTGCTCTATCACTTTGCAACAGATGAATGTTAGGCTAATGGGGCTTTAGTTACCTACGTAATTCTTACTTCCTTTCTTGAGGAATGGTGCAACGTTAGATTTTTTCGAAGTAATTTGTAATTTGTTTTCGTCGACAGATTTTCTAAAGATTAGGTATAGACGGTGTGAAAGCATGTGACCTAGTTCCCGCAACATTCTAGGTTTCAAGCCATCTGGCTCAACTGCCTTATGTAGCTCGCTGGGTAGTGTTGCGCCATTCCGGTGTATCATGTCGACTCGCCATGCCGCAAGTGCATGACGAGTGATGGCGCTGGTTAGCATCCATTCTCGGGGTGATGGACCTTGTACGAGACTGCCCTGCAGGAAACAAAAACCGGCTCCTAAGGCCGGTGGAACTCAATCGTTCTGGTGGGGTCATGCAACCATTGTCGCGAACAGTAAACACAACTGTCTCATCCCACGAGTTTGTGTTACCAGTATGACTGTCCATAGCAATTTCGTGATCTATGGACTTACAAGATTTGATTTGGTGACCTAAAAATATACGTCTATACAATGAGTTTACCTAAACAATTAAAAATATGCTAGATAAAACTACAATAAGAGCATACGAAAATACGAGACATATAGACAGGTAGATGAACTTCTAAACATGGGGCTCCTGGAGGTACCACAAAAACCCGTAGGTCCGCAGAGGTATCCCCGCAAGGGAGGCTCCCGTATACGAGACTTAACTGTTTAACTTAATATAAGTTATTATACCTCTAAGCTGAAAGGAAGAAGGTTATATCAGATGAAAAGTAATGTGCCTCACGCGGGCACTACTCCTAGTGCTAGTTTGGGTGAGGAGTATTATCCTGGCGTGGACCTTCATCGCTGAATCCTTGTGAGAGGCAAGTGCCTCACGCGGGCCTCCGTCTCGGGAAGGTGTCACCACTGCTTAAAGCGGGAGAAGAGTAGTAGGCAAAAAATGGGCCCACTAATATTTTAATCAAAAATGCTTTTAGAGAGAAAAGACCATACCTAGTGAGATTATGACTATAGGGGTGCATACTGTTTTACGTGAAGATGGGACAGGGAATTCCCCATGGATTCCATCGTTACCGTCTTATGTGATTCTTGGTATTCTGAATTAGTGGTTGCCACTTTATTTATGCAGGCCTTCTGCTTTGCTTAATTCCTGTTAGTTGTTTTCAGAACAAGAATTATTTTAGGCCGCAACTGGCTGATATCTACCTAGCTATTAGACACGGCTGTCACGGAGAACAGATGCCCTAAGACATCAATACAAAAGACAGCGCTCATACATGTTATGTAGCAAGATCTGGATAAGAATCCGGAATCCCGCCCCATAACCACATAAAACATTACAAGACATATGGGTTAAATTTCACAAAAGCATTATTAGGCCATTGTTCTATCGTTATGGTGTGGATAAGAGAGACGAATACCCACCGCAAATGTCCTTCCCACAAGGGCGTGGCAGATCTAAATATCATGCCCAGACATTTCAACGGCAGGGTTGTTCAGTAAATAAAATAATAATTAATACATATGTTTTCGCAGTGCTTTCCTACATTGGCTTAAAGTGCTAACTACTAAGTATCCGAAGATACAGGGGAAGGTGTATGTGACACCATGCCCTGGCCATCACCACTCGGAAACCCCAATAGTTTCCCAGAGTCGGATCAGCCCATGGTGCGGATAGGGACATCCAAACAATTAAGAAGCCACAAGTCTGAGTGGAGCACGAAAAGAGACAAAATCTTACTTATGAGTCTTACCGGAGTGCGGGGCTAGATTATCGCACTACCGGAAGAGAAGAAGAATATATTACACAGTGTGTAATGAAGACAGTGTCTCTAATTGTTTTGAACCTATCCTATCGAGTGGAATAGAAAAGGTTAGTCGGTAGCATGTCGGGCTAAACAGAGTTATAGCACGGACAGCGACCTAAGTGAAAAATGTTGGTGGTGGGAGAAAGTGCTGCATATATAAGTGTTGCTGTATAGTGTTTCCTACTTGCACTGCAGTCCTATATTTTCTACAAATAAGCAAAACATATGAACGGATAGCCACTGGCCATATATACACCTGTGCACAAGTTAAGCACCACCCTATTTTTACGCACATGCGAGGGTATATTCATGTGCTATGAAGAAAGCAATAGCATAAACATTTATGTACCCATCCATCTTAGTGCAAGAGGTAATAATGCAACTAGAGGAATGCTGATTATGATCGTGGGGAAACACTGTATGTTTTTGTTTGAACTTGAAAACGAGGCCTGAATATGGTTACGTTGACACAACTGACAACTATTGCCCTACAGTTAACACACGTGGCTAGATTGTCATTAATGGTGTCTGAAAACGAAGTTTAACATCTGTGCACGAGTTTGAGACTGTCATTATTAATACCGGGTATATCCACCTTGTGCCTGGATGACGGCCTGGACACGACTTCTCATGCTGGTCACCAACCGACTGATACGCCATTGTGGTATTCGTTGCCATTCAAGATGGAGTGCGTCTGTTAATTCCTGTAGGTTCTGCACAGGAGGATCCCTCCTTCTCACCATGTTTCCCAGAATGTCCCAGATATGCTCAATAGGGTTCATGTCAGGGCTCCTTGTCGGCCATGGTAGGGTTTCGATGGCATTCTGGCGGAGGTATTCATGCACAGCTCTAGCACGATGTGGTCGGGCGTTGTCATCCATGAATATAGGGTGGGTTCCAGGTGCATGATTTACAAAATGAGGGACCACAACTCTATCCAGTATGGAATCTTGATATCTTTGTCCATTTAGTGTTCCAGGTACAGTCAACAGATCCAGCTTACAATCAAATGAGATGCACCCCCATATCATAATGGAACCTCCACCAAATGGAACTTCTTCCATGATGTTACGTTGGTCATACGCCGTGCGTCTGGACCTCCATACACGAGTTCGACCATCTGTGGCATGAAGCAGGAACCGACTTTCATCGGACCAGTGTACCCGTCTCCAGGATCTCATGTTCCAGTGTCTTCTTTCGTTGCACCACCACAGACGCTCCTCTTTGTGGTGTGCAGTGAGGAGAGGACGTCTGACAGGTCTCCTAGCTTTCATGCCAGCAGCATACAGTCTCCTTTTGACGGTAGACATTGACACTCTATTGCACGTTTCCCATTGCTGGCTGAGCACTCTGCTGTTGGTGAATGGAGATCTCCTAACAAGGCGTACTAGGGCTCGATCATCACGGGCAGTAGTCTTCTTCGGTCTTCCAGATCTAGGCCTGTCCTTCACCTCGTTAGTTTGCCCATGTTTTGCAATCAAACGACTGATTACAGTATGGTTAATGTTCAGCTGTCTGCCAATCTCTCTGCATGACATACCAGTGGTATGCATGCCTATGATTTGCCATTTTACACGATCACTTAACCTTCGTCTTGCCATAGCGGTTCACAATCAAGAGCAAATTCTCTCTGTACAAATAAACCACGGTCATGAACACAAAATTCCTAATCTTGTCGCCTAAATCTGTATGTAATGTTCTACACCTCAAACTGGACTTTTACATAACTGAACACGTGTGCTGTTTCCCGCCACGCACGGACATCAAGCGGCGTGAAGTCATGCATGCATGTGCATTTCGTACTTGGAATTATGTCAGCTAACGCGGGGACAAAAAGTATGGCAGCCTAGTTGTACCATCATGTTTCTACGTTCTATTGTTTTTGCTGGTGCTTAACTTTTGCACAGGTGTATATATACATAATCTAACCAGAACAAACAATACGGTGTCAAATGATTAAGATATATATTTTAGTAAAGGTTAACGAACCTACTATAGTACGGTTAGCAACACATTGAGGAAAATGATAATAATTATCAACAAATACAGAAATTATAACTATCGGTCCTAAGACCGTTACGGTTCCTTTTAGTCATCGGGACCATTTTTGCAGATACAATATAATTGACAAAACCTATATAGAGAAATAATTAAACTGTGAAGTATAGTTACTTGAATACTTGGTAGTCATTCCAAAGTTAGGCTACCGTGTTACTGAAATTGAGACGTAGATCCGAAGTCAACATGGGATGATGCTCTCTCCGGAAGCTGGAACGTTCCCACAGGTTGGTTCCCGCAAGCTGTTTTCCGCAAACAAGACTTCCGCAAGAACACTCATGGTGGGAGTGCATTGTTTAGCGCTGTAGGCCTAATAGAATGTCTAACGAGCAGTCAGTAAAAGATACGATAGTTCTATGTGGTGAAGAAAGTTCCCATACACTGATGGCATGGATGGAAGGTGTAAACAACCCGTCACAAGCGGGGGTTGTCAGAGGCAAATGAAGATACAAAACAAAGCTTCATGGTGCTGGGTACATCAACCAGCTCTGAAGATGCACCGGGCAGAGTTTACTTGCTGCGGTCGAAAGTTGAAAGAACCGACATGATGTAAGTGCGGCAACGATTGAAATACCACTTTTAGGCGTGGCCGGCAGATCCTGCGAGTCATCCATCAAAGAACATCCTGCCTCTACATCTGTAGACTCACATATTCAGGCCCTAAAGGCCTCACCGCAAATTTGTGTTCTGAAGGAGATGTTGATATTCGTGAACAGTAAATAGAAAGTTCCAAATTGCTCCCGTAAGTAGGGAGTCTACAAAATTGCTTTTACTGCGGTGGGTTGGCTACTGGTAGCTACAGAAACGTGACAGAAACTGAAGTCATATGCGTAATATCTGTCGATAGTAGGTAGTACAGGTCCAACCGGAACGGGAACACGCAATCAATAAGGATTACAGGGTACCATCTCGGTACACTAAAAGTGCCATCCCATCTAGGTCGTAACTACGTGCTCTATATAAACAGCATCCTGGCGCGCGCATGCACATCATGTGCTCTAATGAACTTAGTCGTTTTTCGACACGCTCTCTCTCCCATAGGCCTATATATGCTTATAGCTCTACCCAGAGGGGCGTGTTCAGGAAACGAGTCCAGGACGGGCCGCGCGTACCCAGCATAGCTGGTACGGCCAGTATCTGACCGGTCGATCCGAACTACACTTATTCACATTTAGCTTCAGAATTCTACACTGAAGTGTATATCTGTCAGATTTTCTACTTGTTGGAAGGCGCAGAGTGGTATTGTGAAAGTATCTTCATGTGTAAAAAACACTTTGAAAGTAGGTGTTTAATGCGTTGACCTTCTCCTTACCTGCGGACATAGTGGTTCCACCCACTAGAAGATCAGATATGCTGCTTCTTATTTTTGTTCTACTTTGTACATATTTGTAGACGGCCTTAGGATTTGACCTGCCTTTCTGGGTTATTTTCTTCTCAGGCTCCTTCATTGCCTGTCTAGTAGCCTTACATGCCTGGTTTCTCACGATAGAGTAATCATTGTAGTCAGTATCCTTTCTGGATCTCTTGCATTTTCTCCAATCTAGGGTTTTAGCTTTTTCTTTGCCTAGTGCCTTGCAGTTCATCCTGAGTGATTTTGGTTTGTAGTTTGGGCTAGCGTGCTTTACCAGAATAAGGTTCTCTTGACCTATTGTACATTTTGAAGTTAGTAAATGCCAGCATAATTCCTCTGTATTATTATACATTTCGGTTTCCCAGTCTGCACATGCCAGGAACTTGTTGAACTTGGCATAATCACATTTATCCCATTTCTAGGAAGTGGCATGCGTGGGGCATTTGTGCACTGACAAATGATCTGAAAATTGATTGAAACATGATGGCCATGTCCAATTGGATCCTTGGCAGTGATGTTCTCGATCATCCCATTTTCATTAGAAAGAACTGGATCTAGTGTTTGGGTTTTCTCGAGACCAATAGTGTGTTGGGAAAGTGATATACCGGTGAAGGTACGAATCTCTGATTATTTCTAGAAATGTTCATCTCCAGCATTGCTTATTCCATCAGACCAGTTTATGTTCTGGTAATTAGTCTCTCATTATGATGATATGTGAATTATTGCATTCTGATGCTTCTATAAGTATTTTCCTCAAAAGTGTGCTATTGTATTCATTGCTATTTGGTGAACAGTAAACTCAACCAAGAAGCAGACTATCATTTGGGTCCAACCCAATAGTGCACCAAATACAATCCTGGAAAGTGCTATCACTAGGTATATGGCTTTCTGTAGCATTTAGAGATATTTTGGTGTACATTACTACTCTTCTACCATCAGTGTTTATGCTACTCCAGCAGTCATAACCATCCAGGGAGATATCTTCCTCTTGTAAGTCAAATCTATAGTTTTTTTAGTTTGACCTCTGTTAATCCTATGATGTCAGGAGAATCAAGGTGTACTCTTATCAACAGTTCTTCACATTTATCTAAGAGTAAAAAAACATGTCGTAGAGACAGTTTAATACATTTATTGTTATTGTTATTTACATTGTTATTTACATAGGGTTGCGATTTGCTATTTACATACACACAGGCTCAGACTCCTCTGATGGCCTTTTTCTGGTTTTGAGGAGTTGGTTTCCTCTGGGAATCCAAATGTAGGTATCCTGGTCAGCTTCCTGAATGGCTTGATTACGTTGATCTCTCGTCTTTGTCAATTCTCTTATCGCCTCTCACTTGTGGGGTGTCCGGTCCGAAACCACGTGGACGTTATACACTGTTCTGTTTTCTGCCCTGTGCAGACACTTCCTGTTTTAAAAAACATTTAGTCAATGTTTCTTATCAGGAATCGTGACTCATGCGGGTCTGGGATTAGGATTTTCACTATTGTACACACATAGTCGCCTGGCATCTTAAATTTCAATATCTGCAGTTTCAACGTAGTCCTTACATATGCTACCAATTGTGACAGCATCATTTTCTTTTCTGTCAATACCACTGGTCGCTTCACTTTCAGGTGTGCTGAATAAGATACTATTGCTAGCTCTTGAATGTCTTGATTCGACTTCATTTAGGATATCCTTTACTACGGTGATAGTACACTTATTTTCTGCACTATGTGTTTGGTGCTCTAAAATCAATGTTGAAACATTGTTTTCGATGCTAACAACATATGTTCTCCATAACATCATGCTTCATGCATAGGGTGTCAAATCTGCCTTCAAGATATAGATATAGGAAATACAAACATTGTCAACAAACTAAGGAAAATCTGGTAGGTCATCCGACAATATCCCAATATATACACCTGTGCAAAAGTTAAGCACCACCCTATTTTTACGCACATGCGAGGGTATATTCATGTGCTATGAAGAAAGCAATAGCATAAACATTTATGTATCCATCCATCTTAGTGCAAGAGGTAATAATGCAACTAGAGGAATGCTGATTATGATGGTGGGGAAACACTGTATGTTTTTGTTTGAACTTGAAAACGAGGCCTGAATATGGTTACGTTGACACAACTGACAACTATTGCCCTACAGTTGACACACGTGGCTAGATTGTCATTAATGGTGTCTGAAAACGAAGTTTAACATCTGTGCACGAGTTTGAGACTGTCATTATTAATACCGGGTATATCCACTTTGTGCCTGGATGACGGCCTGGACACGACGTCTCATGCTGGTCACCAACCGACTGATACGCCATTGTGGTATTCGTTGCCATTCAAGATGGAGTGCGTCTGTTAATTCCTGTAGGTTCTGCACAGGAGGATCCCTCCTTCTCACCATGTTTCCCAGAATGTCCCAGATATGCTCAATAGGGTTCAGTCAGGGCTCCTTGCTGGCCATGGTAGGGTTTCGATGGCATTCTGGCGGAGGTATTCATGCACAGCTCTAGCACGATGTGGTCGGGCGTTGTCATCCATGAATATAGGGTGGGTTCCAGGTGCATGATTTACAAAATGAGGGACCACAACTCTATCCAGTATGGAATCCTGATATCTTTGTCCATTTAGTGTTCCAGGTACAGTCAACAGATCCAGCTTACAATCAAATGAGATGCACCCCCATATCATAACGGAACCTCCACCAAATGGAACTTCTTCCATGATGTTACATTGGTCGTACGCCATGCGTCTGGACCTCCATACACGAGTTCGACCATCTGTGGCATGAAGCAGGAACCGACTTTCATCGGACCAGTGTACCCGTCTCCAGGATCTCATGTTCCAGTGTCTTCTTTCGTTGCACCACCACAGACGCTCCTCTTTGTGGTGTGCAGTGAGGAGAGGACGTCTGACAGGTCTCCTAGCTTTCATGCCAGCAGCATACAGTCTCCTTTTGACGGTAGACATTGACACTCTATTGCGCGTTTCCCATTGCTGGCTGAGCACTCTGCTGTTGGTGAATGGAGATCTCCTAACAAGGCGTACTAGGGCTCGATCATCACGGGCAGTAGTCTTCTTCGGTCTTCCAGATCTAGGCCTGTCCTTCACCTTGTTAGTTTGCCCATGTTTTGCAATCAAACGACTGATTACAGTATGGTTAATGTTCAGCTGTCTGCCAATCTCTCTGCATGACATACCAGTGGTATGCATGCCTATGATTTGCCATTTTCACGATCACTTAACCTTCGTCTTGCCATAGCGGTTCACAATCAAGAGCAAATTCTCTCTGTACAAATAAACCACGGTCATGAACACAAAATTCCTAATCTTGTCGCCTAAATCTGTATGTAATGTTCTACACCTCAAACTGGACTTTTACATAACTGAACACGTGTGCTGTTTCCCGCCACGCACGGACATCAAGCGGCGTGAAGTCATGCATGCATGTGCATTTCGTACTTGGAATTATGTCAGCTAACGCGGGGACAAAAAGTATGGCAGCCTAGTTGTACCATCATGTTTCTACGTTCTATTGTTTTTGCTGGTGCTTAACTTTTGCACAGGTGTATACATACACACCTACTCTCTGAATGTAGTATATAAACGACTGTTCTGATTGGTTGCAAGGGTCACGTGACCTCGCTCGGCAGAAACACCTTTATAACTTAGTAGAATCCCCCACGCGACCTGACTACTCATACCGACACCACAGCACTGCGTAGACGTATTCAGTAATGCTCTGAGATGTAAATGGATGTTCCAATTGGCTGCGAATGGTCACGTGACCTCACTTTGGGCCAGTCCCAGCCGTTTCACGCGTAATTACACCTGTCAATCATCCTAGAACTAGCTACCCTTGTCAACCTCTCAGCCAATCAGAGCAGCCGTTTATCTCACCGCTACTCTACTTATGACTAGGCAGGCTACGGCTTAAGATGGAAAGTCAAGCTGAACCCTATGCATTAATTAAAAAGATAAATGACAATTACATACCCGTTGATCAACAATGTGAACCATTTAAGTGGTCATCCCCATACTGTTATATGCATCAGGGGTGGTGGGGTGGGGCGGTCTTTGAGAACACAAAATTATTAGAAACCTATCAAATAAAATTCCACAAAACTATGTTAAAATTGAAAGTTGTAGGAAGGCCTAACAGTGTATGGTGTGACTGGCAACAACTTCCGGTCATACTGGTTAAATGACATTCAACAGCTCACCCGATCACGGTTTTGGAACTGAAACAATTAGATGTCAGTACTCAAAGGAGCAATGTACATAACTTGTTAACTTTGTAAAGTATTACTCCACCGCCATTATGTGATGCAAAACAATTTCTTGCTATGTCCCGCCCATTGCTAGCTAAGCTCTGCCCACGCTTTGCCCACGTTAACATCTATTGGAACATGAATTCTCAGAATGCTAATATCAATATAGCTATGCAGGTAAGCTGTTGGATATTTTGAAACTAATTTGACAGGGTGATGTTACTGCCTATGACGGAGTATTCTCTGTCAATTTTGATTGCGACGCCAGCCTACATGTGACGTAAGTGGTTATGACGTCACATACTTGAGTGGCATGTCATGTCAGTTTCACCAATTGCGACACATTCTATAGCTGTTATGCGCTATATTACATAAACATATATATATATATGCATTAAGCAACAGGCAGCAGCACATTTGAGTGGAGTTCTTTTCAGTATATATAACCAGCCCTTCTGTATCTATAGTCTAAGACGTATTGTAAACACAGTTAACCCCATTAACAATTACAGACTAGAAACGATAGGCGCTGTAGTGTGTGCGTGCGTGCGTGCGCGTGTGTGCGTGCGCGTGTGTGTGTGGTGTGGTGTGGTGTGGTGTGGTGTGGTGTGGTGTGTGTGTGCAGGTGGGAGACACACAACATCCCACCCCGCCCACCTTCCGGCTATGACCTTGATGAGAATGTCTATACTCATACACCACCCCACCACCCCAATATTTAGTCTTCTATAAAAATGTAGATTTATTCAAATGGCTCTGAGATCTTTTTTCCTCGAGAAATACATGATATACAATTTAAGTACACCTAGATTTCAACAAATTGGTGAGGTCCCCCGCCCCGCAACAACACCCCACCCTTCAGCCCCATTCACGAGAGGGGAGGGGGCGACTCACAGCAAATGCCCACACACCCCACCCCAGCCCACCCAGCCAAGATTTCATTCCAGCGCCATTGCTAAAACCAAGATTTCATTTCAGCGCCAGTGCTAAAACGACATAATTATTATTTATGATGCAAAGAATGTCCTGTAGAATATTTTGAAACTAACTTGACAGGGAGATGTTCCAGTCTTCTTTAATTTTTACATATTCAACAACTTTCCTGTATAGTTGTTTTAACAATGGGTGATTGGAAATTAAATCGATAACGGGCTAATGATATCTAGCATGTATTTGATCGCATATGCATATCGCGGCAAAAAATATAACAATCACGTTCATAAAATTACCCATCATAATGCTAGACGACAATAGACGCTATAACCGCCCCCATCGTTTTTCTATTATAGCTGCTCTATGGGACGTGACAAATTTGGATTTCCCCTATCTGTCCTGTACAACACCAGGTTAGAGCACAAGCCCTGTCGCCATTGAGTAAACAGTTTAATAATCATGAAAATGGGGTTTTGTCGGAGCGCGGAACATGATTGCTTTAGTTAGTTTTAGAGAGGTGGCCTAGCTATACCAAGTTCCAAACTTCCATCTTCGTATATTTACTGTGTGTCAAATCGTTTTGTGTTCGCCCGTGTATAAAGAGGGCGGTTTATTGGCGCAATAAACTAGGCATATAAAGGTTACCGCAACGACACCGTTTTTACTTTACAGAATTTTTTTAATATTGGATTCCGTTGTGGACAGCACTTGAAGCACAAATGCGCGCGGAAAAAAAATCGGTATTGTCGTCGCATTAGAATAGTCTGGGAACTTCTGCGAGAGTATAATTTTGCCCACCAATAACTTCACAGAACGTCGAGATACTCTACAATGTTTGGCTGATGCCGCTGTTATGCCAGGAAGCGAGCAAGTCGGCTCCAATAGGCAGCGTGCAATGACTGGCTGCAACTACTACCGGTACTACTACGATTCGTGTATATTCAAACTCTGGCAATAAACCCTCAACACCGCTCACTCGCAATCGTTGCAAATATCACGATCTACAGGCTTATATGCTTTCGGGCAGAGATGCTTGTGCGAAGTTTTCTCTAAATACCAAATCCCACCACATGGATTCCGCTGTCAGTGTTTGCTATACCTGACACAAAAGCTGCACTAGAAGCGATATTATTATTATTCACTGTTGACGATGCTGTATATATAAAAGTTATTTGTTAATCATTCATGTTTGTCAGCTACTAAGAAGTATTTCGATCCAGATGCGATAGGAGTCTACTCGATGTGATCTTGATTGCCATCAAGATGACGTCCAGAAACACCGCGACATTGGTTTTAATTCTTGTGCTGTCGTGCTGGAACGGAATTAATAATTATTATTTTGGGGTTTCTGCAAAAATTCAGGATATATGCAGAGTGAAATGTGAAGGTGCTTTGGTAAGTATTATATACAGTTGAGCTTAGAAATAACTTAACATGTTTCCAAAGCAAAAACAAAAACATGTTAGTACAATTTTGAAAACAATGTAAGAAATTCTCTGTTGAATATTTTGAAAATAATAGGAATCCAATTATGTTCAAATTAGTCAACAGTACGTTTTATTTTGTTTTGTAACAATATCAACGACAACGACGACGACGACGACGACTACGGTGGCGGCGGCGGCGACGACGACGACGACGACGACGACGACGACGACGACGACGGCGACGACCGCAGCAGCAGCAGGACAAAAGACGATGTCAACAAAATAATAAATTATAACTATCATGGGTACCTTAAATTCTAGATACATCATCGTCATTATAATTAGTATCATCATCCTTATAATTATCATCATTATCATCAGCATCATGATCATGAATCATCATCATCATCATCACCAACAGCAGCAGCAGCAGCAGCAGCAGCAGCAACAGCAAGAACGTTATCCTAATCGTAGTCATCGATTTCCGACGACATCATCATCATCATCATCATCATCATATGCTATTATCGTGCGCGCGTGAGTTTGTGCGTGCGCGTACTGGATGAAGCCATGTATGCGGGTCCATAATAGGCCTATTCAGTTACCCCTATATTACCCGGCTAATCAGCAGACAATCTCTAATAATTCATGTTGAGAGAAGTTGTGAGTGAAACTAGTAACCAGTATTTGTATAATGGAATAACGCTCCATTGTGAACTGCGGGAGCTTCCTTTCAGAATGTTATGCCTATTTTTAAAAACTTGTCGTTTTACGTTTTGAAAACTAATTGACTAAAAGTTGTTGCCAGCTTAGGCAGCAACCGCGTGCAGTAACCTTTTTCAGAATATCCAAAAAAATCGTGGTATGAGCAGTATGCAAACACTGCCAAACAGTAAACTCTACGTGTTTTAGGGGGGACTGAAACTTGAAGCTGGTGCCTGAATGCTAGGAATGGGCGTTTTCACACAAAATCGGTCAGAAATAGGATTAGGGATTTCTGGGGGGGGGGGGAGAGAAGGGGGGGGGGGGGGGCTAAAGGTCACCCATTTGAATGGTGTTTGCGCCCATGTATATATGCGGGTAGGCATATATAAACTTATATTGTTTTAGTTCAAGTTCTTGAACTTGACTCTTGGATAAAGATGACGCCGACTGATTTCTCCCGTAAGTCCAGATCATAGAAATCTTACACAGACCAAGTAAATTTCACGGCACATGACTTCGCGGTACTAATTTCACACGCATAATTAACACTTCGACCGACACATCCCCGAAAAAGTACATTCTTTCTGATATAAAATTTATTATGTTGACTATTTTGACATTAATTTGACTGAACGGCTTCCGGTCAGATTAATTTCAAAATATTCAACGGTTTTTATGTATGGTTGCCTTGAAAATGGGATGTGGTGAATTCACCGTTGAAGGAGTTAATTGCCCATGTTTGCCGGAGATACTGTTGCAGCCAGATGCGAACAACATGTAGGCCCTACGTTAGTGTAGTTATTGAAGCTGGATATCGGTGTTAACAATTCTCCATCAATACATTCCAATAATATCTGTTTATTAATACGTCGTTTCCCCGAAATAAATGTAGGTCTATTTATTTTTCTAGATAATATACACGTCAGCATAACGGTAACCATCAGCATGGTTTAACCTTTAAAACATAATATGTTATTCAAATCTAACCTTTCAGAAATGCTAAACGGAATGAACTATGTTCAAATGGGCTTAATAGCGTAATAGTTGTAATCAGACGGTGCAGACCATCCCTCAGCCTTTCCCGCATTTCACACACGCACACACGCACTACCGCGCACACGCACACACGCACGCACACCACCGCCAACAACCTGGATTTTGTGGGGTTTTTTTTATAAAGACCAAGTTTTGGAAAACATAGTTTACGTAAATATCCGTTGTTGTGTTAAAAACAATATTAGAGCGGTCTGTCTCCCTCTGATTTAAAAATTCTGATTACGCTAAAATATGAGTCAAATCTTATCAGAAATTTTCCATTAGCCATTCCTGGGCAGAGAAACAACCCCCAGATGCAACATGCCAACACCCAGAGTACTTCTCCTACGCGAAATTAAGGCTGTATATCCACACCGATTCGGCCATTTAATTCTGTTTGACAACATCTTTAGTTATCAAAGTCTTTTTGATAGTATTCGCGATCACCTTTATAACTGAACGACACTGAGGCGGAGTTTTATTTCTGTGTTAGTACCGTGGAATGATCAGTACCGTGGAATGATCAGATTCCATCATAATATTCTATACAGTTCTAATAGAAACCATTAAGACAATATTCTGAGAATAAATCATAATTCCATCATAAAAGCCCCAGGTTGTGGCGTCCTACAAATCCTATAATACGATTTTCTGAAATAGGATTAGAAGTTAGGCTCCAACGGCTACTATTGGTGTTATATTTATAGTATGCCATGACCGTCTCAATAAATTCTTTTAAAATCCCGTTGCCTTCTTCTTTTCTTTTTTCTTCTCATCCTTCTCGCCATCCTTCTCCCCCCCCCCCCCCCCTCACCCTCCTCCGCCTCCTTCTTCTTCTTCTTCTTCTTCTTCTTCTTCTTCTTCTTCTTCTTCTTCTTCTTCTTCTTCTGTCAGGCCATTAGTTTCCCACTCACAGTGTTTGCTGGAGGATAATGGATCTTTCCAGTTTTAGCTATAGCCCGCCCATCTATAGGCTAAGGTCCATCCTCACATCGCTCATGCTTGGATCGATCGATCCCTGAACAACTCCATGACTATCAATTTCCCGAAAACTATACAGATAAGTTGTTGAATATTTTGAAACTAATTTGACTGGGTGTTCTTGATGCCTATGACAGCAACAGCGCCCAGTCAAAATAGTTTCAAGATATTCAACAGCATGTTTATTAAGTAAGGACATACAATTCGTACAACAACGCTTAGTCCGTCACCAATGGACCTTTCCAGTTTTAGCTATGTCCCGCCCACAACTAGCTAAGCTCCACCCACGCCCCGCTCGTGTTGGGATCGATTGATCCATGAACTAGCTGACTATCAATTTCCAGAAAACTATACAATTAAGATATTGAGTATTTTGAAACTAATTTGACTGGTCGTTGCTGCTGCCTATACACCCAGTCAAATTAATTTAAAAATATTGGACAGAATGTTTATAAAATAGTACAGACACAATTCGTACAACTTGTCGGACTATGAAGCGTTTAAGGCGGACTACGTCGTGTCCTTCATGCTGCAATTGATTGTTACATCATCCTACACGTCACGTAGTTGATTATGACGTCATATGATGGATGGATAAACTGTAAAGGTCCATTCGGAAGGGCACTTATATCATACACACCTTCTAAAATCATGTATGGGCTATCAGAGGTGATCGCTAATGTCAGATGCTGACTTAACATCTCTCGTACTGCTGCAATTATTACTGCTGCTACTCTACTACTGCTTTCATCTTCTAGGACATTGCATAGTTCGCATACTCTCTCCATTCTTTCAGTTCCCACCCAGCGTTTGACTTCTGTTGCTAAGTGATGGCGTAGTGTTCTAAAATTGGATAATATTAAAGCCTCGCTGTTGTCTAATTTCTTTAGGTATGTTTCAAATTTAAATTCCTGTTTTATTAATGCCTAAAAAATTAACCCGTTCGATGCGTTAAAAAAACCCCGATTGTGATTCAGTTATAATTTCATATTATTCTGTAAATCCTTTAAATCCGTCGTTTAATATTGATGTGAACAACTTCCCAATTCAACTTAATAATGTTATTCGACGGTAATTGGATGGGTCGAGTTTACTACCATTGATTTTAAATATTATAATTATTTGGCTTATAAGTCATGTTTCAGGTGTAATTCCTGTATCGAAAACTAAGTTAAATAATTGTTCATATATGGGTAAGATAATATCGCGTGTACATAGATTTTATATACTCGTTTATTATGTTATCTATCCCACCGGCCTTGTTGTTTTTGCATGGCTTTCTTTATTTCATCTTTAGATATTTTTATGTCCAAAGCTCCTGATATTCTGTTACGTCTATAGTTCCGCCATTTTGAGTTGCTCTACGTCGTCACCTTTATTTATTTTCTTAAAATGTTGAAAGAGGGTCTATTTTCTCACTGTCATATTGGCATTTATTTTTTATTGTTTTCCAAAAGGCATTGGTATCATGCTTGTGTAAAGAGCGTAGTTTGGTTTGTATTTTTCCGGTGAAAGTTAAACCTGCTATTCCTAATCGTTCTTTAAGTTTTATGATATCGAGTTCAATTTCATTGAAGACATCATTTGTGTGATACTTAGATCTTTCACAATGGACATAGACAGATCCCGACAGAAGATCTCCATCATAATGGGTTAAAACCTTGTGGACATTAATCCACAAAACAGCCAATTTTCCGTATGAGCAACTTTGCAGAACTTTGCAATGTCTTTCTTGATTAAAATTAAAATATCACCAGAAAGTAGACGTTTCTTATTTGTATGCCAGAGATGTAAAATAGAAAGAATTACATTTGTGCCTGACTATTGTAAAAGAAATATTGATTACAAAATCAAGGAGCTACTACTAATTTTGTTGCTACTAATTATGTTGCTACTACTGCTGCTGCTGCTGCTGCTGCTGCTGCTACTACTACTACTACTACTACCGCTATGTTGCTTGTTTTAGATTATTGCCAATTGTGTCGCTACTGGATGATGATGATGATGATATAGTGTTGATAAAATAATGGTTATGCAACTTATAGTGTATATTTATATCAAGTATTATAATGTACATATATATCTCTACCGTCAAATGTATAAATTTAAAGTACACCTCATATGCTACAGTTGTTATTTCAATTTTACCACTGGAATGACTGAGGCCAGATTTATAACTCAAACTTCTGTTGTGCCGTGCCAGCTAAATCTGCCTGAAAATGACAGAGTCCACTATATAAATCAACCAGTCGTCATTGGCGCGGCGCGACAGAAAGTTTGACTTATAAAACGGACCTTACTCTGTAACTGATTCCTATATCCAAAAGTCTTCTCTTGGTCACTCAGCAAATTGGCTCTGACCAAGCCAAAAAATGGGATTCTTTCACTAATTACCCTTTAATGGTCAAGCTGGCCAAAACGGCCTCTACAGTACATATCTTTGTAAATTCTAGTGGTAAATTTACAAAAAAATAATCTCTTGGTCTACAAATTTATATTCATTGAGCTCAAATTTACGGGTTAAACGATATATATGTCGCCTTTTGAGGACTGCGAGGAGATGGGCATCATTGGCTGTAGTATCGACAGTTTTTAACATTTCAAACTTCTCGCAGTCACATTCGAAACTTGCGTCATGTCAACAAACTCAACAAACATTGATCAACTAACGGCAGACCTGCGCCATAATTCGAAAATTGGTTTAGACTTTAGAGACGAAAACATGTGATAATTGAATCACGTCCTCCTGCTGTTACCTCACCAAGCAGACGACACAGACGCGTGATCTGGGAGATGGGCTTACACAGACAAATTAACAGCTGAAACCAATATTCTCCTGAATATTTAGTAAAATAATTTCTTTGGACGTTGTTGTTTCTTATTACGTCGGAAAATTTAGCACCTACGAAAATTTCGTGTCCATGCCTGTCCACTCTGACGCGCGCGCGTGTTGTATAGGCTATTCTATTTACTCAATTTCCTTGATGAAACATGTCTTCTCGCGCATGCACGTGCCAAGTAAAGATGCCTTGCATACTAAAACGTGTCGAGTCAATATTTTAGATGTTGACAGGTCGCCATTAAACACCCGTACCCTCTTACAGGAAATGAAATTCGGGGCAACAAGATGGCGGTTCTTTAGAGACCGTATTTGGGCTCACGAGGTGTTGGTTCTTGAAGACAGGATCCAGGTCGATCTCACGATCTGTCTTACTTAACCCTTAATGCACACATTTGTTCAAGAAAATTTTAATTTTCTCATTTAAATCCGCCCATTTGCAGATCAAGAGATGATTGTTTCTGAAGAGTTACCACTTTAATGAATGGCTTGGTTATCAAGTTAGCAGTGGCGTAGATTAAAAATAAGGGGTTGCCCCCCCCCCCACCCCCTATTAGATGGGGGTCCGTGTGGGGGAGTGTCTAAAATTAGACGTTCTGAGAAGCTATATCCTGCATTCTGAGTGAGCAAAGAGTACATTTACTGTGCTTGCAAATTATATCTAATTTTATTTTTTTTAAAGGCAGACGATTAACCCGTGTACTATAAATTCGCAGGTTCTATTTTTCAGTTTCCGTTAGCATGATAACTGATGTTCATTTTAAAGATAAATGCAGCTGAACGGTGTTGCTGTCATAGATAGCAACACCTTTTACACCTTTCAGATGCACCATTCTCAAACTGAAAACATAATGGGTGTATCCACTTCATTTTTAGCTCACCTGGCCTGAAAGGCCAAGTGAGCTTATGTAATGGTGACCGTCTTTTT
The DNA here is from genome assembly GCA_034401795.1 of Chaetoderma sp. LZ-2023a. Taxonomy (NCBI): domain Eukaryota; kingdom Metazoa; phylum Mollusca; class Caudofoveata; order Chaetodermatida; family Chaetodermatidae; genus Chaetoderma; species Chaetoderma sp. LZ-2023a. Next base: position 39,832,509 of record CM067374.1, on the reverse strand, counting down.
CTTTAAACGACTTCTTCTCACGAACCGCTAGGCTGATTTCAATTATATTTGGCAGGAGGCATCCTTATGGCATAGGGATCCAAGTTTGTTCAAATGAAGCCGATCGGCCAATTTGGCCGGGGGCCATCTTGGATTTTGCCCGATTTTTAGAAACGTCTTTAAAAATCTTCTCCGAAACCACTTAATGGATTAAAGGACACCTCATGAAATATGACCTAGGGCAAGAGCTCAACCAAGTTTGTTCAAGGGAACTTGATTGGTCAAATGGTTCAGTGGTCATCTTGGTTGACCTAGTTTTAGCGAAAATTACTTCTCCAGAACCGTGGAGGGATCAGGCCACAATTTGGCAGATATGATTAGGGACTAAGGGCCAGTAAAGTTTGTTCAAGAGAAGTTGATCCGTCAAAAACATGGCCGCTGTTGGACAATCAAAATATAGCATGTTTGCCGGCCATATTGGATTTTTTTATTTGATGGATTTCGAGGCCGAAATTGTTTTTATATACAGGTTTTTGGGTATTCTGATCTTAAATTTGCAATTTTTGAAACTGTCGGATAAATGGTTTGGCGGCCATCTCATTTTCCCGCCAAAAGCTCCCATACTAAAGCAATGGGAAATGCACAATATCTTCTCGAGAACTGCTGGGCCGATTGCAATTATATTTGGCAGGAAGCATCCTTATGGCATAGAGATTCAAGTTTGTTCAAACGAACCCGATCAGCCAATTTGGCCAGTGGCCATCTTGGATTTCGGCCGATTTTTAGAAATGTCTTTAAAAATCTTCTCCAAAACCGTTTGAGGGATCAATTCATTCAGACCTCATGAAATATGATCTATGGTAAGAGCTGACCCAAGTTTATTCAACGGAACTTGATTGACCAAATGGTCCAGCGGCCATCTTGGATGACCTCGTTTTCACAAAAACGACTTCTTCCCCAGAACCGCTGAAGCGATCAGGCCGAAATTTGTGACATATGATTAGGGACTAAGGGACATTAACAATATATAGCGTGTTTAGCGGCCATATTGGATTTTTTTATTTGATGGATTTTGAGGCCAAAATTGGTTTTATATATGTTTTTGTGTATTGTGATTTCAAATTTGCCATTTTCGAGACTGTCGGATAAACGGTTTAGCAGCCATCTTGGATCATTTACCCGCCAAAATCTCCCATACTAAAGCAATGGGAAATTTAGAATGTATTCTAGCGACATCTTGGATTTTGGTCCATTTTTAGAAATGTCTTTAAAAATCTTCTCCAAACCGCTGGGGGGGGGGGGGGCGGCAATTCAAAACACATGAAATACCATCTAGGGCAAGAGCGGCACCAAGTTTGTTCAAAGGAACCTGATTGACCAAATGATTTAACGGCCATATTGGATAACCTACCTTTGGCCAAAAAATTCCAGAACCACAGCGGATTGGGCCGAAATTTGGGCGATATGATTGGGCACTGAGTGCCATTAAAGGCTTTTTCAAGGGAGGGAGCTACGTCAGAAACATCGCCGCAGTGGACCAATCGAAATGTAGCGTGTTTGACGGCCATATTGGACTTGCACCAATGTCCACAAACTCATTTAAAAGACTACTCCTAAACCACCCACCAACAATTTGGACAAAAATGCACAGTGCTCCAGGTGAGCGACTAGGCCCCTTGGGCCTCTTGTCATAAATCATATATATATATATATATATATATATATATATATATATATATATATATATATATATATATATATATATATATATATATATATATATATATATATATACATATATATAGATAGATAGATAGATAGATAGATAGATAGATAGATAGATATTGCCAAAAGGAACGTATCTGCCAGATTTGCTTTTAATCCTTCAACAAATGGCAAAACGTGCCGCTACTGTTGATGGACAGAGGACGGACAGACGGCGAACATATCACCATCGTATATGCTGACCTAGGTGAGCTAACAAATAACAGAAAAAGATAAGAATAAACAGTACTACAGTCAAACCTGTCTTCAATGGCTGCCTTATGGAGCACCGAGAAATGTTCACAAAAGACAGATGGTCTCTTAATACAAATTAGCAAATTCTGTTACAAAGATTATCCCGAATCCACTTTATAGAACTATATATATAGATGTAATACTAGAAGTTATTTACATATAATCAAAATTCGTTTCTGAATAAATTATTGGTTTGGCAATTGCCCTGCCTACCCTACCACCTTGCCACTTGCGACTCCCCTGAATATTTATAGATTTTAGCGAAGCTCTGAAAAGTGGATGGGGTGGTGTTAATATATCTCCCACCCCTGAGTAACACCCCCTGACCAAAAAGTGGCGGATGGGTGGGTGTGGGTGTATATATACCCCCATCCCTTACCACCACCCTACCCCACCCCACCCACCCTCCCAGGATATTCTTATATCTTGTGCTGCAAATGGACATTTTCCAAGACCACTACAGAAACCGTATTTGGCAGCTTTAAGAAGTCTTACCTTGGGAATCCAGAATGCATGTTACCTTATTAGAAGGTTTTCCTCGTTAGTCGACATGATGGTTGACGTTATGACCTCTGGGCCGCTGTGGTAGGCCTAACATGGTGAGCGGGATACTGGGGGTAAATTATGCGTAGAGTATAGGCTTACATCAGATAGATATTTATAGTCAAAAGATCATACATGTTCGTAATTAAACACCCTCATTTTATGACATTTATACCCATTTAATTGGCAAAGCTGAAAACTGGTCCACGGATACTTTTATATATATAATTTACGACCAACCTCGATGTCAAATCCCATGGCATGTATATAAATATGATACTATATCCGGCTATGTATTGTTATTGGAACATGCTCGCAAACACGTAATCAGTGTGTGACCCGTCAACCTCTTTACCATGACATGGCATTAGATATATGAGATGTAGATTGTCCTACACGTTACCAAGATTATTGATCGTGCACGTTATGGAATTGCTTATTGGTAATCGAGGCTCCTGATAATTTGAGTACAATTGTAGTTAAATAAATGGAAACATTATTTGTCCGAAAATTTCCCTCGGTTTTATTGTGTGATTTGATCCTAAAAGAAAGTCCAATGTGGTCTCTATGTCTATGGATGGTCTATATGTCTATACCTATATATCCATGACTGCTTTATATTTTAACAAGGTTGAAGCGGCCAGGGCCCGCGGGATGTAATGCCCCTCGTCCATTGAGCTCATCAGCCAGCCAGTTCCACAGCCATGGTTCAGGCAAACGCGGTGCCCAGGTGTGCAAAACAAATTTTATATAATTTGTATGGTGGTCGGTGGTGACGGGGGTGGGGTAGAGGTCCAGTGCGTTATAGTGTATCGTGATGGCTGGCCAGGGGGTGGGGTTGGGTGACCCCTCGGCTACATGTCTGGTCCACTAGATTCATGCCTCGGAATAGACGTGCAATATTACCAGACAATACGTAGCGATTAGATAGCTGAACGCTGAACAAGACCCGATAATAACCAGATAAAAATGGACAGTACCGCCCAATGACCACTAGACTTTTCCTTGGTGGCAACAGATAATAGAGTCAATTAGCTATAGTCATTAAGATCTTATCCATGATAAAGGGACGTCAGAATCAAATACGTCACATATTAGCTGACGTCACAATCAAAATAATGTAGCTCCCTCACGAAAATCGAAAACTCCAGATTCTCAGAACTGTATTCTCTTTGTCTTTTGTAATCATCCTGTATGAAATTAGAATTTAATAAACATTCTGTTGAATATTTTGTAACTATTTTGACCAGGAGCTGTTGCTGCCATAGTTTCAAGTTCCAATGCCATGGTCAGCAACAGCGCATGTCAAATTAGTTCAAAATATTTAACAGCTTACCTGTATATTACCTTGAAATTTGTTACTAAAGGAATCCATTTCTAACTGTGCTGGGTAAGACGCACGAGGCGACGCGTGGACAGATCTTATAGGCTATGTTATTCTCACACAATAAATTATAAATTCATCAAACACGTACAATTCGTACGCATTTTCTATTTTCGTGACAGGGTTGTACGTCATTTTGACTGTGACGTATTTGATCATGACGTCAGATATTTTAGTGACGGATCGGATTCATCCATTGAGCGTAACCTATAGCCAATAGTATTAAATGCGTCGCCAGCGTAAGACAGGTTAATCCCGTTAGTAATTGAGCCTTTGAAGAGTACATATTTGCATCTCACCTCGCGGTCGTTTGAACTAGCATGACTTGGTGTGTTTGTTTGTTTACTAAACAAAACGAAATCCGCGCGAAAGTCAACGGTAACTCATGGTTACTCTAGACAAACATCACCCTTATTATCCAATCATCACTCATAATGTTCTCCGTTCCCTGCGTATATATACTTATATAATGATTTACGTGCGACCGTTGAAGTTAATTAACTACAACGGCATACGCACACAACCACACACCCCCCCCCCCCTCCCTGCACACCCCCACGATCCCCACCAACCTCTCTCTCTCTCTCTCCCTCGCCCGCCCGCTCGCTCGCCCGCCCACCTGCCCTCCCTCTCTCTCATGGCAAATCCACCATTTTTACCAGCGTGGCCAGACGCAGGGATATATGCGAGCGTGGGTGCTTGTTGTTGTTGTTGTTGTTGTTGTTGTTGTTGTTGTTGTTGTTGTTCTTTTTTTTTCAAATTGTCTCAAAGTATTTGTGATATTATTTTGGACTGATTTTTTTGCAACGGCATTTTAAAATATGTATATTCATGCACAGTTGTGATAGTTAGTAATTAATAAAGTATATGAAATGTCTTCTTCTTCTTCTTCTTCTTCTTCTTCTTCTTCTTCTTCTTCTTCTTCTTCTTCTTCTTCTTGTTCAGACACCTTTCAATAACTCTGGTTCCACTGGGCCCAATGTGGGTGGGGTGGGGGTGGGGGTGTCATCTGCAAATTTGAAGAGAAGCATGCCCGTGTGGTCCAGAGCAGATCATCCAATTTTGGGGGTCTAAAACCCAACAGCAACAGCTTTTAGCAACAGTTTTCAAAATAAAATTTGTTACGCATTCATCAGTAACGCTGGTTCTACTGGTGCAATATGTTCCAAACTTGGGTGGAAGGTTGTCCATGTGGTCGCGAGCACATGTGCCAATGTTAGGTCTAAAACACAACAGCAACAGCTTTTAGCAATACTTTACAAAATAGGCATGTTATGCATCCTCCAGTAACTCTGGTTCTACTGGTGCACTGGTGTCGCTAAAGGCTAAACGCAACAACAACAACTTTCAGCAACATTGTTTTCAAAATAGACATTTTTGAAGCAATTTTCATTAACTCTAATGGAGCAATCGTTTCCGAACTTGGGTTGATGCGTGTCTGTGGGGTCCCGAAGACGTATGCCAATTTTACTGTCAAAAATTAAAACGTAACAGCAACAGCTTTCAGCAACATCGTTTGCAAAATAAACACTTTTGACCTTACGGCGGCCCGATTGAAAAATATATCAACGACGCGGGTATTGGACAAATTTATCCTTCTTTCTTAAAGGATTGTCTGCAATAAGATGCTATTTCAACGGTTAGTCCGACTAACTATGATATCTATACAGAGATATGCTTTTATGTGTATTTAGAAACAACATCAGATTACAAATCGATTTTAAATTACATTTGATCCGAATTAATCTGATTAGTGGGCCATAAATCGGTGTTATTGCCAATCAAGACTGTTGTGACAATAGTTCAGTCGATTAATTACCGTCATTCAATGTATCCTAACATAGTTACTCAGAACAGGTCTGGTGTATAAGATTTATCTCAGTTGCATTCCCAACCTGCCTTGAGCAACCACCAAGGGTGACCCAGTTACTGTCCGATATTATCTAATTATATCGCTTCCGATAAGTTGACACTCCATGATCCGGCCAAGAATACCATGATTAACCAAGTCGGTTATGTGTTGATGATAGCTGTAAAATGCGTGGTCTATGTGGTGTGTGCCCAGGCAAGGTACTGCGTGACTCTCCGTACATGCAAATCACTAACTGGCTAGCCAATTTCTGTTAAGGTGCGCGAAATTACTTACTAGTTCCCAGTTCCTTATTTTTCGAAACTGGAAAATAAGTAACTGGTTACTTATTTTCAATAAATCTGATTTCCAGCTCCCCGTGTGATCTAGATCACGTTTCCTAGCAACCCCTGGAGGCAGGAAATGATCTAAATCACGGGGAGAGTTCCTTTTTGAAAATAAGTAACCAGTTATTTATTTTCCAGTTACTTATTTTAGTTACTTATTTTTTTCAAATATAAGGAACTAGGAACTAGTAAGTAACCTCACGCACCTAATTAAGGTCAAAATCAGCTGCCACAGAATTCCACTGTTTATCAGAACTCAATTCGTGAAAGCCTCACAGGCAAAGGAAAGCTTTGGTGTGGTGGAAACGTTTGCGGGCTAGTACGCTAGACGATCTCGCCGGTTGTGGGTTCGATTCCCCGTCAACCAATAAATATCTGGAATATCACGATTTACTTAATCAGTTCTCTGGACTTGTGTGCTGGTCAGTGCTCATTAAGCGATAACAGCGCCTTCAATTAGCTCTGTTGTCACAAGGCAGCAACCATTCCATCATTCTCACATGTCTATATAGTACTCACCAAACGAGGGATTCATTTCTTGCTTTGCTCGCCCATTTCTAACAATGGTAAGCGGTTTTATGTTTTGTAACTATTTTGACTGGGTGGGTGGGCGTGGGGGTGGCGGCTGTTATATATATATAACTATATATATATATATATATATATATATATATATATATATATATATATATATATATATATATATATATATATATAAACTAGTGACTTAATTGATTACGATAACTCATCAGACCCCTCAATTAGGCGGCAAATGGTTTCTTAAATAAAGACTTGGTGATTACACTCCACCTAAGATAACCTTGGTAGGCCTACTCCGGAATCATTTAACAAAGTCTTCGTACTACAAACTCATACAACAAAGTGTATTCCTAATTTCAACGACCAAACATAGATATTCTTATTGGTCACCAGACAAAGCCAGTTTTACCAGCCCCTACAGCAACGTTTTGGTATTTCCTATTGCTCACGCTATACACGCTTACATAACGTTATTGATCCCAATGAACCTTTCCAGTTTATCATCATCTGACGTCATATGACGTCATAGTCAACTAAGTGACGTGTAGCATGATGTCATAATTAATTATGGCAGGAATGACTTGATTTAGTCCATCTTTGACGCTTAATAGGCCGACATATTGTGCGAATTGTACGTATTTACCATTTAATAAACATTCTGTTGAATATTTGGAAACTAATTTGGCTGGGCGCTGTGGCTGCCATGGGCAGCCACAGTACGCAGTCAAATCAGCTTCAACATATTTAACAGATTACCATGACACTTTTCTGGTAATTAGTAGTCAGGGAGTTCAGGGATCGATCGATCCCAACACGAGCGAGGTGTTGGTGGAGCTTAGCTAGCGATGGCGTGGCATATCGAAAACTGGAAAAGGTCCATTCTTAAATGACCTTGGTCCTGCAGGCTCCAACAACACCATCTTTGTACTCCAACCTCACACAAAACAGTTCTGGTACTCGCACCACATGCACGTGACACTGCGTTGGTTCTCTTTGTCTCTTTAACAGAGCCTTCTCCCAAATCATGTTACAAAACATTAGTTGGTATCCTTGACTCAGCAGACATGGCACTGGTTCTTGTGACACATGTTTTTGGAATTGTGACTCATCAGACCGAACATTGATTCTCCAAACCTTCCAATAAAGCCACCTTGTCCTCCTAACACATTCAGATAATATCGTGACACTCCGGTCTACGACAAAACTGCGTACCCCCGACTCAGATACACGACTGGTTTGCCCTTCAACAGACCATCAGTCTTCTGAGCAATGCAATAGCATTGATAGTTGGTACTACAATAGACAGCATGCGCAAAGTCACGGTACTCTGTACTCCCCAGACAATGTCATTACTACTCTTGGTTTGTTACTCTTGGCTCAATGGAAAGTCCATGCAAAAAACCTTTGATACTGCCAAATTATGTAACATAAGTTTAGCGCTCCCAAATTCGGCAATAACTTATTGGTTCACAGTTGTCCCGACTCTTGCAGAAAATACACCCTACCACAGACACATGTGACAAATCCATGGTTTCCAGAATTGTCAGACAAAGTCATGGCATTTCCGACACGTCAAGCAAAGCCATCCCACGTGGCACGTTGGCGGGTGTCAATAGATGAGCTAACAATACTCATGTTCCTTCAGCAAAGGGCACACGGCTGCTGAGTAAAGGTTGCACGACGTGATGTGACTTAATGGACAGATCCTCAATAGGATATGTTGTTCTCAGACGATAACATTTGAAGAAATCATTAATCAACGCCAACGCTTGTAAACACACCCGAAACTGAACGCCCACATGCGTTGTTAAATTAAGATCGATTCCTAAAAGACATTTTCTGTCTTGAATTTAAGATGATGTTTGCCTAATTACGTTAAATATTTATTTATTCTTCCTTTCATTCAATCTGACTATTGCTTCAGAGATCTGCGGCTCTCAATTGATGAATCCACTTCAGCTATGCCCCGCCCATCTCTACCTAAGATCCGTCCAAGCTTTTCACGTGTTCGGGTCGATTTATATACTTTGAATCGTAAATTCCCAGAAACCCAGTTTCGTGGTAACTATACAGGTAATCTATAAGCTATACAGGCAGCACAGTGCCCAGTCAACATAGTTTCAAAATATTCAGCAGAATGTTTGTGAAACGGTAAAGACATACAATTCGACCAACTGGCGCCGTCTGGCGGACTATTCCAAGTTCATGAGTATTTCTGTCAATTATGATTGTGACGCCAGCATGTGATGTAACTGATTATGACGTAGTATACATGATCAATAGAACGGATTTATCAATGAGCATGTCGAACAAACGGCAACGAGTAGCAATGAGAAATCAAAGCTGATCTAAAACACACATAAAAAGGAAACTTGGGAGGAATTTGATGCAAGTTGATAATTCAACAGTTTTTCTTGTACACGCTTATTGTTGGATATATTTTATGGTGCACCTCTTGCAATGAATGTTTGAAGGTGGAGCACGTAAATTTCCTGCTGTCAACACACTGTTGTTAATTCACGGTACGCAGTCAAGTTGAAAGTTACCTGAACACGCATACAACTTTGACAATTGAAGACTTAGTTGTCGAGTTTGCCCAATCTCCTGGACAAAATAAATATACCTTAAAACGTTGGTCTTTCCACTTCCTAGTCACGAAAGAACAGATCCAACCCGTATCAAGTTTTTAAGGACATTATTGCAAATCGCATAGTATAGGCAGTCGAGCATAACAGGTAATACAGTAGGTGAACACAGATAGGGATTAAAATGGCAATCAGGAACACAATGATTTTCACCTGTAATTGTATGCCAATTCCTGGTTAATTTGCTAGGTTCACCAATAGAAAGAAATGACGTGAAATCTATGTATAGCGACCACTTTATCGACCAGTAAACAGTTGTTACTAAAAAGATATCTTTTCATTTACTATACTCTATATAGTTGATATAGTTAGTGGCTTTTGCGAGCACAAGGTGGCATCTCATTAAGACGTGTGGTCTTACGACCACCCGTCTTAAAGAATAACCATCTGCTGATCCCAAAATCAAACAGTCGCTATAGGTTTCGAAATAGAGTCAACAAATAAATCTGTTTTTTTGCAATTAAAAAAAATAACAATATAATCTTCTTCAGCACGAGAAGGTTTTTATGCTACCGATGTGGCTATAGATGCTACAGAGATATACACAAAAGATAATCGAACAATCAGTGAAAAATCATGAACAATTTTGTTTTGGGTATTGGGAACTGGAACTGAACGAGTAAACAGGCACAACTGGTTACAGGACAAAAGATATGGTGCCTGCAGAAGCAGAATTAGCTGTTGCTATTGATGGATGTCTGTATTTTTCGACATGACAGATCAAAGCGAAATAATTCAAACACTTGACAAAAATCTGTTTGTAGATCCCAGGAGAGGGATAAGAATAGTTACAACTGTAGTGAAGGATATATTGATGTCCGTGGAAATGAAATTAATAACGGCAGTGACGAAGGTGGTGATGCTTTATCCCATCCCAGCTCATGCACGGAATGGATTTGAACGTTAGTAGCAATGAAAAAGATGAGGATGGTATATTGAACTAGAAGGTAACACAGCAAGAGTGGCAGTCGAGAATGCATGTTTTCTGCTAGATAAAATAACCTACTTTCTTTTTATGGATGTTATACAGTGGCTCTCTGTAGACAAACTCATCACAAATGAGATATTTTCTAGATGAAACGACGAAGAATTTCTGGGAGCTTTGATACTGTCTCTATACGGTAAATGTGTGTGTTTTATCGCTGAACATTGTTGCCTTAGGCAAATAGGTGATTGTTTAGTGGAGAGAGAGGTTTGTACTACCAATCAGTCTCAGATATATTTTGCTGTACCATCTCTGCAAATGTTTTGCAAAGACACGCTAGGGCCAGTGTATCCTAGTATAATTGTTATGTCGATATCAGCAGTCATTAGAAGTGGACTTCCATGTTTATCAAAATTGAAGATGTCTTGGACAGCTGAAACAGCACCGGAAGCATTATGACATGCTTGTTCTTGGGAAACAGAGTAGGAAGTATAATGTGGAGTAAACTAAGAACATGGAATATTGTACCCAGCATGACATAGATGCTGTAGCAACCTATAGTTATAGTTATATTAATTTATATGGAACAGAATCGTCATATTCTAAGATTTATTTCATTTTATTACACAATTTAAGCCTCTAAAAGTATACAATTTAAAATTTTATTTTCACACATCCTAGCTGATGAACATTCAACTTGACAGATTACCATGAATTAATGATACAATGACCATGTATCAGAAAAACTGTGCCAATTCCTTTTTTATCCATCCGTGTTCTAGATCACCTTTGATTTTGCTGTATTACTCGTTGCCGGCTGCATGGTGTGATGAGGAGACTATTGGCTATTATACGGCTCTCTTTCATTAATGTACAACGTACTAATTCATATTTTACCATTTACATTATTTCTCAAAGAACATATGAGCTTAACCATAAAGCGCAAGGCACGCCGCACGTGACCCTAAACACATAAATAAGGACTTATCGTCCATCACTCAACATTTCATCTTTTATGATTTTGAAATGAATCAAGTGACAAAGCATCGTGAGGTTATTAGCTCACCTGGCCAGAATGGCCAAGTGAGCTTATGCCATGGCGACTGTCCGGCGTCCGTCCGTCCGTCCATCCGTCTGTCCGTCCGTCCGTCAACTTTTTCATTTAAACAACTTCTTCTCAATAACCACTGGGCCGATTTCAATTATATTTGGCAGGAAGTATCCTTAGGGCATAGGGATCCAAGTTTGTTCAAACAAAGCCGATCAGCCGATTTGGCCGGTGGCCATCTTGGATTTTGGTCGATTTTAGGAAATGGCTTTAAAAATCTTCTTCTCCGAAACCGCTTGGTGGATTGATTCAAAACTCACGAAATATCATATAGGGCAAGAGCTGAACTAAGTTTGTTCGAAGGAACTTGATTGGCCAAATGGTTCGGCGGCCATCTTGGATGACTTAGTTTTCGTAAAAACGGCTTATTCTGCAGACCCTCTGAATGGATCGGGCTGAAATTTTGGGGATATGATTATGGACTAAGGGCCATTAAAGTTTGTTGATGGGAAGTTGATTAGGTAAAAAAACCTGGCCGCCGTGGACCAATCAAATTTTAGCGGGTTTGGCTGCCATATTCAATTTTTTTATTTGATGGATTGTGAAGCCGAAATTGGTTTTCTTAACTCCGCTTACTTGTCAGTCAGCTATCGTATAGCGATAACCCTATCCGTCTTCTGTATGTCCGTCCGTCCATCTGTTTGTCCGTCACCAACAATGACGGCTCATTTGGTTATTTCTTGACGGATTGACACCAAACTTTGTCACAATGTTAATGACGGCATCTAATATATGTGTTGTGAAAATGAAACTGATAGGACGTCAAATGCCAGAGTTATCACTCCTTAAATATTTGCAGTCTCACTTTCATAGGGCAAATGGTTTGTTCCCACCGTCTTATCACCATGTCAGATTTTATTGCCAAACTAGATATTATTATTAAATTATTTTCTAAATCAACTCCAGCTCACCCTACCCCTGCTGCTAACTCCGTGATTCAGCCAGATGTGCATGTGTTAAATGGATTGTGTGGTGGTGGGGAATAACCTGCTATAAAGACCACCTACCTGCCTTTAGAGACCATTTTCCTCAAATTGTATTTAAACCTCTAGTAAGCATCTGACTGAGTTTTTGCAGACGACATATTCCAAAGGTTATATCTCTGAACGTGATAAATATTTTGAAAACAATTGGACAGAAAGTTGTTGGTGGCTAAGCCACCAACAACTTTCAGTCGAATTGTTTTCAAAATATTCAACAAGTCAAGAGCTTTTGAAAATTGAAATTATTGGCTGCACTGGCTTGCAGCAGTGAGACAGTTAAGAAACCAGCTGTTGTTAGCACTGATATCATCTATTTTCACTTAAACATTGTTCAAAATCACTAATGCAAAAAAAACCAGTCCAGAGATTGTTGTCAATATCTCGAAAACTAAATCATTTGACTGAAAGTCATTGGAAGTGACACCGATAGATGTAAAACTTAAGTAAGATTAGTTTGATATGCCAATGTTCCAGGTGAGCGATACAGGCCCATTGGGCCTCTTGTTTATGTCGTCGCTCTTGCTTCGCATGCATTACATTAACAAACCTCATGATGATCATTGCGATGAACGCCAAAGCGAAGTTATCTTCGAAGGTTCTAATGCTTTAACCGCTTTCATGCAATGGTTATTAGCTATGAAATCAGAGCGCAAAGGTATGCATAAGACCAATGTTCTACGCTTACGTGACTACATCGCTATAGCTCATAACGGTCATGGTTTTGACTTGCATCTATTGATGGAGTGGCTCTTTAGAAGTGCAGAGCTTAAACCGGACAATGCAATAATGAATGGTGATAAAGTGGTGTATTTGAATGTTGGCGACTATTTTAAGAACAGTCTAGAGTTTCTTCCATTTCAACTACGTCAGCTACCTGCAATATTCAATCTACCTAGAAAGAAAGGATTTTTGCCATGTCTCCTAGATGGTAATGCATACATTGATTATGTCGGAGTATACCCCGCGATTGACGCTTGTGCTGCAGACAGCATGTCTGTGTCAGCGTGTAAAAAATTTGACGCGTGGTATGACATTGTGAAAGACGGTGTTTTAAATTTTATGGATGCCATGAAGTTTCTGCTGGTCTGACATAGATATTCTATGGATGGCTTGCAGTAAGTTTCGTGAAATGTTCATCTGTGAAACTGGGATACCGCCTTTTGTGTTATCTATGACGTTAGCATCATTATGTAATAAGGTGTTTAGGGCTAACTATTTAAACGATCATAAGCTAGTAGCCCCGCCTGTTACAGGGTACGTTAACTATGTGACAAGAACCATTACTCCATAGAAGCGTGTAAGTGGCTAGATTACCTGGCTCATTCTAAGAACACGTTCATTAAACGCGCTCTAACTGACAGTGAACCCAAAGCATTTAACAGATCGCTGAACGTTACTGCCCCGACATGGACGAGTACTTTGAGTACTCTCGGTGTTATATACATGCATGTCCGAAATCCTAGTAAGCGTATGACTACCAAGTCATTTTTTCTTCCAGGTCATTGGAACCCTGCTAAAAAATATTTGATCATTTATATTTTAATTAAATTATTCTTTTTATTTTGCACATAATTCGTTTTTTTATGTTTTCGCTTATTCATCTGTATATTCGTATGTATATTTATCATCTGTATATTTACTGCAACTTTATTTAATTGAAATTGTTAAAAGTGAAAATGATGTGTATTTTTTTTTGGAATTGAAAACTGAAAAACCATCGACACTAACCCTTCCAAACCCTGAGTCAACTTATGCTGGAATTTCCCCCCCAATATTGTGTGGCCGTTTGAGGCACGGTCGAGGCACGTTAAAGTGTAATCGTTAGTTATTACCCTAACTCGATTGAAAATTTATTCATTGAACTTTGTATGACTGATGATCGCCACACATGGTCAGAGTTGTTTTAAAGCGCAACTAGTTAATTTTAATCGGTTGGAGTAATAACTAACTGATTGTCCTTATGCAATAGATTGACCCTTGTACATTGTCATGGCTAAAAAGATCTGAGGTTCAGGAGTTTAATGACCAACCCATTAAACTAACCCAGTCATCTTCCACAATCGTTTGACAATTGTCCTTATGCAATAAATTGACCATTTAGAATTAATCTCCCATGATTGAATGAGTTCTCAGAGTCCGGAACATATGAGTCCAGACATGTACCCTGTCAATTATCCTTACACAAAACATTGACCATTGCGCATTGTACACTCTCGAAGAGACCAATGCCTAATTACCCTCATTAGCCCTTGCCAATCATCATTACGTGATAGGACGCTAGGAGTCACGTGATTTAATGAGGGGCGGGGCTTCATGATTGAATGAGTTCCCAGAGTCCAAGAAAGACGAGTCCAGACATGTACACTGTGAATCATCCTTACACAATACACTAACCATTGCGCATTGCACGCTTTCGATGAGATCGGTGCCTTTGAAGTCATTTAATTACCCTCATTAACCCTTGTCAATCAACCTTGCGCAATAGGATGCTAGGAGTCACGTGATTTAACTAGGGGGAGGGGCTTATAACCCACCCTCTACATCTAACCAGAACAGAGAAGAGGCTGCCCCCCACCCCTGTCAATCATCATTACACCTTTTTTCCCTTTGTTATGGTAATTTAATTAGGAACCTATTACGTAATAATGATTACCGGTGGGGGTGGGGTGGGGGGGGGGGGTGTGTGTGCGCAGAACGTCTCTACTCTACTCTCACCAGAGGTCTAAACTTGTAACTTGTAGAAATCATAACCTCCTTCGTAGGAGAACCGCACTCACATGCGTAAGAATCCTAACGTCTAAACACTGTCCTCACAGTTTTTAACACTTTACACTTAATACTGTTGTCCGATTTAGAATGGTTGTCCGGTTTAGGACCACTAGTATGATGAAAAGCTGACTATGTACATATCTATCATCAATCACCAGGACTGTCAACGGGAAAGAAGACTCAGTACTCTTTAAAACAACATCCACCTTTTAATTAGTACTGAGGCATACAACAGCCATATATTATGTATGAGTAGAAGAATCCAAAGTATGGGTAGGAAAATGTAACTTAAGAGTTAAGCTCTAGAAGATAGCTGTAATGTAGCGAATGTGGCCAGATTTGGGCTGCTAAGTAAAGTAAACCTGTGAGTGTGTAAAAGATTTGTAAGCTGTCTGGCATGATACTCTAATGCGCCCAGGAACTCTGTTGTTAAAAGCTCGGGATCTAGAATCCTTGTACAATCCAGAATCAGTTGGATTACTTCTTCAGCTGAGTAGTTAGCAATGCCGGTCTGACAATATTTCTTAAGGCATGCGTCTATAGACTCAATGGCTGGCGGCCTTACAGGTTCTAGAGCGGGACATCTGATTAGAACAGACATAGCGAATCCGAGGTCTCCTGCTTAAATCTGCACCGGTTCGCTTGTAGGATGTACGTCCCGGTAAGGAGCTTCAGTTTAATGGGGATACGGGCCACATCTCTTTCAGAGGAATAATCTGCTTCTAGAACAGGATGCAGCTTTCCTGGAACAAAGACAAGCTCGTTCAAGTACCTAAGTGATTTGTACAGTGGTACTGTGCTTGTAATCTCCTCTTTCCAGTATTGCTGTATAGCTCTAGTAATCAGGGACTTCCACTTTGCTTTCTGAATTGGATCATCTAAGTACACATCAGGATCTTCTAATCCGTATTTATGAGTCATTTGTTTTAGCTATATGAACCAAATGTGACTGTCAATAGATTTAACCAACAGCTGCCGCCTTGCTATTTTCTTTTCTGCTGAGGATTCTGGTAAACTGCAGATGGAATTAAAGAGCATCAGCGCTTTATGATGCACCTGAACCTCAACAAGAAGAATGCCCGGTAAGATATATACTGCCGGGTCGGCAGTGTTCTTTGGTAATGACAGAAGCTGTTTCAGGAGTCGCTTTTGGTACATTTCCAGATTAGTCAGTTGTTGCCCCTTAGGAAGTATAACTTCGAGCCCGTAAACATCTTCTGAATGGTTTTATATCTGTGATTGTGGTGCCTTGTAGCGCCATTAAATAAGACACAATAACTTTTGCTCAGCTTTGAGTAACTTTTTCAAAAACATTTTTAGCAACAAACTTATACTCTAGAGAACAGGATGCAAAAATTAAGATAAGAACACGTTGTTGACGTCCTAACGATTCAGACGAATGATTGAAAGGAAAAAGATAGGGGCATATGTTGGGAAATGGATACCAACATTATGGGTGTTGTGATGTTGTTTCTAGGTCGACTCGTGTTGAATGGACGACGTCATAGACTGTTAGGATGTGATCAGGCCATATAGAAGGAAGAACCTATGGCGTCATAGGTGTATGACATCATGGAGTCGAATTTGATGAAGGGAATCCCGCACAGCTGAATAAAGGAGGATGCATGTTAGGGGCGTGGAGGGAAGTCCTAATAATAATTTCGTTTTAAACAGTTGACTCATAATTTCGAGAAGGAACACATAACTCATAACTTATGTGGCTATTTTTTTTAATAAGATTTTGATATACATGTGTTATATATTTGTTGGCATCCCTCCATAGACCGACCCAAGATCTAAGTACATAATCCACGCTTTTGGGTAGATAATTATCTTGTGTTGTGCTTGTGGATGTTAGCATAGAGGAGTCCATTTCTACCTATGAGCTATGACCCGCTTATTTCTAGCTATGCTCCGCCCACTTTTACACCATTTTCGATTTTAACACTTTAATCCATGAATTCTCAGAATCTCATGTTGAAGAAAACTATACGGGTAAGCCCTTGAATATTGTAAAACGAATTTTACTGGGAGCTGTTGCAGCATATGGTAGCAACGGCTCGTAGTAAAATTTGCTTCAAAATATTCAACGGAATGTTTACCAAATTATAAAATAACCAAAGGCATGCATATATACTTCACTGACAGATCTTATCCCACAATTGCGTTGAAAGTGTGGTGGCTAACTGATAGGCAGATTGTCAGAGGAGTGTGCATGTGTAATTTACCTATATTAGATAGATATTCTTTGGTAACCCTTGACATTCAGTGTCTCAATTTCAAGACAGTTGTACAGAGGTAAGCTGTCTAATGGCATATAGCAACAGCTCCCAGTCAAATTAGTTGCAAAGTAGTCAACAAAATATTCCTTACATCACAAGGAATGCTTCGTTTCTTGTCTGTGGTCGTTATATTACGTTGATTCTGGATAATGGTTTTAAGATTCACTTGTATTAGCTAGGTTAGTGGTATCAGTAGGCCATGTGTGGTGTAGTGTTCTGTTTTTCTGATGACACTTTATTACCCGTTCTCGTCATCTCTTTGTAGCTATCTCATTGATCTGAATCTTCTCCGACTCTCAAACAGCCTTAAATAACATATATATATCCAGATACATTGGAATTAACCGTATCACGGGGCCAGGTGTGAGCAGTAAAAGTCTCTATATTTTCTCCTACATTCATTTTGTGTTGAGGTAAAGACAAGTGCTATAACCCAATCGTGAAATTCCTTGTTATTTTTCAAATGTTATGTTATAGCTAGGCCATTCCATGCTGCATTGCATGATAGAAAATAGAAAGGCTTTTTACTTCGGATTTAGTAATGAGAAAGAAATGTGATACATAATCTTACATTTACTCTTAACAAATAACCCAGATCTAGTGGATGATATACACATTAGTGCACCGCTAGGAAAAAGTGATCACTCTATGATAAAAACCACAGTCCACCTAAGTGACAATACAAATTCTAACCATAAAAGTAAATTGGGCTACGACAAAGCTGACTATCAAGGCATGACCGAGTTCATGAACATAAACTGGGAACAATATCTGAATGGATCCGTTGATATCAACGATATGTGGAATAGAATCTCCCAAATGTGTTTACAAGCAGAACATAAATATGTACCTGTTCGAAAGATTAATAACAAAAAATATAAATTTCCTCTTAGCAAAATTACTGGAGCAAAGGTAAATAAGAAGAAGAGGATTTGGAAGAAATATCTGAATACAGCCAGTAACTCGACTTACATTGAATACTGTCGGATAAGAAACCAGGTGCGAATGGCTACCAGAAAATCAGTAAAATTGTATGAGAAAGATATCTCCAAATGTGTAAAACAAAATCCGAAAAAATTCTGGAATTACGTCCGAAGTAAGACTAAGGTTAAGTCAGGCATCCCAGACCTACAATTACCAAGCAGCTGTACTAATGATGTCATATATACTAAAGATGACACAGAGAAGGTAAAAGTACTTGCTGATTATTTTAAATCAGTACTTACTACAGAACCTGAAAGCGAACCTCTATCAATCCCACCTAGAAATGATTGCAATGACCTGGATATTCATATTACTCCGGAAATGGTGAAAACTAAGCTTTCTAACCTCAAAACCTCAAAATCGCCTGGTCCTGACAAAATCCATCCGCGATTATTATATGAATTATGACATGTGCTGAGTCTCCCATTTTCCATGCTGTTTAACAAATCCTTGAGTCTTGGCAAACTGCCAGATGCGTGGACAGTTGCAAACATCACAGCCATTTACAAAAAGGGGGATAAAAAGAAACCTGATAATTACCATCCAATTAGTCTTACGTCTGTTGTTTGCAAACTCATGGAATCGTTCATCAATGAAGCATCTTACAAATAACAATATGCTATCAGAGAAACAATTTGGCTTTGTAAGTGGTCGGTCCACCACCCTTCAACTATTGGTGGTTCTAGAAAAATGGATGGAGACACTCGATAATAAAGGCATGGTCGATGTTGTATATTTTGACTTCATGAAAGCGTTTGATAAAGTTCCCCACAAACGTCTGCTTGCAAAATTACCTATATACGGCATACTAGGAACACCACTAAATTGGATAAAATCATTTCTCACGGGTAGAAAACAATATGTGGTTATCAATGGAACCCACTCTAAACCATCTGATGTAACCAGTGGTGTACCACAGGGATCAGTCCTCGGCCCTCTGCTCTTTTTGATATATATTAATGACCTCCCGGACACAATTACCACTGGATCCGATATATTCCTGTTTGCAGATGACACCAAACTATTTAAGTCAACATTTGATCAAACAGGTTGTAGTTCCTTGCAAACTGATATAGACGCTATGTGTGCATGGACAAACAACTCATTATTACAGCTACATCCTGACAAGTGTAAAAGTATGCGTATTTCTACCCGTAGGACAATCCCGCACAAATACACAATGGACCCAAATAACCATAGTATAGTGACTTCATCAACTGAAATGGATATTGGGGTCGTGATTGATGAACGATTAAGTTTTGATTATCATATAAATGAAAAAATAAACAAATCTAACCAAATTATGGGACTAATTAGAAGAACATTTAGCCACATAGACAAAGAAATCTTTAAACATCTATACATATCCCTTGTCAGACCGCATATCGAGTATGCCAATGTAGTATGGGCACCATAATTATTTTTAAAAACACATAAATGCAGTAGAAAATGTACAGAGGCGAGCCACCAAGCTTATTCCTGGCATGCAAAACCTTCCATACAGTAAATGCCTACAAATATTGAATCTACCGACCTTGGCATTCAGACGACTGCATGGGGATATGCTTGAAATATACACAATTTTACAGAACCATTATGACATGCCCACATCCAAATTTATCCAACTTTATGATGAAAACAGTGGGGTCATAGCTTGAAAATCAAGAAAATCAGAGCTAGATTAAATCTAAGAAAATTTTCTTTCCCGCTACAGTGTACAGACCATTGGAACAGTCTAGATGAAAACATTGTCACGGAACTATCCATCAATACATTAAAAACAGACTTGATAAACTATGGAAAGACCATCCACTGCGCTTCAATTTTGAATCTGTAGCAGACTTCACCCCTGTTTATGACACCGAAGTAGACCTGACATTAGAGGCTTGATAAAGGCCTACAGTCAGTAGAATTTCATGTTTCATGTTTCATAATCTTGCAAGTATGTTATATATTATGATACTGGCCAAGTCCAGTGTATATGATTTTATGTGATATCTGGAAATTCTAGAACGTGTTAGAAGTTGTGTGGCTCTAGATGTATCGGTACATAAGACAATCCTCTGCAAACACTCTTAGTTTGGAGGTTTTTATATTTAAAAAAAATAGTTGTGTTCCATTGTGCTGTATAACATGTAATGCTAGAAGAATGAGATTTGCTAATGAGTCTCTGATTCAGGACCGTATCAAATACTTGAACGCTCTTGTTGTTTGAAATTCTGAACCCACATTTTAGGAACCCGAAACTGAAATAGTAGAATCGTGGTAGATGTGAACGCGCTAACCAATTCGCTATTGTTCAGTTCAGTCAAAGGAAATTCCGCCTTTAAGAGTATCCGCACCCAGGCTGCCTTGATATTCTGCAGTTATCAGACGTGGTAGCCCTTGTCCTGTGCGACTTGTGTCACAAACTAGCTTTCTCTTATACTTGATACTGCGGAAACTTCTTCGGAGTTCTTCCCTATTTAAGGTGGAGAAAGTGCCGTTCATGTATTTTCTGCATGTAGCCAGAAGACTCTTAAATCTTATGGTCGCGCATCAAATTAAAATTTCAAAATTACTTTATTTCATGATCCATCAAAAGACAGCGGTTGATCTGTATTATGTATAGATAATCGCGGCTGCAGTTCTCGACCCCCTGTAGAATCTCAAATATGTTGTCGGACGTAGCCTACACTTCTCCCTCTTAGCCACACCACTAGTGGCTGAGCATAGCGAGTCCATCGTAGTCCCCGTGTGGCCTAACTTCTCCCATAAGTAAGCAGCATTCAGGCTACATTTTACGCTTCTTGTCTGAACGCACCTGAAACGCACATTTTAGGAAACCGAAACTGAATTTGAAAAAAATAAAAAATGAAAGATCGTAACGTAATAATGTGATTGTTAAAACATCTGCAGTTTTCAAGAAGCTTGCGAAATTTCACGTTCGCCATTGAAACATGTGTCACCTATCCGAGCTATAGGGTATGAATCTATATATTTCTTATTTGTTCCCAGTTTTCGTATTTGATTTTTTCCAGTTCTATTTTCACTCACAGGTACTTGCATCCGGGATAGAGTACCTTTAACGGCATTAACGTCAATCTGAGGACGCTGTGAGGATATGATAATGATATGAGAGCAAAAACCTGTTTTGTAATGTGCGACTGCGCGTGCGAGAGAGAGAGAGAGAGAGAGAGAGAGAGCCACCCCACCCCCTATTGAAGTTCCTATGCTTACATGACTCGATGTTTCCTGGAAACTGTTAGCGTGTCGGTACCGTGCAAGCTAAATCACGAAACCTTTATATGTGTTACCCATTTTTAGCTCACATGGTCATGGCAACCAACTGTCGTCTGTCCGTCCATCAATCTTTAGTTTAAACGACTTCTACTCAAGAACCACTAGGCCGATTTCAATTATATGTGGCAAGAAGCATCCTTAAGTTTGTTCAAATGAAGCCGGTCTGCCAATTTGGCCAGTGGCCATCTTGGATTTTGGGTGATTTTGAGAAACATCTTTAAAAATCTCAGAAACCACCTGACGGTCGATTTAAAACTACCGAAATATCATCTAGGGCAACAGTTCACCGAAGTTTGTTCAAGGAAAATCGGTTGACCAAATGCCTTGGTAGCCATCTTGGATTACCTAGTTATTGTGAAAACTACTTCTCCAGACCGGGTGAATGGATCGGGCCAAAACTAGGAATGTGAGATGATCAGGCGCTAAGAACCATTAAAGCTTGCTCACGGAAAGTTGATATAATGTTGAAAAACATGGCTGCCATCGATCAATCAAACTGTAGCTTCTGGCAGCCATATTGAATTTTTTATTTGATTGATTTTGAAGCCGAAATAGCTTTTCTTTAGGTTTTTGGGTATGCTGATTTCAAATTTGCCACTTTCGAAACTCTGGTTAAATGGTTTGGCACCAATCTTGAATAATTTTCCTGCCAAAAACTATACTAGAGCAATAGGAAATATCCCATTGAGTTAGAGTACACATAACTCTAACTCAATATGAAATTTCAAATGTCTTATCGAGAACCGGTGCGGCGATTTCAATTATATTTGATAGGAACCATCCTTATGACATCTATGCCATAGAGATCAAACTTTTTTCAAATGACGCAGATCGGCCAATTTGGCCAGCCACCATTTTGGATTGTGATCGATTTATAGAATTGTCTTTAAAAATCTTCTGAAACCGCTTGGGGATATAGACTGAAAACTCAAAAAAAGATCATCTATAGCAACAGCTTGTTCGAGGAAACTTGATTGGCCAAATGATTTGGCGGCCATCTTAGATGACCAAATTTTCACGAAAATGACTTCTTCAGAACTGGTGAACGGATCGGGATGATATTTGAGAGATATGATTTGGGACTAAGGCCCATTAAAGTTTGGTCAAGGGAATTTGAATCGCCAAAACACATGGCCGCTTTGGATCAATTAAAATTTAGCATGTTCCAAGTAATAATTCCAAGTGAGCGATACAGGCCCCTTGGGCCTCGTGTTGTAATTTATAAGGATCGTTTATTCACAGAACTAAATATCGCTTTCCGATAGGTTCCTATCAACACTGCACGGAACCAAAAAATAGGTTCCGATAAATTCTGAAACATCAAAGTCTGTGCCTATGTATTTGTAAGTGCCATGCTTAACCCATCCCACCCCCTTTAAAATTAAAATAAATAAACAGTGTCAGTATTCCATAAGGTATTTCCATTTGATGTGCTACCTGTTTGTTTATGAATGTACTCGTTAATTGCTTGTGCGATTTCAGCCAAACTTAGATACAATGTATAACAATCCTATGATCATAGGCTTCCGAACCTCTATATGCAGAATTTTGATTGGCCTATTTTTCCAGCGACTATCTGATTTTTTTTTAAATTGGAGAGAACTCCTTTAAAATGCTACCCCTCGTTAATCACTTGGCCGATTTCAACCAAATTTGGCTACATAATTTTGATTGGCCAGTTTTCCCTAGTCCCTGTGGGCATCTTGGATTTTTCCAAAATTTAGGGACCAATTTGAACAAAACTTCACAGGAAGGATCTTAGTGTGGTAGGCTTCAGAATTTGTGTACACAATTTTGATTGGTCAATCATGATATCATGCGGCTATCTTGGAAAAATTAGTTAAAAGACTACTCGGTAAAGTGTGCTTATAAATGCAAATGTCAGCCAATCTTGGCTGGAAGGACCCTATGATCCTAGCTGTCAAAAATTAATACAGACTCCCTATGGTGATAACCCTCAGAATTTGTTTACAGAATTTTGATTGGTCAATTTTTCCTGTTGGCATCTTGGATTTTCTGAACGTTTCTGGCAAATCATTAAAAAAGATTTCTATTATACATGTACATATATGTACAACGGTCTCACAGCTCAATGTTCCAGGTGAGCAACACAGTCGGGCCTTTGGGGCTCTAGTTTTCTATGTTCGTTTATAGTTTCTTATAAAGTCTACTTATTTTGCACAGAATTTTATGTGTGTTAAAAATGCCAAATATAGAGATCTGCAGGCATCAATTGTGACATGTGACAATCTCACATGGTGTCTAATGGCTGCAGACATTAACATCAAATGGCCCAGACAGTGCCAGATTACCTGTATAATTACTTTGATATCGACATTCTGTGAATTCAGGGTTGGATCGATCACAAAATGGACAAAGCATGGGTTAGAAATTAATCCCTCTGTTATACTGGCAACAGCAAACAATGAACCTTTCTAGTTTTAGCTATGCCCCTCCCATCTCTAGCTAAGCTCCACCCACACTTGGTTTGTGTTGGGATCAGTCAAATTAGTTTCAAAATATTCAACAGCATGTTTATTAAATATTAAAGACGTACAATCCATACAACCTGACAGACTATTAAGTGTTTAAGACAGACTAAATCGAGTCATTCATGATGTAATGATTATGATGACATCCTACACGTCACGTAGTTGATTATGATGTCATAAGATGGATGGATAAATTGGAAAGGTCCATTATGTTACATGTACATATATATGATACGTAGTCTTGTGTGTGATTTGATGGAGTTCTCTGTGAGGCAAACGCTGGATTTTTCTGTTAGGCAATCACTGGATTTCTCAGTGAGGCAATCCCTGGAATTCTCTGTGAGGCAATCGCTGGATTTCTCTGTGAGGCAGTCATTGGATTTCTCTGTGAGGCAATCACTGGATTTCTCAGTGAGGCAATCCCTGGAGTTGTCTGTAAGACAATCGCAGGATTTCTCTGTGAGGCAATCGCTGGATTTCTCTGTGAGGCAATCGCTGGAGTTCTCTGTGAGGCAGTCACTGGATTTCTCTGTGAGGCAATCACTGGATTTCTCTGTGAGGCAATCGCTGGATTTCACTGAGGAAGTCGCTGGAGTTCTCTGTGAGGCAATCGCTAGATTTCTCTGGGAGGCAATCGCTGGATTTCTCTGTGGGGCAATCTGGAGTTCTCTGTGAGGCAATCGCTAGAGGTCTCTGTGGCAATCACTGGAGTTCTCTGTGAGGCAATCACTGGAGTTCTCTGTAAGGCAATCGTTTGGGTTCTCTGTGAGGCAATCGCTGGAGTTCTCTGCAAGGCAATCACTGGAGTTCTCTGTGAGGCAGTCACTGGATTTCTCTGTGAGGCAATCACTGGATTTCTCTGTGAGGCAATCGCTGGATTTCACTGAGGAAGTCGCTGGAGTTCTCTGTGAGGCAATCGCTGGATTTCTCTGGGAGGCAATCGCTGAATTTTTCTGTGAGGCAATCACTGGAGTTCTCTGTGAGGCAATCGCTAGAGTTCACTGTGGCAATCACTGGAGTTCTCTGGGAGGCAATCACTGGAGTTCTCTGTAAGGCAATCGTTTGGGTTCTCTGTGAGGCAATCGCTGGAGTTCTCTGCGAGGCAATCGCTGGAGTTGTTATTACATCACAAAAACATCCATTACCATTCAATCACTACTTGCTAAATCAAATATCTGCATTTAGCTATCAGAATAAAACTTTTATGCTCGCTTACATACTCCCTAATTTTAATTCTCTGACTCAAGAAAACATGCCTACCATGAATCTTTCTTGCCTATGTTATGTTTAACTTTCATGTCATGGTGTTTTAGAGGGGTTTTGTAACTCTAGTTTGGGGTTACCAGTTTTCGTGTCAGTACTCCCGTTTTCGAGGTTTGTGAAACCATGCCTATTATATACCATCAAATTACCATGTTATAAAATAGCCAAGTACCACTCTTATTACGTAGATCCTTTATAGTGCTTTCAAACATTTTATTCAGGAATCACTGTGGTTCCAGTCTTCAGTCAGATTTCACGCACTTCCAGACAAGAGATGAAATCTCTGAAGTAAAAGTCTGGTGATTCAAAGAATAAGTCTGGTTATTCATCCTCAGGTAGGATCCAGACAAAAGACCATATAAGTCTTGAGGGTCTGCATAACCCTCATGCGATGGCATCGGTGGCGGAAGCTTCCGATCCTTCATCTCATGCATAAGTTCATCTTTCCCGTAATTCTTATTGCCAGAAATGTTTTAAGATCTTCCATCTCCTCTGCTCCCGTCTCTGCTCCTGGCTTGTCCGGGCAGGTGGGTTTGCATTCCGGTTTGTCTTCTGGTTTTACCGGGCATCCAGATATGAGCACTGTGATTGTCTGGCTTGGCTGAACATCCGTTGTCTCATGATTTTCTGGCATTTCCGTCCACTTCCGGTTTTTCCGTTTCCAGCATCTATTTCTGTTTCCGGTTTTTCAGCTTCCTCTTCCGGTAGTAATGTTGCTACTTCCGGTAGGAAGAATGCTTATCTGGGTCTGTTGGACCTGGCATTGCATCATTCATCTATTTCCGTTTCCAGTTTTTCAGCTTCCTCTTCCGGTAGTAGTGTTGCTACTTCTGGTAGGAAGAATGCGTATCTGGGTCTGTTGGACCTGGCATTGCATCATTCATCTATATCTGTTTCCGGGTTTTTTCAGCTTCCTCTTCTGGTAATTCTGTACATCCGGGTTGTAGGATCTTGATCAGTTTCCAGTAGTCTACTTCCGGTTTACACATTTCCGTTTCCTATTTTCGTGCAGCCGGGGATAAGGTCATTTCCGGTTTTCATGGATCTTTCTAGTGTTCTAGGATTAGCTTCCGGGTCTGTCTTCCTGTTTTGGATTTCAGGTGATAGAGAACTTCCTGGGGTTCCAGTTTTGTTCTTCAAGTCCGGTTTACATGTTCGCTTTCCTAGAATCTTGTCATCTTCTTGCCTAAGATTTAGTCTTATTTCCGTATTTGTTTAATATTGGAAATGTTTGATGGCTGAAAATATTCATACCGAATTATTGCCAGTCTTGTAGTCTCTCTTGGAATTTTAGTCTATTCAGACATTTATTCGTTTATCAGTGACAATTTTCAACGTAATTAAAGACTTCTGACTGGTTGCTGTATGGGTTTTCCTGTTGCGGATTATTTTATATGCGCATATCATCAGCCGATAAGTCAGTCTGTATTCTACGCATTATCTCGAGATACGATTTTTACTTAAATCCAACTTTAGATGGCCAGTTGTCTTCGGGCCATTCAGCCTTTCTTCGCCCTCCTTTTTCCTCTTATGTCGGCAGGTTGACATATTTATTTTAACCAAAGGGAGTGAATTTGTAGAGGGAAAAACTCTGATTCTTGCGTAAATCGTAGTCTAATTTGTCAGTCGCTGAAAAGAATTAGATTCAGTAAAGGTTTCATAGGGATCAGTATGACTACAAGATTAATGTCTACAAGAACAATAGTCGCTTAGAAAAGATAATCAAGCGGATAAGGGGGCAGGAAGAAGGAATATAAGCACGCATACTTCTTCTGCGCTGACATAGTTTCGGTGAGTTCGCTTTGTTTTCATTTATTTTTTCCCCAGAATTTTGGTTGTTTTCCCTTTTCTAGTTTAATTTTTTGCTCTATTTTGACTGGGTTGCTGCAGGCCTCAGGACGGTGGTTTTCGGTGGGCGGGGACTTGGGATTTGCTGGGTCTTTTGGGGGCGTTTTGGCTGAGGGTTGTTGGTGAAGCGAATTCCAGTCGAGTCGGCCCAATTGCCAACCCGGCCTACTTAAATTAGTCAGCTCGGCCTAGGATAAAAAGTCCTGTCGGCCCGATTTAATAAAAGTCAAATAGGCCTAGGAATGCATTCACCTGGCTTCTTTCTTCTTCTTTTTGATGGCTGGTATCACACTTGGAGAGCCGTTCTCAAGATGAAATCTTTCACCTGGCTGGAAGCATGGAATAATTGGGAATCTCATTTTTCTATATCCTTGATTTCGGAACTTTTCTTCAAAAATTGATGATATGGATATATGAGATCCCTCTTATACCAGTCGTATTATACCAGCATTAGTCGTCTGTTGGTGTAACTAATAATATTTACTGGCGTTTACGTCTCTTTATTAAAAGACAGTCATAATTATTAGTGTCTATTATTTTCACTAATGCGGAACTATTATACATAGACATAGACAATCTTTATCCTCTTTGCACTATCTTTTTAAGACGATGGCGATCTTAAGATATTACCGAGATTTCCGTGTGTGTCATGGTATACAGATTATCGTGTGTAGTAGCTACCATAGAAGTCTAGGTAGGCCTGCTACACTCGATAATCTTTATCCTATTTAAGCGTGCTGGTTGGCCCAATAATATTGCTATAGCTATGTTCATATGTACATTTAAATGCGCAGTGTCGGTTCGGCCTAATAGGCACCTATAGGCATATACATGTGTGCGCATATGTGCATTCGTATGTGGCTATGAGTGGTACTGTAGGGTCAGCTCGACCCAAGGGTATAGTCGCACATGATAGGCATAAACATAGGTCGAGTTGACCTGGGCTGAGTTGGATCTAGGCCGAGTTGAGGCTGGGCCGGTGTGTATTTGGGCCGAGTTGACTGGATACCGGTGAAGCCACTGGCAACTTTCGGTCGGATTGTTCCCGGACTGTTCGGTGGGTCTTGGGTTTTTTGCTCGTTGAAGTTGTTGTCTGGGGGCTGGCGGCGGCCTGGTTGGAGTGGGGTGGGGATTGCGCTGGAGGGGTGGAAGAACGGCCGAGAATCTTTGGATTTAAGCAACCACCTACAATTTTCGGTCAAAATGTTTTCAGAATATTTTGCAGGTCCAGAGATATTACAGTTGTAATATGTTGTCTGCAAAATTCAGTATCCAGACCGTTAATATCAAGTATCAGTGTTCAATCTTTCCTTTTATTGGGATTTCTAACACAATGTCATTTGTTATTACAAAGCTGAAAGTCTATAAATATAAGAATCAATAAATATATTTAAAAAAAAAATTAAAAAAAATTTAAGTTTTCTGCCTCTTGGCATAACTATTGAATGGTTTAGGATATCAAATTGTTCAGTATACCTAAGCCAAGTCTTGAAGCTGGCTTGTTTTCCTATGTCGTTGATTTAAATATGGGACACAGTTTTGCAATCATTATAGGATCCTGTGTCACATTCAGGCTGATGATTTTCCGTGATTGCAGTCTAATATTTTACTTCAGTGTAGAAGAAGTGAGTGCAATCTTGGGAGTTAGTCGACCGTAGGTGTATATATATATATAAAACCCTGTGCCTTGAAGAATGAGTCTAGGTTGTTTTTGAATGTGTTTTATGTTGGAGCGTTAATTGCTTCTGTTGGTAAAGGATTCCATACATTAACACTATTTGTAAGAAATACTTGCGTAGATCAAGTATTATTTGACAAGCTGACAAGATGATCTGTCACGCCCGAGCGGCTAGGCAACCGTTGATGTATTCAATAACAATTTTTTATTAAATCTGCTCCATTATTATATGATTTTTAAATTAGATAGTCAAATGTTTGCCATAGTTCTCTTAACAGGACCTTGTCATGCGTTCTATTCATAGAATTGTGATGATGTCATCACAAGTAAGTTTCCCTTATTTCATCTTTTTGAGTGGTGGTTTGGGAAACTGTAATTTCTTTTCTTCATTCTATCTTGCTAAATTCTGTCACGATTGGAGGTTTTCGAATTCCAGTCAGGATTATTGCAGATCTCAAGTACAGGATTTGGCTATATCTTGACTCCAAGCACTCCCTTAGGCTTACTATGGGTTTTTTGATTTGCCACAATATCTGGTTAAATCTCTATAAATAAAATTATCTATAATTCTTGCAGAGTCTTTAGAATTTTAATAAGTTAGGCTATACTGATATGAGACTTTTCTCCATTCAGAGTAAGCGGTAATATTAAAATATCCATAATAAACATGAGTTACCTCTTTAGTGAGGGCTAAGCAATAAGGATATAGCCCAGGATTTTGGTTGGAGCATCATGGCATATGTAATCTATGTGTTTTCTATGAGCAGTCCTCTTTAGCATATGGTAAGTTTGCCACATCTTTAAGGGCGGCCCTTATCAAAAGGGCCAGATATTCTTGGATCTAGAACCCTTCTCTGCAGTCTCCTCCCAAATGGTCTTCTGTTCCTTCTAATCAGAAGCTATTAGCTGTAGAGGTTTTTTTTTGTCTTCTATGCTTGTCAAGGAGTCTAAGAAGAGGCTCTCCTTGGAAAGTAAATCCAGGCTTCTGTTTATTGGTTGGATTGTCTGATAGGCATCTAAATCTCGATTCGTTCAGTCATTGCCATGGGGTTTTCTTTCATTTTTAGACGGAGGATCAAGTTTTTCTTGGGATGTCACTAGAGCCAATCTTTTTGCGACATGTCTGATTGCCCAGATTTTATCTTTCATGTCTCCCTTTTCGGACAGTCAGGTTAAGGGTCTCTAGTTCTGAATTCGATTGGACAATTCGACAGTAGTCTCTTATATCAACAGGCAGGGGGGCACAAAGTCGTCTCTCCTGTACTTGGAAGTGTGGAACCTCCTCATGTGGTGTCGCATGAATCAAATTTTCCTAGTGTCCACTCATGTCCCAGGCTGTCTGAGTTTTCTTGCGGACCAATTGTCTCGGGCGTGGGCTGTGGACGCCCTGTCTCAGTCCTGGTCACGAATCTTCGCTTATGCGTTCTCTCCCACAATCCTGATTTCTTTTGGTTCTGAAGAAATTCAGGCACCAGATCTGCAAGATCTTGTTAATAGTTCCCTTTTGGCCAATAAGGATCTGGTTTGTAGACCTTCTCGATCTTCTAGTACCTACCATCATCCAAACCCAGGAATCTTAAGTCTGTGCGTTTGGAGTATATCGAGTGCTCGATCCTCGAGAATAAAGTTTCTACAAGATCTCAGGAAATCTTTGATTCTGCCAGGAGGGAGTCGTCTCGAAGAGTTTACAAGGGTCGGCTTAAGATTTTTGGAGAATGGTGTTCAGATCAAGGTCTCGTGCCTGATTCTGTTTCTATTTCCCAGGTGTTAGACTCTTTATCTTATCTGTTCGACTCTTTACATCTGTCTGCTAACACTGTAAGAGGATATAGATTTTCTTTTGCATCTTCTCTTCCTTGTTTGTTGAACGCTGAAGTTGAAGATACTAAGGTTCTTAATCTTTTGATCAGAGGTTTAGGTAATATTCGTCCTCCAGGTGTTAAACCTTTGCCTTCCCGGAACTTGGCTCTGGTTCTTCAGGTTTTTGGGCAGGTCATCATTTCCAACCTATCTCTACGATTAGCTTGAATCTTTTAACTTTTAAGACCGTTTTTCTAATTGCATCTGCTTCTGCTAGAAGACGATCCGAAATCCATGTTTTCTCCGCTGAAAAGGATAGGTTTATCGAATCTGGGGACGGTCTGGTCTTATATCCTTGAAGGGATTTTTTATCAAAGACTCAATCAATCCGTTATCCAGCTAAGCCGATTATTTTACAATCTTTAACCTCCTTTTCTCCGGCTGACAGATTTTGGTGTCCTGTCAGAGCTCCAAAAGTTTATAAGCGTCGTTCTGATTTTTAGAGATCCGATCTGTCCCTTTTCTGGGTTCCGTATGAGGAGGGGTTAGCCAGTCCAGTCTCTAGGGCATCTATTCCCAGATGGATTTGTGAGACCATTCACATTAAAGCTCATGTCATTAGAGGGATGGCTACCTCTTTTGCCCTTTTTGCTGGCTCTTCTGTAGACGAAGTTATGCAAGTTGCAGGATGGAAATCCGAGTCTACTTTTACGACTTTTTATTTAAAAGACCAGAGCACAGCAGCTTCCTTTTTTAGCAACTTTAGGATTTTAACTAAAAAGGCTGAAGACCATTTACCATGCACATCCCACCATTTTAGTGCGTCTGCATGTAATGGTGTGAGTTGTTCTTTGGTTTTTAGCTCACCTGGCCAAAATGGCCAAGCGAGCTTATGCCATGGCGACCGGCGTCCGTCCGTCCGTCCTGTCCATCCGTCCGTCCGTCTGTCCGTCCATCCGTCAACTGTTTCCTTTAAACGACTTCTCAATAACCACTGGGCCGATTTCAATTATATTTGGCAGGAAGTATCCTTAGGGCATAGGGATCCAAGTTTGTTCAAACAAAGCCGATCAGCTGATTTGGCCGGTGGCCATCTTGGATTTTGGCCGATTTTAGGAAATGGCTTTAAAAATCTTCTCCGAAACCGCTTGGTGGATTGATTCAAAACTCACGAAATATCATATATGGCAAGAGCTGAACCAAGTTTGTTCGAAGGAACTTGATTGGCCAAATGGTTCGGTGGCCATCTTGGATGACTTAGTTTTCGTAAAAACGACTTATTCTGCAAACCCGCTGAACGGATCGGGCTGAAATTTTGGGGATATGATTATGGACTAAGGGGCATTAAAGTTTGTTCATGGGAAATTGATAGGTAAAAAACATGGCCACCGTGGACCAATCAAATTTTAGCGTGTTTGGCTGCCATATTCAATTTTTTTATTTGATGGATTGTGAAGCCGAAATTGGTTTCCTTAACTCCGCTTACTTGCCAGTCAGCTATCGTATAGCGATAACCCTATCCGTCTTCTGTATGTCCGTCCGTCCATCTGTTTGTCCGTCACCAACAATGACGGCTCATTTGGTTATTTCTTGACGGATTGACACCAAACTTGGTCACAATGTTAATGACGGCATCTAATATATGTGTTGTGAAAATGAAACTGATAGGACGTCAAATGCCAGAGTTATCACTCCTTAAATATTTGTAGTCTCACTTTCATAGGGCAAATGGTTTGTTCCCACAGTCCTATCACCATGTCAGATTTTATTGCCAAACTAGATATTAAATTCCAATTAACAGATTAACCTTTCCAATACTGCAGAAATATTTAAGATATGTATTATGTGCTCTGACATCTATGCTCTTAAAAATATTTGAAATGTATTTGGTTGAAATTTGTTGCTGCCTTTGGCAGTTGTTACTGCCTAAGGCAGCAATGACTTTCAGTCAAATTATTTTCTAAATCAACTCCAGCTCACCCTACCCCTGCTGCTAACTCTGTGATTCAGCCAGATGTGCATGTGTTAAATGGATTGTGTGGTGGTGGGGAATAACCTGCTATAAAGACCACCTACCTGCCTTTAGAGACCATTTTCTTCAAATTGTATTTAAACCTCTAGTAAGCGTCTGACTGAGTTTTTGCAGAAGACATATTCCAAAGGTTATATCTCTGAAGGTGATAAATATTTTAGTGTTTTCAAAATATTTATCACATTCAGAAATATAACCTTTGGAATATGTCTTCTGCAAAAACTCAGTCAGACGCTTACTAGAGGTTTAAATACAATTTGAAGAAAATGGTCTCTAAAGGCAGGTAGGTGGTCTTTATAGCAGGTTATTCCCCACCACCACACAATCCATTTAACACATGCACATCTGGCTGAATCACCAAGTTAGCAGCAGGGGTAGGGTGAGCTGGAGTTGATTTAGAAAATAATTTGACTGAAAGTCATTGCTGCCTTAGGCAGCAACAACTTTCAAAGGCAGCAACAAATTTCAATCAAATACATTTCAAATATTTTTAAGAGCATAGATGTCAGAGCACATAATACATATCTTAAATATTTCTGCAGTATTGGAAAGGTTAATCTGTTAATTGGAATTTAATATATCTAGTTTGGCAATAAAATCTGACATGGTGATAAGACGGTGGGAACACACCATTTGCCCTATGAAAGTGAGACTGCAAATATTTAAGGAGTGATAACTCTGGCATTTGACGTCCTATCATTTTCATTTTCACAACACATATATTAGATGCCGTCATTAACATTGTGACCAAGTTTGGTGTCAATCCGTCAAGAAATAACAAAATGAGCCGTCATTGTTGGTGATGGACAAACAGATGGACGGACGGACATACAGAAGACGGATAGGGTTATCGCTATACGATAGCTGACTGACAAGTAAGCGGAGTTAAGGAAACCAATTTCGGCTTCACAATCCATCAAATAAAAAAATTGAATATGGCAGCCAAACACGCTAAAATTTGATTGGTCCACGGTGGCCATGTTTTTTACCTATCAACTTCCCATGAACAAACTTTAATGGCCCTTAGTCCATAATCATATCCCCAAAATTTCAGCCCGATCTGTTCAGCGGAGCTTTTGAAAATTGAAATTATTGGCTGCACTGGCTTGCAGCAGTGAGACAGTTAAGAAACCAGCTGTTGTTAGCACTGATATCATCTATTTTCACTTAAACATTGTTCAAAATCACTAATGCAAAAAAAAACAGTCCAGAGATTGTTGTCAATATCTCGAAAACTAAATCATTTGACTGAAAGTCATTGGAAGTGACACCGATAGATGTAAAACTTAAGTAAGATTAGTTTGATATGCCAATGTTCCAGGTGAGCGATACAGGCCCATTGGGCCTCTTGTTATTTATTTCTTTTAGTTTAAAGAAATCCTTGTTTGATAATCACTGTGTGATTGATTAAGATGCACCATTATGTTATGTTATTAACATTTGGTTATCTTTTGTTTGATTTTTATCCTTGCTTATGGATTCTCAAATCTCCTCCCACCAAAGTTTCGTAGTGGGACACTGACCAAATCTACGGGTTTAGCAAGTAGTGATTGAACGGTAATGGATGTTTTTGTGGTGTAATAACACCCCCCAACAGACCCCCCCTTTAGTGGGTTGGTCTGTAGTTTTATTAACCACTATAAAAACATACTTACCGTTCAATCACTAAGACCGGGCCTCGGCCACCCCGCTTGGTATTGATTTGAGAATCTATTCTGGATATATGGCACTTAAATTTAGAAAAGTGAATCAGTTTTCACATTTGGGACCTACTGCGCATGCGCGAGCGTGCTTAGTGACAGGCGTCACCAAGGAGTGTGTACAGACTGGTGCCAGTCTATTGTAAGGCTAATGCAGGGGGTCCCTCTATCAGAAGCCTGGTTGAGGGTCTACATGGTGATGGTATTGGCATTAGGGAGTATGTAAGCGAGCATAAAAATTTTATTCTGATAGCTAAATGCAGATATTTGATTTAGCAAGTAGTGATTGAACGGTAAGTATGTTTTTATAGTGGTTAATAAAACTACAGACCAACCCACTAAAGGGGGGTCTGTTGGGGGTTCTCTGCGAGGCAATCGCTGGAGTTCTCTGTGAGGCAATCGCTGGAGTTTTCTGAGAGGCAATCACTGGAGTTCTCTGGGAGGCAGTGAGCAAGTTCCGTATGAAATATAGCTGTATATTTTTACAAATTATTTATGAAATGTGTTTTTTTCTAGCTCATATTCTGTGGCCGCACATACTAAGAAACTATGATCAAACTACTTATTGACTCCTGAGAAACATCTAATGCTATAATAGTGATGAACTTTGCCGACCTTTTCATGACTGCTTGTTTTAGCGGAAATGAACGGTTTTCTGTGTTATTAACTCGTCTTTGTTAAATGTCAGTTCATGTGTGAACTTTGAATGATAGACCTGCTCACTATGACAGGAGTGTGTCATAGAGTTGTCAATGTAAATGTTATTCTTGTCAGCCCTTCAGCATCTCTCATTGATTTCTGTATAATCATTGATGACATTTACTTCACGTACACGCTAGTGATTGTTGATACAGCCGTGGTAATTATTTTGAAAATGGTTTGACTGATTGTCATTGCCATCTCAGATAATTCCTTTCCAAATATTCACCAGATTCCATGCCCCTATTAACGTCATAGCACACAAATGAGCGTCCATTTCAGAGCTCAAATTCCCTGGAATTAACAATGTGCACTGTAAAGTGTGCGTGTGTCATGCTATATATGCTAACATTTGTATACCTGATGGAGCATAGATCCACTTAGCCACTGCATGGCTTGTAATAGAAGCTTCACAGGGAAATCCTGAAATTACTCAATATAAGTCATGGAATTTGAACATTTACATTCAAGGATCGAAAATCCTGGAAAATTAAGGGAAAGGAACATGGAGCTGGCAGATGATGTTGATTGGCTACAGCATACAGTAATGGAACTAGTTGATTGGCTACAACATACAGTAATGGAACTAGTTGATTGGCTACAGCATACAGTAATGGAACTAGTTGATTGCCTACAGCATACAGTAATGGAACTAGTTGATTGGCTACAGCATACAGTAATGGAACTAGTTGATTGGCTACAGCATACAGTAATGGAACTAGTTGATTGGCTACAGCATACAGTAATGGAACTAGTTGATTGGCTACAGCATACAGTAATGGAACTAGTTGATTGGCTACAGCATACAGTAATGGAACTAATTGATTGGCTACAGCATACAGTAATGGAACTAGTTGATTGGCTACAGCATACAGTAATGGAACTAGGTGATTGGCTGCAGCACACAGTAATGGAACTAGTTGATTGGTTACAGCATGCAGTAATGGAACTAGTTGAATGGCTACAGCATACACAGCTCCCAGTCATGCATAGTTGCCGTGTAATTGAGACACTGGTATTTCATGGCTTAACCTCTTTAGTTGTCAAATTTGGTCAAGAAAATCTAAATATTTCCTTAATGAATGTCTATTTGGAGTCAAAGAGAAGACTATTTTTGAAAAGTTATCACTGGAATGACTGGCTCGTTTATCGAGCCCGGCATTCCTGGGGTGAAGTTCCATAAATAGTCTTCTGTTGGCCTGCAACTGGACATTCAAGATGACTACAAAGGCTGGTTCTGGCCAGCTTTACTATTAACCCTTTAAGGGCCATACCGGCCAAAACTTACCTCTGTTATACCTTTTGTGGAATGTCCATTTACAGGCCAAGAGAATACAATTTTTGAAAATTTGCCACTGATATGACAGGCTTGATTACCGAGCCAATCGTCATTTCAGTGAATAAATTCTCAAAAACTGTCTTCTCTTGGACTGTAAATGGACATTCAATAAACAAATATACACCTGTGCAAAAGTTAAGCACTAGCAAAAACAATAGAACGTAGAAACATGATGGTACAACTAGGCTGCCATACTTTTTGTCCCCGCGTTAGCTGACATAATTCCAAGTACGAAATGCACATGCATGCATGACTTCACGCCGCTTGATGTCCGTGCGTGGCGGGAAACAGCACACGTGTTCAGTTATGTAAAAGTCCAGTTTGAGGTGTAGAACATTACATACAGATTTAGGCGACAAGATTAGGAATTTTGTGTTCATGACCGTGGTTTATTTGTACAGAGAGAATTAGCTCTTGATTGTGAACCGCTATGGCAAGACGAAGGTTAAGTGATCGTGTGAAATGGCAAATCATAGGCATGCATACCACTGGTATGTCATGCAGAGAGATTGGCAGACAGCTGAACATTAACCATACTGTAATCAGTCGTTTGATTGCAAAACATGGGCAAACTAACGAGGTGAAGGACAGGCCTAGATCTGGAAGACCGAAGAAGACTACTGCCCGTGATGATCGAGCCCTAGTACGCCTTGTTAGGAGATCTCCATTCACCAACAGCAGAGTGCTCAGCCAGCAATGGGAAACGTGCAATAGAGTGTCAATGTCTACCATCAAAAGGAGACTGTATGCTGCTGGCATGAAAGCTAGGAGACCTGTCAGACGTCCTCTCCTCACTGCACACCACAAAGAGGAGCGTCTGAGGTGGTGCAACGAAAGAAGGACTGGAACATGAGATCCTGGAGACGGGTACACTGGTCCGATGAAAGTCGGTTCCTGCTTCATGCCACAGATGGTCGAACTCGTGTATGGAGGTCCAGACGCACGGCGTACGACCAACGTAACATCATGGAAGAAGTTCCATTTGGTGGAGGTTCCGTTATGATATGGGGGTGCATCTCATTTGATTGTAAGCTGGATCTGTTGACTGTACCTGGAACACTAAATGGACAAAGATATCAAGATTCCATACTGGATAGAGTTGTGGTCCCTCATTTTGTAAATCATGCACCTGGAACCCACCCTATATTCATGGATGACAACGCCCGACCACATCGTGCTAGAGCTGTGCATGAATACCTCCGCCAGAATGCCATCGAAACCCTACCATGGCCAGCAAGGAGCCCTGACATGAACCCTATTGAGCATATCTGGGACATTCTGGGAAACATGGTGAGAAGGAGGGATCCTCCTGTGCAGAACCTACAGGAATTAACAGACGCACTCCATCTTGAATGGCAACGAATACCACAATGGCGTATCAGTCGGTTGGTGACCAGCATGAGACGTCGTGTCCAGGCCGTCATCCAGGCACAAGGTGGATATACCCGGTATTAATAATGACAATCTCAAACTCGTGCACAGATGTTAAACTTCGTTTTCAGACACCATTAATGACAATCTAGCCACGTGTGTCAACTGTAGGGCAATAGTTGTCAGTTGTGTCAACGTAACCATATTCAGGCCTCGTTTTCAAGTTCAAACAAAAACATACAGTGTTTCCCCACCATCATAATCAGCATTCCTCTAGTTGCATTATTACCTCTTGCACTAAGATGGATGGGTACATAAATGTTTATGCTATTGCTTTCTTCATAGCACATGAATATACCCTCGCATGTGCGTAAAAATAGGGTGGTGCTTAACTTTTGCACAGGTGTATATTTCAATTTTCTTGACCAAACTTGACCATTAAAGGATTAAATGGTTGTAATTCACAGTCTCGGAAGAATTAAAGGTACATATTCACACCAAAATCCTTGAAAATAAAATTTTATACTTTTTTATGCTTAAATTGTGTGTCTAGATGTAATAAAATGAAAAAATTGTTACCATTGAGGATTTCATTGCGTATAAATTAATATAATGTTTTAAGATGTGAAATTGAATTAGAGAAACGAGTCTCTAATTCAACATCACAACTAAAAAAATTATATCAATTTATACGTAATGAAATAGTCTATTCCGTTTTATTACATTGAAGTACACAACTTAAGCCTCTAAAAGTATGCAATTTTAACAATTTTATTTTCAAGCATTTTGGTGTGAGTAGGTACCTTTAATATTTACAAGGATTTACATCGTAACCGTTGCCATTCTGAAGTCAATATTCTATCTTTTACTTTGTCAGTAGCAAAGAAACTGGTGTACGTTTTTCAATAATTATGGTGGCTGACGCTGCTTTTGACCCTCCCCATCCACACCCTCCCTGGTGTGGAGCCAACTGTAAATGTTCTCTTGCACTCCACAATCATGTGGCTAACACACATAGCAAATTTGTTTTAATTTTTGTCCACCAGTTTAGACGGTATTGTGTTACAAACAATTTCCGCACAGACGGATGGGGAGAACAATATAATCCCCGTTTTTCTTTGAAAAACTTGGGAATAATAATAAATCTATGCTTTGTTGATTATGATGGGAAAAGCCTACGCGCCAAGGACAGCCACACCCATAAGTAATTATGAAATGCCTGATTGATTGATTTCAAATAGTGCGTCTGATGTAATAAGATTTTCGGACTAAATTAATAATGGCTGAAGAAAATATCAATTTCCTGTAGATGTTGTGGTACAAATAAGTAATTTAGCCCTTTATTGGTCAGTGGATATTCATTTGCAGGTCAGGAGAACACTATTTTGAAAATTTACCACTCGAATGGCTGGCTCAATTTTGATATTCTTGACCAATGATTTTCTTGACCGAATTTGACTATTAAATGGTTAACCTCGGCCCGTGTGTGTGTGTGTGCCCGTGTGTGTGTGTGTGCATGTGCGTGTGCGTGTGTGTGTGTGTGTGTGTGTGTGTGTGTGTGTGTGTGTGTGTGTGTGTGTGTGTGTGTGTGTCCGGTGCTGTATCTAAAAAACTACTGAGTCAACTTGGCTCAAATTTGAACACAACAATGTATCTTACCATGAAAGAGGATTTCCAGTATTTGGCCATGATCCGGATGAAAAGACTTGATTAAGCATGGTGTCTTAACCCTTATCACTCTGGTGTAAAAAATTTTAATTCTTAAAATTAAATTAAAAGATGAACTGGTGTACATTTTTTCAACAAATTTGGTTGGAGATGGTGCTGTTGTAGATAGCAACATCTTCCACCAAAATTGTTGAAAAATGTACACCAGTTTCTTTGATATTGACTCAGTAAAATATAGAATATTGACATCAGAGTGGTAAGGGTTAACCCTTAGAACACGACAAAGGCCAGAAATTTGTGTGTGTGTGTGTGTGCGTGCGTGGGTATGCGTGCGTGCGTATGAACGCACACAGGCTGGTTTTCCCGTGTTTCAGTCTAGTGTAGTTTTTCACTGAGGTTTGAGGGGAAAAAAATCTCAATTCTCAAATATGACAACATTAAGAAAAACGATGAAATATTGTAATCTTTACTTTAATCAATATCTAATGCATTAATCCGGAGAATATAACAATTGGTGCATATAAAATTTGCCATTATGTATGATTCTATCAGAGTACAGATCCATTGAGGCAAGACTCGGGTATTATATCATACAATTAGATGGTTTCTAGTGCAGGGATATAAGTGTAAAGCTATGGGGGATGCCTTCTAATCCATTCAGTGATGCCGCCAAAGGTAGAGTTTTACTGCAGAACGGAGCAATATTTTAGATTACAGATATCAGCTATTTATTGGCTCATATCTAGCTCATAACGCAAGACATCATATTTAACCCTTTAATGGTCAAACCGAGCCAGTCATTCCAGTGGTAAATTAAAAAAAATAAACTTCTATTGGCCTGCAAATGGACATTCAATAAGGAAATATTTATATTTTCATTACCAAATTTAGTCATTAAAGGATGGTGGTCACACATTCAAGAAGTGTTTTATCTTGTGTCCAGACTCTTGAGAAATGTTTATTTGCAAGCTGCAAGAGAAGTCTGGATGCTTGAGAAATGTCTATTTTCAGGCCAAGAGAATACTATTTTAGAAAATGAACCACACAATTATAACCAAGCCAGTCAATTCAGCGATACATTTTCCAAAATATTAAAACAAATTTTTCACTATTAACCTTTTAGCTCTCATATCAGCCAAAAACGACATCTGCAGTGGTCTTGAGAAATGTCTATTTGCAGACCAAGATAATACTATTTCCGAAAGTTTACCACTGGAATGACTGGCTCGATAACCGACCAGTCTACAAATAGACATTTTCTATAAGAAAATTTAAATTTTCTTGAACAAATTTTAAGGTTAAAGGGTTAAAATAGAATTTAAGATTTTCATGACCATTGAAGTGTCAATCGATTTTAACCCTTACCACTCTGGTGTCAAAATTTTTAATTTTCGAGTTAAATTAAAAGCTGAACTGATGTACATTTTTCAACAAATTTGGTGGGAGATGGTGCTGTCATAGACAGCCAACATCTTCCAGCAAAATTGTTTAAAAATGTACACCAGTTTCTTTGATATTGACAGAGTAAAAGATAGAATATTGACACCAGTGTGGTAAGGGTTAACTTTCCACTCTGTGTCTCATGCAATGAATGGTTTTCATATTAATATCAATTGTGAACTACAAGATAATTTATGCATGCGGCAAACTCATGGATATCAAAGGTAATTCACCTTTCCAGAGTACCCACCCATCATATGATGTCATAATGAACTGCGCGATGTGTACAATGACATCATAATGAATGACGTCATGAATGATGCCGATAAGTACGTCACGAACGCATATTTGAAGACGGTCTATGCCTTGTTGTACAAATTGTTTGCTTTTACTATTTAATAAATATTCTGTTGAATATTTTGAAACTAATTTGACTGGGCGCTGTTGCTGACATAGGCAGCAACAGCACCCAGTCAAATTAGTTACAAAATATCCAACAGCTTCCCTGTATAGTTTTCAGGAAATTGATAGCTAGGGCATTCGGGGATCGATCGATCCCAACACGGCGAGGTGTGGGTGGAGCTTAGCTAGTGATGGGCGGGGCATAGCTAACAATGGAAAGTTCCATTAATCGATGTAGATTACATAATTTAGGACGTATCACGCTCATGTGTAAGACAGAAGTGATTGGACCCCGGGGACATTTTGCACTCCATTCTTGACATATAAATTCATTCTGCACAACCTGAATATGGATCAATCATTCTATTCTCTATATATCCTGTAGTGTGTAGCGCCTGGCAGGCGGCTGGCGGGTCCGCAGATTTATTAATCTTCATTTCTCATTATTAGATTTTCCACTAAAGGGTGTCTGTCTAATGCCAATGCCAATTGGCCAGAATTCATATGATTTTTCTTTTCAGAATTTCCATATTGAGGCAATAGTGTGCCAGCACTTCTGCATATATCAAAAGGTCTCGGCAAACCAGATTTGGTGACATGAGCATAGGAAATGTGAAGACTTCATCATCATAGTCATTATACACATTAGATTTATTTCACAATTTCAACTAGATTTATTTCAAAATCTCCAACACAAAATGCTTTTCAAATTATTTGTCATATTGCTTCATTTTCGCAAGTCTCACTGGTAATTTATTTGTGTTTGAAATTTGACTGGAAAATGGACTGTATCAATTGCTGACTTACCTGTGGCAATGGAGATGACTCCTGCACAATTAAAATAATTACCTACCAGAAAAGCTTTTTTCTCCATCCATAGACATGGTAGGAAATAATATCTGGCCATATTATAACCAGACATCCATTACAAAACGTTTTCTGAGTTCAAGCATAACACACATGGATGTGATGGTTTGATCTTGAGTTA
The DNA here is from genome assembly GCA_034401795.1 of Chaetoderma sp. LZ-2023a. Lineage (NCBI taxonomy): Eukaryota > Metazoa > Mollusca > Caudofoveata > Chaetodermatida > Chaetodermatidae > Chaetoderma > Chaetoderma sp. LZ-2023a. Next base: position 39,790,150 of record CM067374.1, on the reverse strand, counting down.
TATCTGATAAATCTTTCCATACCATGTGGTAGTCGTGCGACTTTGTCAGTGCTCAAGTTAGTCAAAGCAGCTTTTTCAATAGTTTGAGAAACGTCCATTTGCAGGCCTAGATTCAGAGAAGACGATTTTTGAAATTTTACCACAAATAAACTGCCAGTCATTATAGCATTTGCTAATTTTAATAAAATGTGTCTCTTGCTTTACAATTGAACATTCACTAAAGACAAATTTTAATTTTTTGGACAAACGGTTAACCCTTATCACACTGATGTCAAAATATTAAATTTTTAAATAAATCTAAAAGATGAACTGGTGTTCATTTTTCAAACAAATTTGGTGGAAGATGCTGCTGCTGTATCGTCCATCAAAATTGGTGAAAAATGTACACCAGTTTCTTTGCAGTAAAAGACGGAATGTTAACACAAGTGGTAAGGGTTAAACCAATAGGTTACCATACAAATTAACTTCAATTTTGGTATTGTAACGTAAATGGAGTTTTAGCCTTTCAAATATGTTTTTGACTACAGAATGTTATGGCAACCAATTTCTTATAAGCATTTATGCTTTCTTTTTAATACACAAAAATATCAGAATTCAAGCAGGTCAAGAATTGAATCAATTATATTGCGACTTGCAATAATGCAGAGGGTAACCAGAGTGGATCCAATGAGATACAGTCTCACGAGTGGCCGATATGTTGGCGATGTCATGGGATCGTGTGGAAGCACATAGGCGGCAACAACGCCCAGTCAAATTAGTTTCAAAATATTCAACAACATGTATATTAAATATCAAAGACATACAATTCATACGTGTCGGACTATTAAGCGTTAAAGACAGACTATTTTGAATCATTCATGACGGCATGATTATGACGTTATCCTATTTGTCACATGGTTGCCATGACATCATCCTACATGTCACGTGGTTGATTATCACATATGATAGATGGATAAATTGGAAAGGTCTATCGTGTCATCAGATCTCATAGAACGATGAGAACACCAACAAAGAGGAATTGTGGGAAGAGAATCCTAAACAAGACAAGTCAGGTAGCGACTCTCGCTTGAGTAGAGCTGACAAATGTATCATGATTATACATACAACAGGATGAAGGCTCAACTTACAACAAAATGAAAATTAGTCAGTTGTCAATGTGTGATTGTGACACGGCCCAAATGGCATTAATACAGCTTCCTCAACAGTACCTGCTCCAGGATGCTTATATAATAACCACACTGTATGGCCAGAGGAAATGCTTCTGAGAGAGAAGCTATATGAGGGCGTGGCAGACTTGTGCGAGCTGGTGGTGGTCCTGGATGAAGATTGTGATCGACGGAGGAATCTGTATCAACTACTGAGAAAATAGTGCTTTATATTTTCCAGGAATTAAATTTTATATCAGAAAGCATTTCTATTGAATAATTCTATGGACCTGTTTGGTTATGTAATGCTTGGAGAGTGTATAATACAATAACATGGGAATATGGGAATTGTTGTCATGATTGAAAGATAGGCCATTTGCGACGTCAAATCGAGTATCAGCGGTATTATAATGTAACTAACTTGACCTTTTAACCCTTAAATCTGTTCAAGAAAATTTAAATTTTCTCATAAAAATGTTCATTTACAGACCAAGAGAATACTATTTTTCACAATTTACCACTGGGATGGCTGGCTCGATTTTCTCAAATAAAATGTTAATTTTAGGACCTAACAATTTTTTAACTTTACCACTGGAATGAATGGCTCCGTTATCGAGCCAGTCATTCCAGTGGTAAATTTTCAAAAATAGTATTCTCTTGGTCTGCAAATAAAGGGTTAACACTCAAACTGGTCAAAGACGGATTCTGTACTGGTCTGTAAAGGTGTACATTTGCAGGCCAAGAGAAGACAATTTTTGAAAATTTACCACTGGAATGACTGGCTCGATAACGGAGCCATTCTTCGGCGAATTCGGAAGCTGTGTTAGCTTTATTTGTGAGATTTGAACCTTTCGCTGCAGTTTTGACTAAATCTTTAGACAAAAGAATGTCTTCTGCCATCATGGAGGCGATAGTCTGAGGGCTAGTGGGCGTTCCCGCAAATGGGGGAAACTGATTCCTCTAACGTCAATGCAAGTAATCAGGTCTCCTAAACAAAAGTCTATAGCGACAAAGCTCCCGAAGGTGAGCTCGTGCAGGTCACCGGGTCAAACCCACATTAGGCTGGAGGGTGATAGGCATAACCCTCAAGCAGTGGTGGTGGCGGCGGAGCTCCCGTCCAAAAGCCTTATGCTAATGCCAATATTTTGGTCATACCGGTCGTCAAGATTCTCCATAGGTCGCCTATATCTAAGAGTTCACATTCTAGCGTTGCTAGTTCTTCCGGTTCCGTTGTGGTGGTTTTGGGTCCTCGGGACTCGGGTTTAGTTCTGTTTTCCGGTGCTGCGTCCGTTCCGACCGTTTCTGGTATGACTTCCGGTTTTGCAGGACATCCGGGCCTTCAAGATCTGGTTCTTACTTCCGTTCCGACCATTTCCGGTATGTCTAATAAACTCTTCCGACTTCTGCTTGGGATGTAACTTCCGGTCTAGTGGATGAATAAAGAACAAAGATCAAATAATTAGAGCAAATAAGCTCTCGAAGGTGATCTCGAGCAGGTCACCGGGTCAAACCCACGTGAGTCTTGAGGTTGTTTTTAAGAAGAAAAGGCATGACCTTCAAGCAGTGGTGGTGGTGGCGGGCCCCCCCCCCCCCCCGTCTTTAACTTATATGCCAATGTTTTCCGTATCTACCGCCTTTCTTTCCGTATCCGGTCTGTCTTCCGGTTTGCGTATTTCCGGTTCCTATGCTTATTCTGGTTTTTTACTGTACATCCGGGTTCAGTTTCCGGTTGTCTTCTGGTTTGCGCATTTCCGTTTCCTATTTTTTCACTTCCGGATTCGTACATCCGGGGATAGGGTCATTACCGGTTTTCATGGTGTTCTATGATTAACTTCCGGTTCTGTTTTCCTTTTTTGGATTTCCGGTGATAGCTCTTACTAAGATTCCAGGTTTGTCTTTCGTAGGATCTAGTCATCATCTTGCCTAAGAGTTAGTCTTATTTCAGTAAGTGCTTTTAAAATCGGAATGTTTAATCGCTGAAAATATTAATTCCGAGACATTGCCAGTCTTGAAGTCTCTCTTGGAATCGTAGATATTCAGCATTTTTTCTTTTATCGGTGAAACAATTCAACGTAATTAAAGACTTTCGATTTGTTGCAGGATGGGTTTTTTTGTTGCAGCCGATAAGTCAGTCGGTATTCTACGCATTATCGCTAGATACATAATTTTTAATTTCATCCAACTTTATCAGCCTTTTTTCGCTCTCTTTTTTCCTGTTGTGTCAGCAGGTTGACATATTTATTTTAACCAAAGGGAGTTTATTTGTTGAAGAAAATCTGTTTCTAGCGTAATTCTTCATCTAATTATGACAGGCGCTGAAAGGAAAAGATTCAGTAGTGGATTCATAAGGAAGAGAATGGTTCTAAGATTAATGATTACAAGAGCAAGAAGAGGCTGAGAATAGAGAAATAAGACAAAAGGGGTGAAGGAAGAAGAAATAAAAGCCGAGTTTTTTCTTCTGCGTTGTCACAGTCAGGGTTTTGGTGAGTAATTTTGCTTTGATTTTTATATCGCCTCTGTCTTTCAGCGTTTTGTTTCGTGATTCAACCCGTAGTGTTTGCATCATAATCAAGTATCAGTGTTTTGTGTATTTAACATTCTAGCTGTTTCCGGAGATTCATTGTCAATCTATCAATCTTTCCTTTTATTGGCATATCAAACTCAATGACATCCGTCTTTACAAGATGATAATATTGGTTCTAAGTCTTTAAATATAAATAAATAAAGATAAGTATAGGTCTCTTGCTTCATCCTCTGCCTCTTCTCCTTCTAAAGTTTTCTTCTGGTCATGTTCTCCTTCCTCTCTCTCTCTCTCTCTTTCAGTTTTCTTCCTTTTCGCCTCTGGGGTTTTCCCGTATTTCATCTTCTATCAATCCTCTCCAGGGATCTTCTGGTCCTGGTCTTTCCTCTTCCATTCTTCTTAATTCCTCTCTTCCTCCTTCTTCTTCCTCTTCCTCCTTGGATCATCTTGATCCGATTGTTTCTGTTGTTCTCTCTTTTGAGCTTGAGTTTCAAATTGTTGATTAAGGTCTGGTTTTCTCATTGTTATTTGTGCTTAGTGATTCGTCTCTTGTTTGCTCTTTCATGACAGCTTTTTTCTCTGTTCTTTCAAGGTTTTCCGCTAGTGGCCTGAATCACTTTCGATGTCCTCTGGTCAGGATGTTGTATCTGATCACATTCCTTCTGATCAATCTTATTCCTTTTCTGATTCTTTACAGTTTTCTCTTCAAGCTTCCAGGAGGCCTTGCTCTCCTCTTTCCATTTGAACTATTGATTCTATGGCCTCTGGTAATTCTTCTCATCATTTTTCTTCTCCATCTCCTAATCCTTCTTCTAATTCTTCAATTCCCAAGTCGGTCAGGGCTGAGGAGATTTTGTCCAGTCAGGGTCTCTTCGAATGTCTGGTCCCTGGCTCACAGGTGCTTTGCTTAGACGCTTCCTCTTCCTTTTAAGGACAAGCTTTCTATAGTCCTTCCTTCTTTTGTGTTGCCTCTTCTAATTCTTCTTTCTTGTCTCCTCAGATCCTTCCAATTGACAATTTGGTCATTAACATGTTTGTTTTCTTTGTGAATGATGTTAATTCTAAGGAATTTTATCTTACCTGTAATTGTGATGCTCCCTTTTCAGATCCCAAAATATGATTACTTACGAGGGGGGGGGGGGGGTGTGTGTGTGTGGCCAGGCTTATTTTTACAGACCTAGTTCACGGTCTAGTGGTAGATCTTCTCACAGAGGTTTTTCTAGCTAAGAGGGTGAAGATATGGCCTCTGCCCGAGTAGGTCAAACCCTTTCTTCTATTTTATCTCGTCTCTTCCTCTTCTTGGCTCTTTGGATCCGTCGGTCCAGGGCCTTATACATACATGAGAGCATTCAGCCTAGGGTAGAAATTCCTACCCTGTCAGTAAATCTTAGTAAAATGAAATGATCTCGATTCATTTTGAAACATTCAATTCTGCATTAATTTAAATATAACAAGGGGTTATTACATGATTAAATCTCATGATTCTTACTCCCAGGTCAAGATGGAGACCATCTCCCAGATCATTTCCAGTCTAGATCAGAGTATGTGGTCGTTTTCCATCGATCAAAATGATGCCTTCTTTCATGTTCTCATTCACCCTTCCTTCAGAAAATTCCTGAGATTTGCTTACAAAGATCGAGTTTGGCAGTTTCGTGCCATGCCTTTTGGCCTGACCATGGCTCCTTTTCTTTTTGCTCGCCTAGTCTCAGCCGTGGCAGGAACTTTACACCGTCGTTCTATCCATCTTCACGTTTATATAGTCGATTGGGTAGTAAAGCAGTCTTCCTCAATTCTCTCAGGAATTCTTCCAGAGGTTTGCAGTCTGGCATGCAACCTAGGGTGGATTTTAAATCTAAAGAAATCAAGCCTAGGTCCCTGTCAAATTTTCATGCATCTAGGCGTTTCTTTTGATCTGGCCCAGGGTCTAGTCTTCCCCTCAAATTAAAGAATAGAGGCTTTATCAGTGGCAATGGAAACCCTGTCTTCTTCTTCCATGGTCTGAGCAAGATTTCTGCTAAGAGTGATAGGTTTAATGGTCAGCGTAGAGAATGTTACTCTATGGGCGGCGCTGATGAGAAGACCCTTCCAAATGTATTTAATGTCCCTGTGGAAGCAGTCTGTTCACTCTAATTACCATCAGATTCCCATCAGAGAACTCTTGATTCCTCATCTAGATTTTTGGAAAGATCGTTCTCTGCTTCTGATTGGTTTTCCACTGGTAGAGTCCTCCCCTCAGGTGATTATCTTACAGGCGCTTCTCAGGAGGGATGGGGAGCGGTCTGGGACGCCCTGTCAGTTTCTGGTCTTTGGTCCCTGGAGGAGTCGACAGCTCATATCAACATTCTGGAATTGTGTGCTGTCAAGAAGGCTCTCCCTTCATGGTCAGATCTTGTGATAGGTCTCGAAATCTCGATTCGGTCGGACAATTCGACAGTGGGCTCTTATTTCAACAGGCAGGGGGGTACAAGGTCATCCCTCCTTTGTCTAGAAGTGTGGAACCTTTTTTATGGTGTCGCAAGAATCAGATTCTTCTAGTGTCTTCTCATGTCCCAGGCAGTCTGAATTTTCGTGCGGACCAACTGTCACGTCCCAGCAAATTCGGCCACACAGAGTGGCAGTTAAAGAGGTCGGTTGTCAAAGCGATTTTCAGTCTTATGGATCGTCCTCTGGTAGGTCTGTTTGCGACATCTCTGAATGCTCAGATTTCCTTTTACATGTCTCCATTTCCGGACAGTCAAGCCCTGGCGGTGGATGCCCTGTCTCAGTCCTGGACAGGAATGTTCGTCTATGCGGTCCCTCCAACGATTTTGATTCCGTTGGTGTTGAAGAAGGTCAAAGAACAAATCTGCGAGATTCTTTTAACAGCTCCTTTTTGGCCAAAGAGGATTTGGTTTGTAGACCTTCTAGATCTCCTGGTAGACTTCCCTCATCTTCTATTCTCCCGGGATATTCTGTCTCAAGTAAGAGTTCTTTGTCCTTATCCAAACCTAGAAATCTTCAGTGTCTGTTTGGAGAATATCGAAACTAAAGTCTACGAGAATAAAGTTTCTTCAAGATCTCCAGTTATTATCGATTCTTCCAGAAGAGAGTCGCCCTGCAGAGTTTACAAGTTTCGACTTAAAACTTTTGGAGAATGGTGTTAATCCCAAAGTCTTGTGCCCGATTCTGTTTCTATTCCCCAAGTATTAGACTTTTTAACATATCTCTTTGATTCCTTACATTTATCAGCTAATACCGTTAGGGGATATAGATTTTCTCTGGCATCTTCTCTTCCTTGCCTTCTGTATGCCGATGTCAACGGCACTAAGACCGTTAATAGTTTTTATTAGAGGTCTAGGCAATATTTGTACTCCGATAGCTAAGCCTTTATTTTCATGGAACTTGGCTTTGGTTCTTCAAGTGCTGGCAGGCCATCATTTTGAACCTCTTTCTTCTATTAGTATTAACGGCCTCTGCTAGAAGGCATTCAGAAATTCATGCTTTTTCTGCTGAAAGGGAGCGATTTATAGTTTCAGGAAACGGTTTAGTTTTTTATCCCAGAAGGGATTTTTTATCTAAAACTCAGTCTAACCGGTTTCCTGCTAGTCTGATCATTTTAAAATCATTATCGTCTTTTTCGCCTTCCGACAAACTCTGGTGTCCTGTTAGGGCATTAAGAATGTACAAACAGCGAACTGATTTCTAAAGATTTGATCCGTCCCTTTTATGGTTTTCTTATGCTGAAGAGTTAGCTAAGCCGGTCTCAAAATTTACAATATCCTCATGGATTTGGGAGACGATTAAGCTTTGTTTCGAGATTGCTTCTCCGGAACAAATTAATCTCTCCCATATTAAAGCTCACGATGCTAGAGGAATGGCTTCCTCTTTTGCGCTTTTTGCCGGTTCATATTTAGATGACGTCATGCAGGTTGCAGGATGGAAATCTGAATCCTCTTTTACAACCTTTTATCTGAAAGATCAGAGTGCAGCAGCCTCCGTCTTTCGTAATATTACGATTTTAACCAAAATAGCCGAAGACCATTTACCAAGCACATCTCGCCATTTTCGTTAAGACTGCATCTGTAAGAAATGGTGAGAGTTTATTTTCGTTTTTATTTATCTCTTAGTTCAAGTTTTCCTTATTTGATAATCACGGTGTGATTGATTTAAATGCACTATTATGTTATGTTATTAACATTTCGATAAGATTGGTTTGATTTTTATCCTTGTTTGTTGATTCTCAAATCGCTTCCCACCTAATGTTTTAAGTCCCCACTGACCAAATCTATGGGTTTAGTAAGTAGTGATTGAACGGTAATGGATTTTTTTGTGGTGTAATAACAACCCCCCCCACAGACCCCCTTGCGGGTTGGTCTGTTGTTTTATTAACCACTAAAACATACTTACCGTTCCTATTTAGGCTCCAGTGCGCATGCGCAAGCGCGCTTAGTGACAGGCGTCGCTATGGAGTGAGTACAGACTGGTGCCAGTCTATATCAGTTAATATACTGGAGATGGACCTAACCAGTAGCCTGGTTGAGGGTCCATATTTATAGGAATAGGCATGGGGAGGAGTGTATGCAAGCATAAAAATCTTATTCTGGTAGCTAAATGCAGATAATTGATTTAGCAAGTAGTGATTGAACGGTAAGTATGTTTTTATAGTGGTTAATAAAATAACAGACCAACCCGCAAGGGGGGTCTGTGGGGAGTTTCCACTCGATAACTTTAGTTAGCCTGCGAGGATTTATTTCAAATTTGGTATAGTGATTCCTTATGACGAGTCCTCGGTAGGGATTGCGTTTCAGCGACGCGCGTCCAGATGTGATGGATGGAGTTATCCCCCTTGAATGACATAGAATTCAAGGAAACTGGTTTCCGTTCAATACCTTTAGTTAGCCTGCATGGATTTATTTCAAATTTGGTATAGTCATTCCGTATGATGAGGCCTCAGTGGGGATTGCGTTTCTGCGACGCGCGTCCAGATGTGATAGAGTCATCCCCCTTGAATGACATAGAATTCAAGGAAAATTTGGTTTCCGTTCAATGCCTTTAGCTAGCCTACATGGATTTATTTAAAATTTGGCATAGTGATTCCTTATGACGAGGCCTCAGTGGGGATTGTGTTTCAGCGACGCGCGTCCAGATGTAATGGAGTTATCCCCCATGAATGTCATAGAATTCAAGGAAAATTTGGTTTCCATTCAATAACTTTACATAGTCTGCATGGATTTATTTCAAATTTGGTATAGTGATTCCTTATGACGAGGCCTCGGTGGGGATTGTGTTTCGGCGAGGCGCGTCCAGATGTGATGGAGTTATCCCCCTTGAATGACAGAATTCAAGGAAAATTTGGTTTCCGTTCAATGCCTTTAGCTATCCTGCATGGATTTATTTCAAATTTGGTATAGTGATTCCTTATGACGAGGCCTCGGTGGGGATTGCATTTCAGCGACGTGCGTCCAGATGTGATTAAGTTATCCCCCTTGAATGACATAGAATTCAAGGAAATTTTGGTTTCTGTTCAATACCTTTAGCTAGTCTGCATGGATTTATTTCAAATTTGGTATAGTGATTCCTTATGATGAGGCCTCAGTGGGGATTGCGTTTCAGCGATGTGCGTTCAGATGTGATTACGTTATCCCCCTTGAATGACATAGAATCCAAGAAAATTTTGGTTTCCATTCAATACCTTTAGCTAGTCTGCATGGATTTATTTCAAATTTGGTATAGTGATTCCTTATGATGAGGCCTCAGTGGGGATTGCGTTTCAACCATGTGCGTCTAGATGTGATGGAGTTATCCCCCTTGAATGACATAGAAGTCAAGGAAAATATGTAGTGTTGGAGCCACCATAGATTTACATGCATATACACACACAATTTTGTAAAGGCAGGAATCTCAAAAATTTGTTTTACTAACAACACCCGTCGGGGGGGGGGGGGGGGGACATGTGATCAGTACTGATCTTCTTGTTTACTTATTTACTTTGCTATTCCATGACAAGTCATGAGGATAATAAATAGAAGCATTAAAAGTTGTCTAAAAGCTAAAGAAAATTTTACGGAAACAATTATCATTAACCCTTCAATGGTTACACTTCATCATGAACATTTAAATTTTCTCAAAATATGCCCATTTGCAGACCATGAGGAGATTATTTTAGAAAATTACCACTGGAATGATGGGTTCTGTCATAGGGCCAGCCGTTGTAGTGATAAATTTGATAAAAGTCTAAAACTAAAAATTGTTTTTATCTGCAAATGGACATACCTCAGAACATCACTTCAGAGGCTGATCATTGGTGTGAAATTGATCTGATGGCTGACACTTAACTGTATGGCATCCATTCACCACTTAGTTAGACTGGAAAGGTCGACAGGCAGGTAATGTGTCCTCCCATTCAGCCTTTTTTTCCTGTCCAGATTGATATACCTGCTTCTTTAATGGAATCATTCATATCAGTGAAAAATGTCCAGATATCCATTAACATTCTATTTTTAGGTTGGTTTTAAGAAACAAGGTAAGTTATTGTTAGAGGGTTGGTATATGGTGTCGATGTTGGTATTGTTGTCCATATCCACATCTTCTTCATCTTTAGCTTTTTCACACAAGTAGATAAGAAGTTAGCAGATTTGAATAAACACTTACGGGGTGTGTTCTCCGCAATGATTACAGCTAGACTGCACCATAATAAAATTGATTTTCAAAGCTTTTGTGTATTTTTACGAGAATTGTCCTTATGGGCGCGTTGGACTTAGCATATTGTATACTTTTACAATATATATAGTTGAGATATTTGCTATTTTCTGATATCTTTCTCAGTAATTAAGCCTAGCTTACAGCTAAGTGCCAGTATGTACATGTCAAACCCGTATTAACCCTTGAACACTCATATCAGCCAAAATCACTTCTGCAGTGCTCTTGAGAAATGTCCATTTGCACACACACCATGAGAAGACAATTTTTGAAGAAAATTATGACTGGCTCGATAACAGAGCCAGTCATTCCAGCGGTAAATTTAAAAAAAATAGTCTTCTTGGTTTGTAAATGGACATTTTCTCTGAGAAAATAAAAATTTTCTTGAGCAAATTTAAGTGTTAAAGGGTTAAGAAGCCACAAGCATGAGACTGTAAATGCGATGTCTTAACCCTGAGATTCTGATGGCATAATTCTATCTTTTGCTGTATCCATGGCAAAGAAACTGGTGTAAATTTCCAACAATTTTGGTTGATGATGTTGCTGTCTACAAATTTGTTGAAAAATTAACACAAAATTATCTTTTATTTAATGTGAAATTTTAAAATTGTGACATGAGAGGGGTAAGGATTAGGGCATTGTGGTTTCTTTACCCTTTACTGGTAAAATTTGGTCAAGAAAATTAAAATATTTCCTTACTGAATGTCAATCTGCAGGTCAGGAGAAGACTACTTTTGAAAATTGACCAGTACAATGACCGGCTCCAGCCATTCCAGTAGTAAATATTCAATAATACTCTTCTCTTGGTCTGCAAATGGACATTCCTCAAGACCACTGCAGAGGCCGGTTTGGGCCGGTTTAACCATTAACAGGTAAATAGAGGTCCAAATGTATTGAGCTGTGAATTTGATTTGAGAATTGGTGAATTATAATGATCTCTTATGGCATGTCGTCTCTTACCTCCTTCACCAACAAATCCTGAAAAAGTCCTTTTACGATATAAAACTTATTCTGTTGAAGCTTCAAGGCAAATTAATTTCTAATTATTTAACATTTTTCCGGTATGGTTGCCTTGAAAATGAGATACGGGGAATTCAGTGGTGAAATGGATAAGACAGGTGGTATTGACAGCAGCCTTGACTGTATATTAAACTTTGATATCAATGTATTAATGGTTAAAATTCTTTAACCCTTTAATGGTCATGCCGGCCAAAACCGGCCTTTGTTATGGTCTTGTGGAATCACTCCATTTACAGAACAAGAGAATAACCAAGCCAGTCATTCCAGTGGTACATTTTCAAAAATTGTATTCTCTTGACCTGTAAATGGACATTTAGGACAATAGGCAGATATTTTAATTTTCCTGACCAAATCTGACCATGAAAGGGTTAAAGAGGGAGGAGGTGGGATTTGGCTTAAAGTACTGATGATAGGTGGACTACTAAGTATCTAGATTCATACAGGCATTACATGATATCCTTGAACATTTTTACTGCTCATTATTTTATCCAGAAGTCATGCACATGCACATAAAGATGAATTTTATGTCAATTCCGATACATTTAATCATCAAAATTGGTCAAGAAAATCAAAATAGTTGTTTTTATGTCCGTCTGCACGTCGAGAGAATACTATTTTTGAAAATGTACCTCTAGAATAACTGAGTCACTTATCGAACCAGACATTCCAGTGTTAAATCTTCAAAAATGATCTTTGCTTAGCCTGCAAATGGAAACTTCTCAAGACCACTATAGAGGCTGTTTTGATCGGCTTGATCAGTAATGGGTTAATGCACCAGAATGGTGCGGGCGTGCAGGGATTAGCGCTTCTGTAAGTTTATTTCCATAATATTCATATATTCCTGCTTGGTACTGCACTAAGGAAATAATAATGAAGGTATTAACTCCTAACACACTGATGTCAATATTCTATCTTTTACTGTGTCAGTATCAAAGAAACTGGTGTACATTTTTCAACAATTTTGCTGGAAGATGTTGCTGTCTACGACAGCACCATCTCCCACCAAATTTGTTGAAAAATGAACACCAGTTCTTCTTTTAATTTAATTTGAAAATTTTGACAGCAGAGTAGTAAGGGTTAATGATAAGCCAGCTGTGTGTTTGTTGCAGCAGTATTCTGTCACTAATGAATCACTGATCATCTATTCTATTGAGTACATTTTCTAATAATCTGCTGCGGATACGAGGATACAAATGGACATTTTCAAGAAAAGTGTCTCCGTAAATTGGCTTTATATATTATCTGAAAATAGATAAGGGAATAAGTTAGGCACACTGTTATATCATATATCAGGGAGCTATTGATTTTACAAATTGGTCTGATTAGTTTTGATGGTGTGGCTTTTAGGGAATTACTCTTGAATCCACTGGAGATTCATGACGGTGGAACAGAGCTTCATTTACATTTCTAAACGAAATACTGGAGGCAGACCCGCTTAACTCTGATGGGCCAGCCGGCCAAAACCGGCCTCTACAATGGCCTTGAGGAATGTCCATTTGCAGGCCAAGAGAAAAGGATTTTTGAAAAATTACCACTGAAATGACTGGCTCGATAACTGAGCCAGTCATTGGAATGACTGGCTCGATAACTGAGCCAGTCATTTCAGTGGTAAATTCAAAAAGATCTCTTGACCTTCAATAAGGAAATACTCCAAATTTTACCATCAAAGTGGTAAGCAGACGCTTGTCTTTTGGTGCCAGATGGTGTGCTTAGATCTTTTGACCTCACAGACCAGAAATGATGTACGTAAGCAATATTCTGTTGCATTTTTAGTCGCGATTTACAACTAGTATAAGCCAGTCAGTCTGTCAGTATGTATGTTGGTCTGTCAATTTTTGACATTTCTGCCGGCTGCCTAAGTCGCAACTATACTATCTCACTTGTTAGCTCACTCGCCCAGAATGGCCAAGCAAATTTATGTTGGGGTGTCCGTCCATCCATCAACCTCTCAAGAACCACTGTGCCAATTTCAATTTTATTTGGCGGGAAGCAACCTTATGGCATTGAGATACGTGTTTGTTCAAACAAAGTAGATTGGCTAATCTGGCCAGCAGTCATCGTGCATTTTGGTTGATTTTTAGAAGCATCTTTAAAAATTGTCTCTGAAACTCCTTGAGTATTGATTCAACACTCAGGAAATATCATCTAAGGCTAGAGATGAACCAAGATTGTTTAAGAGAACTTGATTGGCCAAAGGGTTCGGTGGCCATCTTTGATAATTAGTTTTCGTAAAACCGCTGAATGGATCGGGCTGAAATTTGGGAGTTATAATTATTGACTAAGGGCCATTAAAGGCTTTTCAAGTGAAGTTGATACGTCAAAATCATGGCTGCCATGGAGCAATCAAAATGTAGTATGTTCAGAGGCCATATTGAATTTTTTTATTTGATGGATTTTGAGGCCGAAATTGGGTTTGCTTTTTGGGGATGCTAATTTCAAATTTCCTCATTCGAAACTGTCTGAGAAATGGTTTGGCGACCATCTTGGATCTCTTTCCCTCCAAAAAGTTCCATACTATAGCAATGGGAAGTTTTAAATTCCCTAGAGAGATCCACTGACCCGACATCAATTATATTTGGCAGAAAGCATTCTTATGGCAAGTTTGTTCAAATGGAGCAGATTGGCCAATTTGTCCGGCGAACATCTTGGATTTTGTCTGATTTTTAGAAATGTCTTCTCAGAAACTGGGGATCGATTCAAACCTCATGAAATATCATCTAGGGCAAGAGCTTATACAGATTGGCCAAATAGTAACTTGATTGGCCAAATAGTTTGGCGGCCATCTTGGATGACCCAGTTTTCGCGAAAACAACTTCTACAGAACCGTTGAATGGATCAGACCGAAATTTGGCAGATATGCTTAGGGGCTAAGGGTCATTAAAGTTTGTCGATAGAAAGTTGATACATAAAAAACCTGGCCATCGTGGATCAATACAAATTTTTCATGTTTGGTGGAAAACCATATAAAAGACTACTTATTAACCACGGGACCAATTTTAATAAAACTTGGCTAAACCTTCACAGAAATTAGATTGGTAAATTTTTCCAGTGTTAATCTCATTTTGTTGCTTTGTGCCTGTGGCCAATAATTCCAGGTGAGTAATACAGGCCCCTTGGGCCTCTTGTTTTATTTTCTTGACCAATTTTGACCATTATAACTTTTTTTAATTTGTTGATTACATATTTCTGTGCCGGATCTTACCGCTTATCTTGAAACCAGCTTGGCTGAAAGACATTACAGTCTCGAATTGTTCTTTATCGCTTTAATCTCAAAGCTTCTGTGAATTCAGAATAAAGTAACTTACATAATGATAATAAGAGATTATATTCTGCCACATGCATCCATCATCCTCCCCATGCTCATTAGTTTACTGCTCATTATTTTACCTGAGCTAATTATCATGATTAATATGGCTACATGAAATCAAGTAGACAGAATTTATACTTTAACCCTCAAATTTATTCCAGTAAATTTAAATTTTCTCAGAAAATGTCCATATGCAGACCAAGAGAATACTATTTTTGAAAATTTACCACTGGAATGACTGGCTTGGTTATAAATTTTCAAAAATAGTCTTCTCTTGATTTGCAAATGGACATTTCTCAAGACCACTGCAGAAGCCTTTTTTGGAAGTTATGAGTGTCAAAAGGGTTAACCCTCAAATTTTCTCAAGACAATTTCAATTTTCTCAAAGAAAATATCCATTTGCAGATTAAAAAGATTATTTTTGCATCGAGATAGTCATTCCAATGGTAAATTTTCAAAATTATTCTTGATCTGCCAATAAAGATTTCTCAAAGCCACTGCAGCAGTCATTTTTTTAGCCAGCTTGATGGTAAAAGGTTTGATACATTTTTCAAACTGATTATAAATAACATTGATCTAAATGTTTTCCCATATAAACCTGCTATTATAATGTTTAAAACTGTTGATTTGGAAAAAGGTTTTATTGAACCGTGATCTAAAGTGACTTTCTCAGGACCAACTTTCAGTAGATTTGCTTGAAAAGAATCAGTTTATAAAAAGCTATAGTGTTCTTGAACCTTGAGAATTGCGGATGACAGAGAGCGACTAGAGAATAGAGAATTTTCCAGATCTTGAAGTAAATATAATGTTTGTAGAGAATCCTGAAAACTTGTTATGCGATGTTTTGTAGCTTTTTGCTCACTTGTCCTGGATTGCACTTGCTGTTGTTTATAGTTGCGGGTGCTATTTACTGTATCTGACTGACAAGTGCTTAGAACCTATAGCTCATTCAGAAATACTTCATGTCACTACAGATCCTAAGTGAGCATTGGCAGGAGGGGGTTCTGTTAATCAGGTAAGCGCATAGAAATGTATAATAGTACATGTCTGTGGGTAAACACCATCAGAGCAAGGCAGGTATTACGTTTTAATAGCATGTTAATGCCAGGGTGATTATGCTGGATCTGGGCTCGCGTAAGGGCTGGACACTTGTCACTTCATGACTTTGACCAATCATTTCATTTGTTTACTGACTTTTTAGCTGACCTGGCCCGATGGGCCAAGTGAGTTTATGCCATGACGACCGTCCGTCGCCCGTCATTGTTTTAAAACATTACTCCTCATTAACCACTTGGCCGATTTCCACCAAATTTGGCTGGAAGGACCCTATAGTCGTGGGCTTCAGACCTTCCATTCAGAATTACGATTCATCAATTTCTTTGGGTGAAAATCCATTACCGTTCAATCACTACTTGCTAAATCAACTAATCTGCATTTAGCTACCAAAATAAGATTGTTATGCTTGCTTACATTCCTCCCCATGCCTATTCCTATTAATATATATATATACCCTCAACCAGGCTACTGATAGAGTACACCTCCAATATGTAACCTGATATAGACTGGCACCAGTCTGTACTCACTCCCTGGTGACACCTGTCACTAAGCATACTTGCCCATGCGCATTGAAACCCAAATAGGAAACAGATTCACTTTTCAATTATTCTGCAAGCAGAACAATTGCAAAATATTCCAGCTGAGGTTTTTTTATAGCTTTACGCTGTGTCAGCTTACTGATTCAAGAGTTCATCATTACTAGGAATGCCTAATATGAAGACTATCCTCCCTAAGTTATGTTAATGGAGTATTTCATGGTTTTTATTGGTTTTTATACTCTGTATAAAAATGTTACCGGTTTTCGTGATGTATCTCGTTTTCGTGCGTACCTTTTATATGTCTAAGTCATCATCTTCATTTCAAATCCCTCTTCTTCTCCAGGAGCCTTTAGTCACTTATTACAATTTAGTGCAAAAGAAGGAATTTGTTTTAGATCCCTTAGCAAGTTTGTTCTTGTCTTTAGGGATTTTTGATATTTGAATTTGAAGTTTCCTGCCATTTTTTTAGCATGCACTTTTGCTTAATATCAGACTCTATTTTAGTGAAGTTCTTTTAAGTTCTTTCGAAGCTGTATGCTTTAGTTTCTACTTTTATTTTAATTTTTAGGAGTCTGTAAAATCGGTCGAAAAAGTAAAGTGCACGTCCTCCAAGTGCGATCGAGTTCACTCTTTGGAGTCTGGAGGCCATGTCTGTCTTAAATGCACTACGTGTGCTCCCACAACAATTTGCGGGGTATGCAAGGGTTGGTCTTCGTCCGTATCAAAGGCTTATTTTAAAGATTTTTCGTCTAAGTCTGTGCTGCCCTCTGAGCATTTCCCCCCACCCCCTCCCCCCATTGTGTCAAAGACTAAAGCTGTGTCTTGCTAAATCATCTGTATCTGAACCTCCAGCAACGGAGAGGGGGCCTCTTCGGCTAATTCTTACGCCGTGTTAGCTCTTTTCCCTAGGTTCGAGTCTTTTGCGACCGTTTTGACGAAATCATTAGACGAGCGAATATCGTCTGCCATTCGCGCCGGTAAGGATTGTTCTTCCGAATCGGACGATGACCAGAAGGAAAGCCTACTTACCTCGACTTCCCTTAGTCACCAAAACAGAAGATTAGAGACTCTAGGAAGAGGCTCTCGAAGGTGAACACAAGTAGGTGACCGGGGAAAATCCACATGAGTCTTGAGGAAGGGGATTACCCTCAAGCAGTGGTGGTGGTGACTGAAGTCCCCGACCACAACACCTATGCCAATGTCAAGTTTTCGGTGATTTCAGTAGTCAGGAATGGGCAAAGATCGCCGGTGTCTAGCTTATTGCAGATAGGAAGTTCGGTAACTTCGGGCCTAGCAAGCACTTCTGGTTTGTGCTCCTTGTGTCAACTTCCGGTAGGATGTTATCCAATTCTGTTTCCTCTTCCGGTATTTGTTCTTCCGGTCCTACCGAACATCCGGGTCCTCAGGACCCAAGTAATTTTCCGACTTCCGTTAGGCGCACTTTCTTTTCCGTTTCGGATTCCGGTCTTTACTCTTCCATTTCTGGTTTGAAGGGGTACACTTCCAGGTCGTAAAGATCCGACTGAGCATCCGGTTTCCGCTTCCGGTTTTGTTGAAACTTCCATTGTAGTCAGTAGCCAGCGTCTGCCACATACGGCTAGAGTCTTATCGCAACGTCAAGTTCCGCTTCCGTTTTCCGGTTCTCCATCTAAGATTAGAGTTTAAGTTTCCGGTCAAGAGCTTCCTGCTCTTTCAAGTTCCTCATCTTGTCTCTTAAATTTTTGGACTCGCTTTTGGTGGATAGGAGTCAGGTGGATGTTGATAGGAACTTTGTTAGCTCTGGCTTATCTCCTTGTCCTATTGAAGTTTCTGATTCTTATTTTCCTAGTGATCATTTAGCTCAGGATTTTGGATCTTCTCAATCCCCGTCTCAATTTGTTAATATTGAAGCGGGTTCCGGTTCTTTTGCTTCCTCTTTTCGTGATTCAGTCTTGAGTTCTTCTGGAGTGAGGCTTCCTCCTCATTCTTCTCAGGTTCAAGGTCATAGGTCTCTTCCTTCTGACTCTTCTCTCTCAGTGAAGGATTTTTCTTCTGGTCATGTTTCTCCATGTTTCTCCTTCCTCTCTTTTTCAGTCATCCTCTATCCCGCCTCCTCCGGGGTTTTTCCCGTCTTCCATCTATCAATTCTCTCCATGGATCTTCGGATGCTGCTCATTCCTCTTCTCCGTTCATCTTAATTCTTCTCTTCCGCCTTCATCCTCTTCTTCCTTTGATCACCTTGATCCGATTGTTTCTGTCGTTCTCGCCTCGGAGCTAGAGTTTCAAATTGTTGATTCAAGCTTGGATTTTTCCTTGTTTCCTGTGGAATGGGATCCTTCCCTTGATCGTTTTTTCATGTTGGCTCGTTTCTCAATTCTTTCGAGGTTTTCCCGCTAGTGGCCTGATTCATTTTCCCATGTCCTCTGGTCAGGATAATGTCATTGATTCCATTCCTTCTGATCAATTTTCATCTTTTTCTGATTCTTTGCCTGTTTCTTCTCTTCAAGCATCTAGGAGACCTTGCTCTCCTTTCTTCTAGAACTGTTGATTCTATGGCTTCTGGTGACTCTTCTCATCATCTTTCTTCCTCTCCTAATCCTTCATCTATTTCTTCTATTCCCATGTCGGTCAGGACCAGGGATCTGAAGCGGTTTTGTCCGGTCAGGGCCTCTTCGGATGACTGGGTCCTGGCTCATAGGTGGATTGCTTCTACTCTTTCCCTTCCTCTTAAGGACGAGTTTTCTATAGACCCTCCTTTTAGGTCAGCTCTTTCATCTTCCGATTCTTCTTCCTTGTCTCCTCAGGTCCTTCCAATCGATAATTTGGTGATCAACATGTTAGATTTCTTTGTGAATGATGTTAATTGTAAGGAATTTTCTCTTACTCCTAAATTTAATGCTCCCGTTCAGATCCCAAAGGATGATTATTTGCGAGTTGCCACTGCTCAGTCTCTCTCTGGCCCTTCCTGGGAAGTTCTTTCCTCTCATGTTAAGGATTCTTCTAAGGTTGAGTCCTCTTCTGATCTTGTTAAGTGGGAGTCTTTGTGCAGATCTCAGCTCAAGTCGGCTAATTTTCTTGCGTTGCTTTCAGAAGCTGTTCTTAAGGCTCAAGAGAGAGGTGAGCAGGTCCCTGTTGAGGTTTTTTCGTTCTTGGGCCGATATTTCTAGAGGGTCCCTTAACTCCGTTTGCGGATCTTTAGGTTTTATTCCATCAAAGAGAAGGTCTAAGAGGCTTGCTGGGGCGAATATTTCCAATTCTCTTAAGAGTAGTCTTATTTCAGCTCCTCCTTTCGGCCAGGGTATTTTTGGCCAGTCATATTCAGTCTGAGTCTGAGTGCTTAAGAACTTCTAGGGATCTTCAAGCTCAGATTTCTCTTTCTAAACTTTCTGTGAAAAGAGACTTTTCCTCTGTTACAAGTCCCAATTCCTCCCCTAGGAGGAAGAGTCTCAGACCTGATGAATGAGGTGCTTACCCTTCTAGGATAATTAATAACTCTAACAGATATCTGAACTTCCAAGATCGATCCGCGGAGGAGGATCGCTTTGATTCTATCTCATCCCACCATTCGGCAACTCCCTGCTCTTAGAGCGAGAGGGGTGGTGGGGGGGCCAAGCTAATTTTTTTAGACCTAGTTCAAGGTCTAGAGGTAGGTCATCTTTCAGAGGTTTTCAATCTAAGATAGTTTGAGGGTGTGGCCACCGCCCGGGTAGGTCCATCCCTTTCTCCTCTTTCAGTCTCTTCCCTTCCTCTTCTTGTGCTTTCGGATCCGTCGATTCATTGCCTTCTTCCCAGCTTGCCAGTTGGAGGGCGCCTGTCTCTGTTCTGGGAGACTTGGCATTCCCTCTTTCAGGACTCCTGGCTAGTAAATCAGATTCGTTGGGTTTATGCACCTTCTTGGATCCTTCATCCTCCTCTTTCTCTTATCCCCAAGTGGACTCCAGTTCCTTCCAATCTGGAGATGTTGGCGGCCCTAGAGGAGGGTTGGAGTCCATGATTGGCAAGAAGGCCATAGAAGCGGTTCCTCTTTGGAGTGTAGACGTGGGCTACTACCCAACCATTTTCTAAGTCCCCAAGAAAACAGGAGGTTGGCGTCCTATCATCAATCTAAAAAAGTTGAACCTCCTTATTTTAATCCCAAAGTTCAAAATGGAGACCATCTCTCAGATCATCGCCAGTCTAGATTCAAGCATGTGGACTTCCTCTATAGATCTCAAGGACGCCTACTTCCATGTCCTTATTCACCCGTCTTTCCGAAAGTTCATGAGGTTTGCCTACAAGGATCAGTTATGGCAGTTCTGAACCATGGCCCTGCGGCCTGAGCATGGCCCCCTTCCTCTTCACTCGTCTAGTTTCAGCCATGGCAGGAATCCTGCACCGTCCTTCTAACCATCTCCATGTTTATATGGACAATTAGTTAATAAAAGCAAATTCTTCCTCAATTCTTTCAAGTCATTCCAGAGGTCTGCAGTCTGGCATGCAGCCTAGGTTGGGTTTTTAAATCTAAAGAAATCAAGTCTAGTTCCCTCTCAAATCTTCATGTACCTAGGCGTTTCCTTCGATCTGGCTCATAGTTTAGTCTTTCCATTGGACCCAAGGGTAGAGGCAATTTTAGTAGCAATGGACATTCTGTCATCTGTTCCCTCTGTCAGAGCAAGATTCTTCCTGAGACTGATAGGCTTGATGGTCAGCGTCAAGAACGTCATTCCTTGGGCGGCGCTGATGAGAAGACCCTTTCAGATGTACTTGATGTCCCTATGGAAGCAGTCAATCCACTCCATTTATCTTCAGATTCTCATAAGAGATCATTTAATTACTCATCTAGAATTTTGGAAGGATCATTTTCTGCTTCTGAGGGGTGTCCCTCTGGTCAAATCCTCCCCTCACAGACGCTTCCCAGGAGGGATGGGGAGCGGCCTGGGATTCCTGAGTCTCAGGCCTTTGGTCTCTGGAGGAGTCGACAGCTCACATCAACATCTTGGAGTTGTAGGCTGTCAAGAAGGCTCTACTAGCATGGTCGGATCGATTAAAGGGCTTCAAAATCTTGATCCGATTGGACAACTCGACGGTAGTTTCTTACATTAACAGACAGGTGGGAACGAGATCCTCTCTGCATGGAGGTCTGGAACCTCCTCTTGTGGTGTCGCAAGAATCAGATTTTTCTAGTGTCCTCTCATATTCCAGGCAGTCTGAATTTTCTTGTGGACCAGCTGTCTCGTCCCAGCAAATTCGCGCACACAGAGTGGCCGTTAAAGAGGTCGGTTGTCAGAGCGATTTTCAATCTCATGGATCGTCCCCCACGTAGATCTGTTTGCGACTTGTCTAAATGCCCAGATCGCTTTCATGTCTCCTTTTCCGGACAGTCAGGCGTTGGCGGTGGATGCCCTGTCTCAGTCCTGGACAGGAATGTTCGCTTATGCGTTCCCTCCAACGATCCTGATTCCTTTGGTTTTGAAGAAGCTCAAGGACCAGTTCTGCGAAATTCTTCTGATAGCTCCCTTTTGACCCAAACAGATCTGGTTTGTGGCGCTTCTCGATCTCCTGGTAGACTTCCCTCATCTTCTTCCAGTCTCCCCAGATCTTTCTCAAATAAAGGGAACTTGTCTTCATCCAAATCCAGAAATCTTCAGCTTGTGTGTTTGGAGGATTTCTAGCATCAAGTCCCTGAGGTCAAAGTTTCTTCAAGATCTCAGGAGATTATTGATTCTGCCAGGAGGGAGTCGACCCGACGAGTTTACAAGGGTCGACTTAAAATTTTTGGAGAATGGTGTGCAGTTCATAATCTCGTGCCCGATTCTGTTTCTATTCCCCAGGTGTTAGATTTTTTATCTTATCTCTTTGATTCTTTACACTTATCTGCTAACACAATTAGTGGTTATAGATTTTCTTTTGGCATCTTCTCTTCCTTGTCTTTTGAATGCTGACGTTAAAGACACGAAGATTCTTAATGGTTTTATCAGAGGAATGGGCAATATTCGTCCTCCAGTAGCTACGCCTTTGCCGTCCTGGAATTTGGCCTTGGTTCTTTAGGTGTTGACAGGTCGCCATTTTGAACCTCTTGCTTCTATTAGTATTAAACTTTTAACCCGTAAGACTGTTTTTCTTGTTGCTTCTGCTTCTGCTAGAAGACGTTCAGAAATTCATGCTCTTTCAGCCAAAAAGGACAGATTTATCGTATCTGGTAATGGTTTAGTCTTATATCTCAGAAGGAATTTTTTTATCGAAGCCACAGTCCAACCGATTCCCTGCTAAACCGATCATTTTATAATTGTTATCTTCTTTTTCGCCTTCTGACAAATACTGGTGTCCTGTCAGGCCATTGAAAGTTTATAAGCAACGAACCGATTTTAAAAGATCTGATCCGTCCTATTTGTGGGTTCCGTATGCGGAGGAGGTAGCCAGACCAGTCTCTAAGGCTACGATTGCCAGATGGATTTGTGAGACCATCAAACTTTGTTACGAGATTGCTTCTCCTGAGCAAGTTAATCTTTCTCATATTAAAGCTCATGATGTTAGGGGTATGGTTACCGTTGCTCTATTCGCTGGCTCTTTAGACGAAGTCATGCAGGTCACAGGCTGGAAATCTGAGTCTACTTTAACTTCATTTTATTTAAAGGATCAGAGTGCAGCAGCCTCCTTTTTTTAGGAATATTACGATTTTAACTAAAAAAGCTGAAGACCATTTACCAAGCACATCCCGTCATTTTCGTTAAGACTGCATCTGCGTGAAACGGTAAGAGTTTTCTTTGGTTTTTATTTATTTACTTAAGTTGAAAGTTTTCCTTGTTTGATAATCACTGTGTGATAGATTAAGGTGCACTATTATGTTATGTTATTAACATTTGGATATGATTTGTATAATTCTTATCCTTGTTTACAGATTCTCAAATCTCCACCCACCATCGGTTTAAGTGGGGCACTGACCAAATCTACGGGTTAAGCAAGTAGTGATTGAACGGTAATGGATGTTTTTGTCGTGTAATAACAATCCCCCACAGACCCCCCCCCCCCCCCCCCCCTTGTGGGTTGGTCTAAAACATACTTACCATTCAATCACTATGACCCGGCCTCAACCACCCTGCGTGGGAATGATTTGAGAATCTGTCTGTAATATTTGGCACTTAAATTTAGAAAAGTGAATCTTTCCTATTTGGGCTCCAATGCGCATGCGCAGGCATGCTTAGTGACGGGCGTCACCAGGGAGTGAGTACAGACTGGTGCCAGTCTATATCAGGTTATACATTGAAGGTGTGCTCTACCAGTAGCCTGGCGGGGTGCGGATTTAATTAAAAATGTACCGGAAATTGTCAAATTACTTCTTCTCCTTAGCATTCTGAGAAATTTCAACCAAATTAGGCTGAAAGGATCCTATGTCCATAGGCTCTAGAACTTCCATTCAGAATTTTGATTCATCAAATTTTCCCATGAAAATCTGCGATTTTATGAAGAATGTACCAGAAATTGTCAAATTGCTACTCCTCGGCTGATTGACATATTTCAACCAAATTTCACAGGTTGACATTTTTACCGGTTTTGTTTTTTGGCGGTATGTATGAAATTTTTGCCAGTACCGGTGATTTTTTTACCGGTTGGGATAATTTTTAATGGTTGTGCTGAATTTGTGCCAGTTGTGGTTTTTTGCAGTTTTTGGTTCAAATATTTTGTTTGGTTGCCTAAGTTTTTTTACCGGTTGTGAAAACCTTTTTCGCCGGTTTGGCAAGAAAGGAAATTTTGACAGCCATGATTATTGTGACGTAATTCTGATGCCCGATTTTTCGGGCTAAATGCTTGCAGGGGGTCAAGATAGACTAGAGGGGGGGGGGTGGTCCCCGCCCCACTGGTAGAGTCCTGGTGGGTATTGATCATTGTGTGATCATCACTGTAATTGATTCAGACTTTATGGCGTTTCATTCCTTGTGTGTAACTCATCAGAGGCGCAGTTTTGAGCTTTTTCTTTGAAATTTAAAAAATTGTATATAAATGTATATATCAATGAGATAAATGAAATAAAAAAGACATGGTGAGTATATGTCTTGTTGTCATTTACTTTAAAACATATCGTTAGGTAAAAGGTTGAGTGCATGAGAAGCATGTTGTTGAGTGTGGTGCAAGTTAGATTCGTCGACCATGTTGACAGAAGAGGATGAAACCGTGAAAGAAAATGAAGAACAATAATAACATTTTTGTCCACTGTGTGTGTTTCCATTCAGAACCACTGTTTCGAGAAAGTTGATAATTGTTAGAAAAGTTTGTCTGTTGGTCTCCACTCAGTGTGGAGACACATTTCCCTCATTAGAGACAGGATTCTGGCCCATATTGGGTATGGTGCCCTTTTATTTTCACTTTCAACCTCAGTGTAACCGTATAGGCAGTTGATACTAAACATATGCATGGGGCATAGGTTAGTGATCAAGATACAAGCCGCGCTTATGTCGGTGTTTCTCCTCATCACGTCGTCCATTGTTGTCAGGGATACTGTTTCTGATACAACTTGCTCCGGACTTGTGTTAGAGAGGAGACTTGGGCAGCTGAGGAGTGATCGGCTTCCAAATAGTCTGAGATACTCCTCACTGATACTGGCTGTTACCCCAGGGTGTGAGGAAGCGGCCCCTGTGGTGGGAGCGTGCACTGATGTTGGAATGCCTGGATTTGCAGTTGGAGAGTCTGAATTGTCAATTAGAGAATTTGATGAAAAGAGATTCTGGAAGGTTTCTTTGATAACTCTGTCTATTTTTGACTGCAGCTGTGTCGCGTTGGTGTCTATTATTGTGTTTGTATTGCTGGTATACACAGGAGATGCTGCGATTGTTTGATCCCTGTTCCGTTGGTCGTTAGATGACCAGCAGCTAAACTGTTTTTGCGCTATTTCTTCCTGCGGGTTGTCCAAGGAAATCATACGGCAGAGGATAGATAGGATACCATCCATAACTTTGTGGTCCTTCTCAGTGCAAAGTTCTGTGATATTAACAGTTGTGTTATTTGAATCTTTTTCTGGAATTGTGTAGCCTGCCGGGTATGCACCCATAGATTGTCGGATGGATGCCGGCAGCATCCACTTATTAATAGTTCTCTTACTGAGTTTCTGTGGCCGTTTATAATCGTAAATGTCACATCGGCGTGGTTTCGTGAGAGGCTGACCCGGGTCCACGATCTTGACTCCTATGACCTTGGCTGTGGAAAGGAGTCCCAGGATCTCTGAGTCTGGAACCGAGTGTTGTTCAAGATGCGTTTTCATGTATTCTGTACGTTTGATAGGAATAAGTCACCAATCACATGTCCATGCAGGAAGGTCGGTGTGTCTGCTATTGGTGTGTCTATTCAAACCGCTTCCTACTAACCAAATCAAGCACTGATGTCCACACCGCCAAAAAAGCACTGGCGCCACCAGCTGCCCTAGAAGCTGCCAGCTCATCAACAGTGGACCCACCAAAGCCGCAGGCCACAAGAGCTCAGAAACGCAGGAGAATAGAAGAAGACAGCACCCCTGGGCCAACCGCCAGACCGATGGCAAGGGGCAGCACTGCCAAATATCAGAAACCGGCGATCCCAGATGAACACCTGGGTGCCTACTGGCTGTGAAGGAATGCAGCCTGTAGGCTTATCAAACTAGAATTCCAATTGGAGAGGTTAGAGTGGTCACATGCTGACCGCTCACCTCCCAACAGGTTACTTACAAGAGTAACTTGAAATCCAGAGAGAGAAGATGAAGAATTCAGAAACAATTGGGCCAGTACCATCAAAGATTTTGAAATCTCTCTGACAAAAATGCTGCTTGACCACACATGCCAGAAATTAGAATGATAATACACAGTTGTCAGCGGTTTCAAAGCAGCTTTCAAGAGATGCTCCAATGAATTCATTACCAGGGAGGCTGAACTAGCAATAGCCACCACGACAGTATGGCACAGCCGCATGCACCGTCAGAAAGTCCAAAACGTAGGCCCAATAAGAAGAAGCCACAATGCCGCCAAAACTACACACAGTCCAAGGGAGGCAACCACCAACCCTTCAGAAGAGAGGAGAGACCTACCCCTCAACATGGCAACCATAAGTCTACTCGACAAAGGTCTAGGTTCAGTCCCACGGTCACAGAACCGAACATGGGGATTCTGTATACAGACGTACAAGCTTTTTTCAGACGAATGCAACTCAAACATTTTTTCACTCCTAGCCCACACCCAACCCCCCCCCCCCCCACACACACACGCACTCCTACAAGCAGGAACCGGCACAACAATCCCACCTTTGGTGCGGGTTCCACTTCCTTTTCAGGAAATCATAGCGAAAAGATTTGCCACCAAAAAGACCTCAATGCCACCTCCCACCATGGATGCGCCTTTTGAGGCTTTTTTCAAAACAATTGCAGGTATGAATACAGTAATCACCACAGAACCCAGAACAGTAATCTTGGCACTGTGGAACAAGAAGCTCTTGTTCACCTTAAAACTAATCATTCTATAGTGATAAAAAAAGCTGATACGGGGCAAGCCACAGTGGTCCAAAACAAAGTGAACTACATAGCAGAGGTGCACCGGCAACTAGCAGACACGCGGTTCTATGAGAAGGTCGACCAAGATCTCACGATCAAACACACTAAACTTGTAGAAAAAAGACCAGACCAACTAGTCTGAGACAATGAGATTAACGCTCAAACCGCCAACAGGTTGATTCCAAACCCACCAATTATAGCGCATTTTTATCTACTACCTAAAGTACATAAGACCAAACAAAACAACCTGACCCCAGGCAGACCTCAGCGGTATAGGCTGCCCACCTGAACTCGTCAGCAGTTTCGTGGATGAGCACATCAAAGTTCATGTTTCCAAAATCAAATCTTATGTGAAAGACACCACAGATTTCATTAACCAAATAGAAGCATTTGGTACAACAAAAGCAGGCACTATCCTAGTGACAAAGGATGTCACCTGTCTGTACACCAACGTTCACGAACAACGAAGGACTTAGAGCAGTAGCAAGGTTCTGCGAAAAACATGGAGTACCTGGCGACCTTTCCATCAGAGGACTCCTGAATCTGCTCAAACTAGTCCTGGAATGCAACAATTTTTAGTTCAACGGTGAACATTACCTCCAGATAGGAGAAACTGCAATGGGCAGCAAAGCAGCATGCACTTTCTCATGCATTTTTATGTCCGATCTGGAGAAAAGGCTGCTACCTACAGCACCTTACCAGCCAACACTTTGTCAGATATATAGATGACATCTTCATGATTTGGGAACATGACAAAACGGGTTTAGATGAGTTCATGACATACATGAACGGAGCCCACAACAGCATCAAGTTCACCGGCATCCTCCTACAAGGATATTTTGAAGCATGAGGATATCCCACCAACATCCTCAATGAGGCTAGAGGGAAAGCTAGGTCACAAGACAGAAATCAAATCCTTCACCCACCGCCAAAAGCTCACAACAAAGGCCAATTTTTGTTTGTGAATTCACCCGGACGGGGATTTTTTTGAAAAATACAATCAAAAAATACTGGCCGATTCTGCAAGCTAGCAACAAATGCAGAATAGCTTTTCCAGACCCCCCACCAAAAACATGATCGTCAGAGCCAAACTACCATCTGGCAGCACCCATGTTCAACATAGAACTCCCTTCCCAGCATGCAAAACAAAAAATTGCATCATCTGCCAAAACATGCAGAAGAGCAGATACTTCTCCAGCACGCACACCAGCCTTTCCTACAGAGCAAAGATCATAGGCAATTGCCAGACTAGAAACAGTGTCTATCTCCTCACATGCGAAAGATACAAAAAGCAGTATGTAGGAGAATCCCTGCGCGCTTTCAAGATCAGAATCCAAGAACATCTTCGATCTATATCAAACCTCTACAAAAGTGAGAGATATGACACCCCAGTATCCAGGCATTTTAATAGGCCTGGGCACACCAGAACTGACATGCAGTTCAGAATTATCCTGGTCTTTACGTCAGACCCAGATGACAAAAATTCTACACCATGGAGCCGATAGGCATAAACCTAGCGGGATAGAAGGACACCCATTCCCTAGACCAATAGGCACACCCTAAGCGAATCTGTCCAATACGTCTTTATATCCATCTTTTAATTTAATTATAAAGTTTTGACATCAGAGTGATAAGGGCTAAGCTAGAAATGGTTGGGGCCCATTATCTAAGCTAGAAATGGATCCCTCTATAGTCTGTGCTTGTTGAGAAGGTTACGAGTGTGCCAAAGATTACGTGCTTTGGAGAAATGTTGCGATGCAAATTAAAAATCTTTGGTCATACTATACAAGCAATATGGAGCCAGCTTGGTGAATGTCCAAGTTCATAGCCTCTATCTCCCTGTAATTATAGTAGAAATTCAGAAAGCTACCATCTGTTTTCCTGCTTTTCAGATTAAATTTGATAGCTCCTCAGAAATAAAATATCCCTGGAGGATTAAAAGAAATGCAGATTTGTTTTTTATCTCAGAGTTACACAACTGTAATGGGATAAACCCATCACTGGTAACTAACTGGCTAACCGATATCATTCTGTTTTCATGTAAATTATACATACAACATCGTTTACTCAGCGTGTCTCCCGATTACTTTGAAATAATTTTACTAAAGGTCATTCTTGCTTAAAGCGGAAATAACTTTCAGCCAAATTTCTTTCAAATTATCACACGCCGGTTTTGTGTGGCCCCTTTCCTGTCAATTTGGAATGAATAGAATTTAGCATATTTAATTGGATCTGTGACATGAGTGACAAGCATTCACTTGCCTTCAGCATTAGCTTAATGCCAGCCAGTTGGCTGGTGGTGGTGATCAGGGAAATTGTAATGGATATCACAGTTTTGGATAGCGAATGCTTTCCTTGAATTTCTTCATAAGAACTGTTGATTGTGCTTCAATTGGTGTCATTTGTCTTGTAGATTTAGGTGAGGTTATGAAAGAAAATGTGTGGTTCACGGCACCAGAGTCAATAACAATGACATTGGTAATGTAATCCTTCTCCAATGTCAATGGAGGAATCCACCTTTAGCTATGCCCCGCTCATCTGTAGCTAAGCTCCACCCATGCTTTGCCCACATTGCGATCAATCAATCCCTACACTCCCTGAGTTTCAGTTTCCAGAAAACTATACAGGTAATCATTTGAATATTTTGAAACTAATTTGACTGGGTGCTGTTGGCACTGCCTATGGCCTAGGGCAGTAACGCTCAGTCAAATTAGTTTCAAAATATTCAATAGAATGTTTATGAATAGTAAAAGCATACAAAAATTTGTACAACCTGACGGAATATGGACTAAATCACGTCATTCATGACGTAATTGATTAATTATAACATCAGCTTACATGTGACTGTTGATTATGATGTCATATTGATTGACTGAGAAACTGGATTCCTCCATTTTCACTGATTCAGAATAAGATGATGTTAATGAGGTCATGGTTTCCATTTGCTAAAAGCTGTTGCTTTCTTAGACAACTGATCATCTTGTGATTTTATCCGTTTCTTTCATGATCAAACGTTTTCATTAGAGAATGTCCATTTGGAAGACTATTTTTGAAACTGTATCACTCAAATAAATTTGTCAGTTTTCGAGAGAGTCATGCCAGTGGGAAAACGAAAAATTACATTTTCAAAACATATAGATTTTCTCATAAACCTTACCATTGAAATGACTGACTGTATTACTGTAATTTTCCAATGCCAGTCATAATCCAGAATCCTCTAAAATAGTCTTCTCCTCGTCTATGAACTGAAGAATCCTCTAAAATAGTCTTCTCCTGGTCTATGAACTGAAGAATCCTCTAAAATAGTCTTCTCCTGGTCTATGAACTGAAGAATCCTCTAAAATAGTCTTCTCCTGGTCTATGAACTCCAGAATCCTCTAAAATAGTCTTCTCCTGGTCTATGAACTCCAGAATCCTCTAAAATAGTCTTCTCCTGGTCTATGAACTGAAGAAGTTATTTAATGTAATCCTTTAACAGCTTCTGTAGTGACAAATGCTGAGAAATGTCCATTTACAGACCAAGAGAAGACTATTTTTGAAAATTTACCGATAACCGTCATAGACAACTACGTAACGTGTAGGATGACCTCATAATCATGTCATGAATGACATAGCTAGGTTCATCACGACCGCTTCGATGGACTATTAGCATTGTTGAATTGTATGGCTACTATTTAATAAATATTTTATTGAATATTTGAGACTAATTTGACGGCAACAGCACCCAGTCAAATTAGTTTCAAAATATTCAACAGCTGACATGTATAGGTTTCTGAAAATTGAGATTCATAGAATGTAGGGATCAGTTGATCCAAACACGGGCAACGCGTGGGTGGAGCTTAGCTAGAGATGGGCGGGGCATAGCTAAAACTGGATTCCTGCATTGTAAAAGCAGCAGCTTCAATCTTTTAACACTTGAACACTCATATCAGCCAAAAACGGCTTCTGCAGAGGTCTTGAGAAATGTCCATTTGCAGACCAAGAGAAGACTATTTTATGAAAATTTACCACTGGAATGACTGGCTCAATAACCGAGCCAGTCATTTCAGTGGTAAATTTTCAAAAATAGTTTTCTCTTGGTCTGCAAATGGACATTTTCTATGAGACAATTGAAATTTTCTTGAACAAATTCAAGGGTTAATGGGAAAGATGTCAAGAAAATTTACATTTTAATTTAGTGAATCAAAATTTGCAGAGTAAGAAAGGACTGTTATTGAAAACTTTACTGACATGACAAACCCTTGAATTTATTCAAGAAAATTTTAATTTTCTCATAGAAAATACCCATTTGCAGACCAAGAGAAGACAATTTTTGAAATTTTACCACTGGAATGACTGGCTCGGTTATCGAGCCAGTCATTCCAGTGGTAAATTTTCAAAACTAGTCTTCTCTTGGTCTGCAAATGACCATTTCCTAAGACCACCGTAGAAGCCCGTTTTTGGCTGATATGAGTGTTAAATGGTTACGGAGATATTAGGATAACCAAACAGACACACAAACAGATAGACAGATTGTCGCACTGACCGCAATACTCACACCAGCCTTCAAAGACAGGAGCAATGATTTGGCAGCAGTAACTTATTTTCAAAATAATAAACAAAAGTGTCTTTACAGGCATTTAATAGATATCATTTACGCATGAACTATCACGTGAACTATATAGGCTAATTTAATTTTGGATGTCAATTAACCAGTAAATTGTCTGTCTTATTCACGCCTGTCCTTATAGATAATAGATTTTATTTCAGTGAATCCTGTCAACTACAGCTTGTAGCGGGGCAGACGCTAATCATCCAAATGTGCTGAGAATCAGGCTGTAAAGTATGGATGGATTCCATGGCTTTGATGGAGATATACATATAACTTTTGCTGAATATTTTGAAAACAATTTGACAGAAAGTTATTGCTGCATAAGGCAGTAATATTTCAGTCATTTTCAAAATATTCAACTAGGATTTTAATATATTGTATCCGGATCTCGGATGAAATGAGTTTAATCGATGCCTGTTCTTTAACTTGACTTTCTCGGAGCTCATGATGGCTGAGTTAATCACATCCTGCTGTCATTGCCTGAACAAGGAACAGTGCTATTGGAGCAAACTGTCCCAGGGTTTCCAGTGCCATCCCTGCTGATAAGGACAATTACATTTGAACACTCCATCGACGTATTCTCGTCACAGTCAATATGTCTGGAATCAAGACACCAGCTATGATCACGATTACGATGAGAATAGATCAGTGGCGAGAAAGAATAGCCGCTGATGAATCTTATTGAAGCCGCTTTAGAGTGGCTTTGCGGAAAAGGCGGATACGAGTGCCTGACGGGAAATTGTGTTTAAGTACACAGAGAATAAGCAACAATCAAGTGGTTCCAGCCTCGAGGGCCATTGGGGAAACATGGTGGTCATTTTCTCTCAACAGAATCTCCCATGTGAATGAACAGTATTGTCATTGAGATGAAGCTACACTTCCGGGACTGTTATTTTAGCTGAATGGCATTCTCTCTCTCTCTCTCTCTCTCTCTCTCTCTCTCTCTCTCTCTCTCTCTCTCTGTGCATATGTCTGCTTATTTATCTGTCCATCTGTTTGCTTACAAATATATACATGCCATATTACTAGCATAGTATTTGAAAGATCAACTTAAACCTTTAATGGTCAAATTTGGTCAAGAAAACCTAAATATTTCCTCATTTTAGTCGGCTTGACCATTAAACGGTTAAGTTCATGCCCGTTCACACATTTTGAGTTTATCAGTCATCGCTATCGGAATTGCCCCCACCCTACCCACCCTATATTGCCCAGCTCGCCCCACCCCATCCAGTTGCATGGCATATTTTCTTATATGTCTGCACAATTTAACACCTGATCCATATGTTCAAATTAGTACCTAATATCTGTACATGGGAATGTGTTTGGGATGAAAATCTTAAATTTTATAAGATATTTACCAGAAATTGGTAAATACACAGAGCTCCTTAACTACTTGATGGATTTCAACCAGATTTGCTGAAAGAATTATATAGTGCTAGGCTCTGGATCTGTTTTCAGAATTTTGATGCGGTCAATATTTTGGGTGAAAATCTGAGATTTTATGAGAAATTTACCAGAAATTGTCAAAACTCATCGCCTTAACCGCTTGATAAATTTCAACCAAATTCGACTAGAAGGACCGTAACGTGGTATGCTGCAGATGCTGTGGTGACCGTCGGTCGTCTTTCCATCTGTCGTCCGCCCACCTATCGTCCATTTAAGGCATGTCTCCTCCTATACCACTTGGCAGATTTTAACCACATTTGTTTAGAGGGATCCTATTGCGGTGAGATTCAGAATTTTGATTGGTTAATTCTTAACCCGGTCATCTTAGATTTTCTAGAAATTCTTTAAAATGCACTTCTTAGTCAATGAAACGATCCCTAGAATATCAATTTAAAGCCAACATTAAAAAATATATATGTTGATTATTTTAAAACAGATTTGTCTGACAAACATTGATGCCTTATGCACCAATGGCTTCCAGCATACAAAGCATTTGAAATTCAAATATTCCAGGTGTGACAGGCTGTTAGGCCTATTGTATTTAGAACTATGGACTTCTAACTTGGTGGATTGGTATCTTTAGGCATAATCTACCACCAATATAAGAACTAAATAGGTCGGTCTGACCTAGTTTCTGAATAATATGATCACGGGTAAGCAGACAAGCTGTCTTAAATGGAACCGATAATAAATGATTGAATCTGCATCTTTTGTCATCTTTTGAAAGATTTATATGAAATATGATCAGTATGTCATGGCCCATGTACAGTGTCATAGATAATAGCTTAGTGGCAAATTGTGGTACAGCTTTATTGCTCTTACCCCTTTAAGCCTTGAATTTGTTCAGGAAAATTTAAATTTTCTCATTAAAAATGTCCATTTGCAGGCCTAGAGAAGACGATTTTTTTAAATTTACCACTGGAGTGACTGGCTCGGTTATCGAGCCAGTCATTCCGGTGGTAAATTTTCGAAAATAGTCTTCTCTTGGTCTGAAAATTGATATTTCTCAACACCACTGTAGAAGCCATTTTCGGCTGATATGAGGGTTAAAGGGTTAACACACTACATTCTAGGATTTTTTGCTTAACCCTTGCCAATCGGATGTCAATTAATTTTCAAATCAAATTAGATGAGCTGGTGTTAATTTTTCAACAAATTTGGTGGACGACATTGCTGTCAGAGATGGCACCATCGTCCACCAAAATTGTTGAAAAAAGTACGGAGTGTGTGTGTTGTAATATTTAAGGCGTTTATATGCTAGTTCTTAAATATTACAACACACACACTCCGTACAGAGTGGTAAGGGTGGTTTTGTTTTGAGAGAATATTGGCCAGAATCAAGTTACCCATTGGAATCGCTACTTTAAACAATTATGATGGAATAAAATTCTATCTAATTCGATCAACAATGAGATTCTCCGTCAGATTTTCTCCTTCAAAATTATTAAAAAGCCTGCTCACGCACGAGAAATGACTTATTGTTGCAGAAAACAAAAAATTATGTCACTGAAAAATGTATTCCATGCATTATGGATTTCACGAAATACCATCCAAAAACTGGGACCTGCTGAACAGCCGCCCGAAGTGTAGACAAACATTTCCTGAATTATGTTTGGCAATAGGAAGACTCCAACATTCTAAGACACCACTTCATGCTAAATTTGAATACACTGCCACTGCAGGTTATCAGGGCAAAACTGTCTAAAATCCATGCACACACAAGAATGGTTTCTTCTGCCACAAAACGGACAGTAGGCGTGATGTCACCAGGACACATTCAGGTCTAAAGCACAATTGTAAGGTGAAAACATATAGCAACACAGACAATGTTAGCTATCTCCTTACACGCACATGTTGCCCCAAACAGTGTACATAGATGAAACCAAACATGATTTTCTGATCCGACTTAAAGGACCATACCATTACCACTCTGTCAAAATTGTAAATTTTCAAATTAAATTAAAAGTTGAACTGGTGTACATTTTTCAACAAATTTGATGGAAGATGGTGCTGTCGTGGACAACAACAACAACGTTCACTAAAATTGTTGAAATATGTACACCAGTTTCCTTGCTATTGACACAGTAAAAGATAGAATATTCACATCAGAGTTGTAAGGATTAAGAGATATAAAAAAATACAGAAAGCCGCCTGTGGCACAGCACGTGAAATATGTTGAAGTCCCTTAAATCCCTTTAAAGATCTTGCGATGACTTGAGATCAATGACAAATTTCAAGTAATCTATTGCACTACTTAAATACAATAATGTCAGTTTGGAGTGAAAGAAAATATGTTAGACAGCCCAATAACGAGATTAAATAATGCTTTAATCTCAAACACGTCACCGCTCGCTATGACATCACACCAGGAACAGCGCCGTGAACGGGGTCAATATTTCTCTGTCTTTAGTACAAAGGTGGTGTATTTTAAAATGTGCATTTGACAAGATGGACTTCACATACGATAACATAATTTATCTCAGGTTGAAGCTAATTCTAAAAGAAATCTAAAAATTATGATTTTTCAAAATCTATTAGGATTATGAATATTTTTATGGATCATCTATATTTGCATACTAATAGGCCTACAATTATGTCTATGATGGTAAACCTTGGGCAATAAATAATGAAGAAAATCAGCAATATTTCAATGTATGGGACAAATAATCTTTAGGGACTAACAGTAGATTAGTAAGTGCGGATCCAATGATGCCATTCTTGAAAAGATTCGGATTGGTAAAGATCTGGAATTGATTGTTGTTTGTTTATTTTGTCGTTATTTTGGGGAGGACTAGATCACACATAGGCCACGGGGTCAGAAACAGTGAAATAAAATTGAAACTGAAATAATCATAATATAATTTATTGCTTGGGGTGTGTTCATTGCCTGTTGCTGTCTAGTGAGCTGTTGTTGGTGTGTGTAAGTGTTGGATGCAGTGTAAGGCGAGGGGAAATTACTTTAGTGTGAGTGTGATGAGGTGGGTGCCAGAGGGTGAGAATCGGCTGTACGTCAAACGTAACTAATAAAATAATATATGCTTGAACTGTATATTTTGCGCACATGCCATTTTGTTGCTATCCGATTGCAAAGTATGCCTGTATCGGCGTGAATAACAGGTTTATTGAAGCATTATTCCTTGGTCATTGTGACCAAATGTTTACCTACGGCTAAGCCATAGACTAATTGCATATACTTAGTCTATGGCTAAGCTAGGTATTTATTTTAATAAGGTGTTGCATGCGACAAAGACACGTGCCAACGCGTTAGATCTAACAAAGTGATAGGGATGGGGGAGGTGGCATCACTCCTGTGACAATCACCACCACTACGGCCACACCAATCATTTGCAAAACAACTTCTACATAAATATGTCAATGTTTTGAAAAAGCAAAGCTGTACATAGCAGATGAACAAATTTATAAATAGGAAGGTGAACTGACACCAGATATTCAGAGATCACGAGCGTAGCATCTTTACCATCTTTACATAGTAATAATAATAATAATAATAATAATAATAATAATAGTATCTTTATTTATAGAGGGTACTGTAAACTCGATCATTACAAATAACTGTTCTTCCCCGAGGCCCTCAACTATTTACAGTTTGAATATATTTACAATCATATATATAAACTATCTATACAAGAGTATTATACAGGTATATACAACAACTAGACGATGTACATTACATGTTTCCCCACCCACCCACCCATCGAGAGCATGTC
Source organism: Chaetoderma sp. LZ-2023a (assembly GCA_034401795.1). Lineage (NCBI taxonomy): Eukaryota > Metazoa > Mollusca > Caudofoveata > Chaetodermatida > Chaetodermatidae > Chaetoderma > Chaetoderma sp. LZ-2023a. Next base: position 39,753,654 of record CM067374.1, on the reverse strand, counting down.
ATCAGGAGTTGACATAACAAATTTGAAATAAATCCTTCCATTATAATGGAAGTTATTAAGCATAAACCAAATGCAAAAAGCATAATCCACCGCGCCCACCCGTACCCGCTTTGAAAATAAAATAATAATAATAATAATACAGATACATTTGGGTGTGAGTTAGTATACAAAACAAATCCAAAGGTTTATACAGTAGTCTATGATAAAAGATGGACTACAATACAGTAAATTAAATAATATATTACCTGGCTATGTGGGCCCGAGGCTCGAATTTGAAAGCTCTTAGTGAGGTTGCTTCACGTACATTAATGGGTAGGCTGTTCCAAATTTTTGTGCCCGTACAAGCAAAGCCATTCTTATAAATCTCAGTTTTAGACATGGGCATATATAGGTTACAATTTGTTACAGATTTGAGTGACCGACTATGTACCTCTGATGTATATTTAAACATATCTCTTAGATACTGTGGTGTCTGGTCATTTAGAGACTTGTATACCATTGTTGCAGTGCGAATATATGTTAAATCAGAAAATGGAAGCCATTTTAATCGCTGAAACAGTCTGCACTAGATGTGTCTTTATTTGCATCAAGAATAAGTGTTGCTGCTCTTTTTTGAAGTTTCAGTAGTCTGTCAGATTCAGTTTTAGGGCAGTTACCCCAAACAGTAAGACAGTAATTCAAGTGTGGAAGGATATAAGCATTATAATACATGATTCAACATTTTTGGTTCGTTAATTTAATATTATTTCGCATGAAAGCTAATAGTCCAGCTATTTTTCTACATAAATTATCTATGTGTGTTTTCCATTTTAAATTACAATCAACAGTCACACCTAAGGGTTTGAAGTTACTGACTTGTTCTAATGTGGCATTATTTAGCTGGAGCAGATGTCAGTGTCTGATTCTATTTTACCGTGATTACATATGAATAAAGCTTTTGTTTTCTTGCTATTGATTAACATCTTATTCGCACTGCACCAATTAGCAACATCTAAGAGAGCATCCTGTAATGAAGTACCAAGTTCCTGAACACATTCCTTAGCAGTATGAATTGTTGTATCATCTGTAACATATTTAGGGTGTAATTAGTAGCGATAAGAGGTAAATCGTTGATAAATAGAACAAATAACAAGGGACCTAAAATAGAGCCTTGCGGAACACCGGAAACTATGTTTTTTGGATGAGACACCTTATTTCCAATGGCCACACATTGTCTACGATGAGTGAGATATGATTGTAACCAGCCAATGGCCTCAGAATTTAGTTGATAGATGTCAGCCTTTTTAAGTAAAAGATCATGGTCCATTAAATCAAAAGCTTTTGTTAGGTCAATCATTATATTACCAACTGTGAGCTTGTCATTCAGAGCCTTTCGCCATTGTTCTACCAGGTTCAGCAAAGCAGTTTCACAGGAGTGTTTTGGCCTGAAACCTGACTGATAGGGAGACAGTAATTCATATTGTGTCAAGTAATCATAGAGTGCATTGTAAACATGACATTCATATATTTTTGATATTACTGGAAGAATGGATATGGGTCTATAATGTTGTGCATCAGTCTTTAGATCAGACTTGTGTAATGGAAAGACTAGCCATCTTCCAGCAGGTGCTGATGCTTAGATTTATTAACTGAGTTAACGATTGCGCAATAACTGGAGCCGAAAGTGTTAGGAAGTGAGCACTTATGTTATCAAGCCCTGTAGCCTTATTTGTATTGAGAGTAGATAGTTGTTTGAAAACAAAATCCGTAGTAATATAAGGTATGAAGAATTCTGCATTAGTAGGAAGTTTACTCTCTACCACATTTTTAGCTCACCTGGCCTGAAAGTGTATCATGAAATAGTGAGTTCCAGCATTCAGCAGCTTGATTAGGGTCTGTAAATGATGGCTATATTATTCCATGGTTGCCTAGAAAGATAATATAGAAATAATTCCCCATTAAAATGCTTTATAGATCTATATGTGATTGTGTCTTGGTGATATTTTAGATTGTGTTTCTTACTCTTTATTGTTACACACATGGGGTAGTGATCACTGAGTGCTAATGTTGTACACGCGAATTTGCTATAGTTCTTTCATTAGTGAGATAGATGTGATCGATAAGTCTGCTTGATGTTGCTTGTAAGACGAGTAGGTTCTTTTACTATTTGTTTTAAAGAAAACTGATCAAAAATATTCTGCCATTTTCCATTTTGTTCTTGTACAATGTCAATATTAAAATCTAAAAGAGTTATATCTTTATTTTGAGAGTAGACTTGTTCAAACATGTCCTGAAATTCATCATACCAATGTACAGGTGAATCTGGAGGATGGTAGATAAATCCAATTAAGCATGATTTGTTACAAACTCGTATCTCTATCCATATTGTTTCAGCGTCATCTGATTCTAAATCCTTTCTTCTTGAGTATTGTATGTTATTTGAGATGTATACAAGAAACCCACCACCTTTGGTTTTAGTTTGATCTTTTCTTACTACCTGATAGCCACTAATTTGGATCATGTCTCATCTGATATGAGGCATTAAGAATGTTTCAGATATCCCAAATATATCAATTTCTGAGTTGCATTTAAAAATTAAGTTCAGTTGATCCATTTTTGGTAGAATATGGTTAATATTTAAATGAATCACACTGAGGCCATTCTTGGATAAGTTCAAAGACATGAATGACGATGTTTCATGATTGCTTGCATTAGTCATGTCAGTGGTACATCTGATTGGGATAATAGGAATTTTGAAGAAATCTGGATAATAAGGTGTCTCATGAGTGATTTGAGAGTTATACACGATATATGATAGGACATTGTTATAATGAAGGAAATTGTTATCTAAATAATAACTTAAAGTTATATACATAAAGAAATTCCTTGGCTTTGTCGAAGTATCATTAGTACCAACAACATGACAGTCGCCATCATCATTATGACAGTCATCATCATCCATCATCATCATGATACTTATAATCATCATCATTATCATCATCACCACCACCATTCTCATCACAACCATCATCACCACCACCCCCACCATCATCATTACCATCACCATGACAACTATAATAATCATCATCACCACCACCATTATCATCACAACAACCACCACCACCACCACCACCACCACCACCACCACCACCACCACCACCACCACCATCATCATCATCATCATCATCATCATCATCACCACCACCATGACCACCAGTCTAGCAAACATTTGTATGAGACCCTTCATCGCATGCGGACGGCAGTGAAAGCCTAATTACGCAACTGTCACTGCCGAAATTGTAAACAAACAGTGCGTTCTCGATGATATTTTACGTAAACCATAAATAAATTAGATTTGTTTTATTAATAGATTTATATTTACATGACATTTTAGTTAATTTTAAGCACCTGCTGTATTGCAATTGTAAATTTATTCATAGACCTTGACGATGGTAAATTATGACCGTACATGCACAGTGCACCGAGTGGTATAGACCTAGTTGACAAAGTTGTGCATTGAAAACACGCGTGTCTATAGCCTATTATATGTTGCGCTATTACATCAACATGTAAAGCACATGAGATGAGTGAAAATGTATACAACCAGTATTTTTCCATAGGCCTACTTTTGCAATTCTCAAACCAATGTCATTTCAGTATGATATAGGGTCTAATTCACATGTAGGAAACCGGCTGTTACTATCACCAACAACATGGCCTATGTTAGCATTATGATGTCAGTCACTATGCAAGTCTGTCCTTTAATTGACAAAAATATCATCCACTTTTTCTATATTACTGAATCTTTGTGCAACTCGAATAATGTATAGTGTCACTGTGTGAACAATGAATTGCCATACAGCACTGATGTGTAAAAGTAGATGCAAAGGTGCCTAATACACGCAGTAGTGTTACAATACTATAGTATTATTAGCTCACAAGTGAGCTTATGCCGTGGCGACTGTCCGTCATGTGTCTGTCGTCCATCAACTTTTCCTTTAAATGACTTCTTCTCAAGAACCACCGACCCAATTTCAATTATATGTGGCAGGAAGTATCCTTAGGGCATAGGGATCCAAGTTTGTTCAAATGAAGCCGATCAGCCAATTTGGCCGGTGGCCATCTTGGATTTTGGCCGATTTTAGGAAACATCTTTAAAAATCTACGAAGCCGCTTGGGGTATCGATTCAAAACTCATGAAACCTCATCTAGTGAAAGACGTAAGCCAAGTTTGCTCAATAAGATTTGATTTACCAAAAGGTTCGGTGGCCATCTTGGATGACCTAGTTTTCCTGAAAAGGACTTCTCCAGAGCCGCTGAAGGGATCAGGCCAAAAATTTGGGAGATATGAGGGACTAAGGGCCATTAAAGTGTGTTCAAGGGAAGTTGATCCGTAAAAAAACCATGGCCGCCATGGGCCAATCAAAATGTGGCGTGTTTGGCAGCCATATTGGATTTTTTTACTTGATGAATTTTGAGGCCAAAATTGGATTTATATATGTTTTTTTGGATTCTGAGTTCAAATTTGCCATTTTCGAAACTGTCAGATAAACGGTTTCGCAGCCATCTTGGATTAAAGTTTTCAATGGAAGTTGATCTGTCAAAAAACATGGGCACCATTGGCCAATCAAAATGTAGCATTTTTCACGGCCATATTGAATTTTTCTTATTTGATGGATTTTGAGGCAGAAATTGGTGTTATATATGTTTTGGGGTATTCTGATTTCATAATTCCCATTTTCGAAACTGTCGGATAAACGGTTTGGCAGCCATCTTGGATCATGTTCCCATCAAAAGCTTCCATACTAAAACAATGGGAAATTTTAAATGTCTTCTCGAGAACCACTGGGCCGATTTCAAATATATGTGGCAGGAATCATCCTTACGGCATAGGGATCAGAGTTTGTTCAAAGGAAGCCGATCAGCCAATTTGGCCGGCATACATCTTGGATTTTGGTCTATTTTTAGAAAAGTCTTTAAGGGCCATTAAACTGTGTTCAAGGGAAGCTGATATGTAAAAAACATAGCATCTTTCTTGCCTGATGGCTGGGGTGATTAGCTCAGTGGGGCTACTCGCGTGGCATGGGGTTAATCTGTGGTAGAAAGCAACAGCAATCCAGTCAATAAAATGACACAGAAGTTTTTATTTTAGTTGTTGTGAATTCAAGAGCCATTTCAATAATGAATATACTAATATCTAGGTTAGTCGAAGTAGATGTAGCAGTTACAGAAGCAGCAGTCATAGTCGTAGTGATAGCAGGCTTAGAAAGGACAGTAGATTTCAGAACAGTAGCAGCAATAGTATTTGGTAGAGCAGTAGCAACAGTAGATTTCAGAACAGTAGCAGCAATAGTATTTGGTAGAGCAGTAACAACAGTAGATTTCAGAACAGTAGCAGCAATAGTATTTGGTAGAGCAGTAACAACAGTAGATTTCAGAACAGTAGCAGCAATAGTATTTGGTAGAGCAGTAACAACAGTAGATTTCAGAACAGTAGCAGCAATAGTATTTGGTAGAGCAGTAACAACAGTAAATTTCAGAACAGTAGCAGCAATAGTATTTGGTAGAGCAGTAACAACAGTAGATTTCAGAACAGTAGCAGCAATAGTATTTGGTAGAGCAGTGACAACAGTAGATTTCAGAAAAGTAGCAGCAATAGTATTTGGTAGAGCAGTAACAACAGTAGATTTCAGAACAGTAGCAGCAATAGTATTTGGTGTTGTGCACAATTTGACTGAAAGCTGTTGCTGTTAATTTTAGCAACATCTTTCAGTACACATTCCACACATAGCCAACAACTATATGCCTATAAGCATATTTTGTTGCGTATTTAACATCTGGTGGGCAATGGGCTATCATTTTTTTTAGCAGTGGTTGGAGTGAATGCTGTCACTGTCATTTTACCCCAGTCTAATTTTAATTTAACCATGTAGCATTTATGTAGAAAAAATAAAAACTTAATTTAATTAATACAAAAAGTAAAAATATACCTTAACAATTTTCATATCACAAAAGCTATTTACACCATCAATATTTCTTATGCAAAAATCTAACATAGATATCAGTACATATACACATTATTTAAAACAGATTTTTAGAGAATAATTAACCCTTTTCATCCTGAATTACCCATAATTTTTTTCTTAAAGCACTGCTAAAAATTCTTGAAAGCAATATGTATTAAAGTTATTTCTGCAGTAATAGCCTTCAATAAAATTGTTCTCAAAATAATTCTAGCAGCATTTTATGTTAGCTCAAGGCAAGCTGTTTTCATATCAGTCAATCAGTATAAAAAGGGTTAAAACTAGTAAATAAATTTTAAACAATCAAACAATCCAGAACCTATATAACCTGTTCTTAAAATTTTAAATCACTTGTAGTGAAAATTCACCTTATCAGTATTGAAACAATTTTCCCAAAAGTTGTTGCTGCCTATAGTATCAACAACTTAGTCATATTGTTTCCAAAATACTGAGTAGGTACATACCTAGTGCTTGCAATAATTAGGTCACTTGAACCTAATCCAGGAGCGCATACCATACAGCCATGGACCAATCAAAATGTAGCGTGTTTGGCGGCATATTGGATATTTTTATTTGATGGATTTTGAGGTCGAAATTAATTTTATATATGTTTTTAGGTATTCTGATTTCAAATTTACCAGCTTCCAAACTGTCAGATAAACGGTTTGTCGGCCATCTTGAATCGTTTTCCCACCAAAAGCTCCCATACTAAAGCAATAACAAATTTAAAATGTCTTATTCTCGAGTGGACCTATTTCAAGTATATTTGGCAGGAGGCATTCTTATGCCATAAAGATCCATGTTTGTCCAAATAAAGCCGATCGACTGGCGGCCATCTTGGATGTTGGCCGCTTTTTATAAACATTAAAAATTCTCTCGGAAACCATATGGGGGATTGATTTCAAACTCATGAAATATCAGTTCATGTAAGAGCTGAACCGAGTTTGTTCAAGGGAACTTAATTGACCAAATTGTTCGGCTGCCATCTTAGATGACCTATTTTTCGCGAAAACAACTCCAGAACGACTGGACAGGTCGGGACAAAATTTGTGAGATATAATTAGGGACTAAAGGCCATTAGAGTTTGTTCCATGGAGTTATTACTACATTACAACCTACATCCTTGCATTACTATTGCTCTTTCCTTCTCTGAAGGGAAACGTAGTAGGATGAATTTTTCACAGCCAATGTTTGCTGGGTATTGTGGTTACAGAGTGACTGAAGGCTTCTTCAGGTATCTCCATACTCTCTCTAATGATGAGATCCGTAGTAATTCGCTTGAATGCTATATCTCAGAATGAGGCAAGAAGAGGGTTAATCCAATAGCAAGAGCCACTGAGGTCATTAAGCACAATGACAACCTCATTGGCTGATAACTATCACATGACCTTGTTGGTAGCAACCAAGACTTCATTCCTTTTCCTACTGTTGAAGGGAATGGGCGTATAAAAAATTTATAGCCAGTTTAAAAGTTATTTTATAACTTTTTTAATTGCTGTGGGTTATAAAATAGGCATAAGGATCATCAAGATGTTGGAGAAGCATAAACAGCCTCCCAAGGTAAGTGATTGTAGGTCCTGGTGCATTAATAATGATTTGTAAGATCATTTCTAATTTTCTCATGACAGTAATCTTAGACCGTTTTCCTTATTTGGTGCATGAAAGCTGAAGTGGTCACCAAACTGTCTCTGTCTCCTCTGATCTTCTCTTCAAAAGATACTTCAATAGGCCTGAAGCTTCTAGCATGTTCATATCGCTGGCAGTGCTGCAAGAGATGTTCTGCTGTTTCTTCTGCCTGCTGACACTCACAAAGTGCAGAATCTGTAATCTTCAAACGGTGAAGATGTGCATTGAGACGATTGTGACCAGTCCTCAATCTGAAGATACATGTCTGATCCTCCATACTGGGGCTGTGTATTGCATCATTATGCTGCCTGCTGGTGGTTCTTGTGGCTTTAATGATATGCTTCAGTTCTTCAAAGTCAACGTCGCAGTTGAATTGTTCTTTATTTGATCCTTCCTTAGCCAGTTGATCAGCTTTGTCATTTCCTAATATGCCACAATGTGAGGGGATCCACTGTAAGTTGACATTGCTCTCCTTAGCCAGTTGCGTAAGATCTTCATGAATTGAATCTGTACTTTCCTTTCCAATCTCCAGCGCCTGGAGCACTGAGAGGGAGTCTGTCAGGAAGACAATATTTTCATTTCTGGTTTTTCGTTGTATCAGCATTTGCCTAGCTAAGATCAGTGCCTGGATTTCTGCAGTGTAATTGCTACAGTGCTTCCCTGTTGGCAAGCATGAGTCTGTTATATCTCCGCATGGAAACCGAATGTGAGCACCTGCCCCTCCATCCTTGACAGCCTGGATAGCTGATCCATCTGTATAAACATGTATCCACTCTTCCTCAGGGTAGTTTTCTTCAATATGACTCAATGCAAGAACTTTGTTTGTCACCTCTGCTTTCAATCCCTGGAGTCGTGGGCCAGATAGAAATTGTGTTTTCTATTTCAGAAGCTTTCCACGGTTCCCTCTCAGGGAAAGCAGTTACGTTTCTACATCTTTGAAGTTAATAAGAAATTATTACTTTTGAGCATTCCTCTAAACATTTGGTGAGTCAGCATATGCATGGGATGATGATGCATCAATTTGAATCTCGGCCTTGATTTTCGTCTCTGCTGGAGTGGCTGGATATTGGTAAGTTCTTCCATCGCTGCTATTGGAGTGGTCTTCATAGACCCTGTTATGATACGAAGAGCCTGATTTTGTACCGTATCCAATGTCTGAAGGGTGCTTGTAGCAACTGTCATCCATGATGATGAGTCATATTCGATGATTGGCCTAAATGATCCAGAGTAAACCTGTTTCAGAATTTTCATGTTAGCCCTCCATTTTGTTCCAGAGAGCTTCCGCATAACTGCCAGTCTTCGCTTGGCTATACCTTCAGCTTTTCTGATTTGCGCCTTCCCGGCTAGTACTTCATCCTCAAAGTCCAGAACTGAGTCACCAAATTTCAGACTTGTCTTGTGTTCCTTTTTAGTGGATAGTGTGAATAAAGTTGCGACTGTCTTCTCTTTGTTGATCTGGACAAACCATCTTGTAACCCAAGAATTGAGATGATCAATTGCGAGTTGCATGTGGTAATTGGCTGTTGACACATACTCCTCGCTGCTCCACATCACAAGATCATCAGCATACAATGCAGCTCCTACTCCCATCGGAAGGTTCTTCACCAGGTCATTGATGAATATTGTGAAGAGGGTGGGAGAGACTACACCACCCTGAGGTACAACATGTCGTAGCAGGACTTTGTTGCTGCTCGTCCCATTCAGCTGTACTGATGCCTTTCGGTTGTGGAGATACTGACATTTCCAGCTGTACATTTTCCCAGAAATATCACTGGTCCTGAGCTTTTGCTTCATGCTTCCATAATTTATCAAATGCCTTCTGCAGATCAACCCACACAGTGATGGATGGTTTTTCTGTTGGAACGCCTCCTCAATAGACACTGTCAGATATGTTGATTGATCCTCAATAGATCTACACTTTCTGAAGCCATTTTGTTCATCCGCTAAGATATTGTTGCTTTCAAGATGTCGGAGAAGTCTCTGATTGAGGATTCTTTCCATGGCATTGACAGTGCAACTAGTCAGACTGATAGGTCGATAACTTGTCGCTTGGATTTATTCTTGCCTTTCTTCAGTACAGGGATCATGTTGACCTCTCTCCAAGACTGGGGAACTTCTGTGTACCAACTGTGGTTGAAAATCTCCAAAAGCTTGTGCTTTCCAATAGTACCCAGATTCCTCAAGATCTCATTGGTAATTCCATCTGGTCCAGGAGACTTCCTGTTTTTCAGAACTTTCAAGCTTTTCTCCAACTCGCTGATGGTCAGAAGCTCATCCATTCCCGCGGCATGTATTTGTGTGTCTCCGTTCCACTTTGCAGACTTCATTGCAGCTTTTTTACAACTCACTGGCACATCTAGATTGCTTACTTTCTGAAACATACAAGCAAAGTGTTCAACAGCAGCCTCTCGTGTTTTAATTTCACAATCCTCTTCAAGAGTTATGTTCGGTACTCTGGTGTTTTCATCGTTAAGCTGCTTCACAAGCCTCCACAGTTTGTTTGTATCTTTTTCAAGATTTAAACTTGACGTTTATTCTCTCCACGATTCTCTGGAGGCTCTGATTTTGGCTTTCAGATATTTTGCCTTGGATTGTTGGAGTCTCATATGGTTGGCTTCTGTTGGGACATTCTCTGCAATTTCCCTTGCGTTGGACATGTCTCCGTGTAACTTTTGCAGAGACGTACTCAGTAAGGTCTGTAAGTTTTCCTGGATCCCCTAGAAATGCATTTGCCAGCAGTAGAGAGTAAAGCAGAGTTAAGCTCTAACAACTTTATTGATATTTTAGTTTTTGACATCAATGTCTTTTACCAATCTGTCACTCTCTTTCTGATATCTGTCCCAGTCTGCTTTCTTATAGTTCCACCGAGGAGTCTGATTTCGGTCAATCTCAACATCCATGTTAATGGTAATGAAAACAGGGTGGTGATCTAAAATTCTGAGGTCCTGGGCCCGGCCTTGGCCCGGGGCGGGATCCCGGAGTGTCAGAATTTAATTTCTTTAAAAAAATTTGTTCCGCTATTTTTGGCATTTTTTCTCATGTTTCCCCAGTCCTGAACGGGCTAAGATTCGTGACCAGGTTTAGTGGAACTGCGCCTTGGTCCCTTTTGTGGACCCGGGTTCGGCTCATTTCTTTGCACCTCGGGTCTCCTATCATCTTTTTTGTTTCAAATTTAAATTTTTCTTAGGTAGATAAGTTATCTCTTTTTCAATGGGATCTTTTTTCACCTTATTACATATGTGCATATCATTATCTTATCTAGCAGTACTCTCTCATGTGATATCTTAGTAGTTCAGGATTGCGTGTTATCTCTCCTTGCATTCTCACAATTTAAGTTATAATTTTTATTCGTTCTCAACCTTTTCTTCTTGCACTCTTTCCTTCATCTTCTTTTCGATTGCTGGTATCACACTTGGAGAGCCGTTCTCAAGATGAAATCTGTGGTTTTCTGCAGTTCTTCCACAGGCCCATAGAGCTTTTCAAGAAAAGAGGTTGGCAAAGGCTAGATCTCTTCTCTCAGCAGCTGATACGTACTGCAACATTGAAGTATGTGCTCTGTGGTCTGTTCTGCTTCTTCACAAGGACAAGCAGGCGATGTCGTAAGGTGGAACCGCCTGTACATGTGTTGGTTTAGTCTGTTGTGTCCAGTTCTGAGACGAAAAATGGTCACTTGCTCTGGCCTCGAGAGATGATGGTAGGCATCTTCTGATTGAGGTGTTCTATAGAGTGACTTGATGATAGTCTTCATCTCTGTATGGGTAACCATGTTTTCTGTCTGATTCTCTTCTGCACCCACCTTTGCCATCTTGTCTGCTTCCTCATTTCCTTGGACTCCACAGTGTGAGGGGATCCACTGCAGGGCTATCCGAAAGCATTTGATGGTTTGTAGTCCTTCTTCAAGTTGTGGCAGCTTACCATTGGTGATAGCCTCAAGGACGGAGCAGGCATCAGATAAAAAGACAATCTGTGCAATAGGATCTGCTGTTCTGCTGATGGTATTAGCTGCATGAACCAGTGCTTCGACTTCAGCTCTGTAGGTTGTGCAGTGTTTGCCTGTCGATATTGCAGCTGACTCATGTTGTCCATTTGGAAATGTCTGGATTGACACCCAGTGGGTTTGCACCCCTGCGTTACATTGAGGCCGAGCATATAGTCTTAAACAGGGGACTCTTTCCTATCTGTCAGATTACTGCGTAATTATAATTAGCTATGTTTTGGTAATTTTTCGTCCCGAGTTAGAGGCGCAGTTCTATTCGACCCATTCATCCTTTTGTATAGTACACCTCCTCCTTTCTATATTGGCAGGTTGACATACTTTCATAACTTTAAGAGAATTTACATGTCATTCTATATTTATCATGAATATTTTGTTCCTTTAAGGCTATTTTCCCCTATTTATCACCATTTTGTTTTAAAATATTAATTTCCTAAAAGTCAGATTAGATTTGCTCTCATGGTATTTTGTGATTTTCTTTATTATAACTTTCTTTGCCATATTTCATCATTCTTTAGTAGCTGTCAGTTTGTATCGTGAACACTCCTAGTTCGCCAGTCTTTTCGTCCTATTCTCATTTCATCTCAGCGACATTATCACTTTTCTCTTCTATTTACCCATTTTTCAAGGCTATTTTCTTATTTTTAGCTAAAACTTTATTTAGAGTCATGTTCTTTCCCACCAGTTCGGGATTGGTGATTTGGGCTCGAAATTTATCCTTTTTCATTCCATTCTTATCCACTTCCGGTAGCTGTCAGATTGTCATCATCGTTCCTGTCACTTTTTATATTGGTCGTTGACAATTCGCCCCGTATATATTTTGTTCCCTTTTTGTTTACATGGAGTTTTTCTTTTGGTCATTATATAGATCCTATACATAGATCAGTTTATTTTAGCTAATTCTATCTGACTATAGCTGGACTCTCACCCCTCCCATAGGTTTACTATGGGATTTCTGTTTGTCACTTAATCTAGTTAAAACACTTTAAATAAATTTATCTGTAAGCTTTCAATGTCTACAACTTTTAATAAGTACGGCAATACGTCTAGATAGTGGTAGAGATTGAATAGTAAAAATCAACGGCCATACTTCTATGATGCTTATTTCTCCATGTGAATATAGTGGTTGAGATTGAATAGTAGAAATCAACGCAAGTTACCTCTCTCAAGAAGGCGTTAGAATAAGGATATAGCTGTCATAACTAAGATACATCGCCTTTCACTCGATTCAAGAAACATTACTTTCTAATAGTATAAATCGATGCTTGGAAGTATATCTGATCTCATTGTAACATCCTAAATTATTTAAATAGACTCTTGAACACGTTGGACTTATACTGAGATAAATCAAGAAATATCTTAACTGTCAACATCCTAACTGTTATCAGCCTGGCCCTAATTGGAATATTGAGGCTTTTTAGCCTTTATTCTTCATTTATAGCTTTCTTTATTCAGATATTAGGTATCATACTAGTATATCTTCCATTGGTAGGCTTTTTATCTTCTTTCGTTATTAGGTCTTCTTAATTTATTTTTATTGTATTATGTGTATAACTGATGTGCACATTTCATTTTGTAATCAGGATCGATTTATAAGCATTCTTAATGGGTGGTCTTTCCATATTTTGTCCTACTGTTTGCAAAGATTGCTTTTTTATACATGATATCAAATTATGGAAAGGTTCCTCTGGTCTGTGTTTTACCCACCTGGAGGTCACTTTCGACCTCTCAGGGGAAGTTATTTCCCTCCCTCCCAATGTGCAGATAATGGTATCCACAATTCAATCTCTCAAGGTAGCCCAGTTAGTTTTGGCCAGTTTCTTCAGATTCATAGGCCTCATGGTTTAGGTATAGAAAGTGATTCCTTGGGCTTCTCTGATGAAAAGACCCTTCCAGTTCTATCTTATGACCCACTGGATTCAGTCTAGATTTCTGGATCATTGGATTCTCATCAATTTCATCTCATGAACCATTGCCAGTTTTGGAAAGTCAGTCAATCCCTGTTAATTAGCGTCACTCTTCATCCACCATCTCCTCAGGCTATCTTTTTCACGGATACATCCCTGCAAGGATGGGGCTCCTGGGATTCAAAGAAGATTTCAGAATCCTGATCCCTCACAGAATCTTCATTTCATGTCAACCTTTTAGAACTCTGGGTGGTTTTCCGTGCCTTAGTTCATTGTGAACCCCTGATTCTCGGTCTTTCAATCTTTATCCGATCAGACAATTTCACAGTAGTCTCATTCTTCTTTCATCAGGGTGGGGGTCGAGGTCGGTCTCTATCTGTCGAGAGTCACTGATCATTCTTCACTGGTACAAGTCCTGCAGCTTTCTCTTCGAGAATCCCACGTCCCAAGCAAATTGATTTTTCTGGCTGATCAGTTATCTCGTCCTTCCAGGATTCCAGAAGTGGAAGGGGAGTTGATAGAGGCTGTGGCCCAGTCAATTTTTCTCCAGTTAGGTCTTCCCCTCATAGACCTGTTTGCTTTTAGCAAGAACAGAAAAATATCCACCTTCATATCTCCCTTTCCGGAAGTCATGGCTCTTTCAGTAGATTCTCTAGCTCAGTCTTGGGACAACATGTTCGCTTATGCTTTTTCGCCTGCGATTCTCATTCCTCTGGTACTATGAAAGATCAGGCAACTTCCTTGTGTGGTCCTGTTAATAGCTCAGTTTTGGCCGACATAATTCATGGTTTCCGGATCTCCTTGACCTTCTTGTAGGTCTCCCTCTGTTACTTCCTGTCTCCCACAATCTATTGTCCCAGATCAGAGACAGGATTCTCCATCAGAATCCAGAAATCTTTCTCCTTTCAGTCTGGAAGTTGTCGAGTTGCCCCTTACTTCGTCAATCTTTTCAGTCAGTTTTCAGGAACTTTTGGAGAAATCCCTCAGAACTTCCACCCGTAACATTTATAAGGCTCGATTTAAGTTTTTTAACAAATGAGTTTCAGTCCGTTCTATCCTTCAATCTGAGCCCTCTGTGACTCAGGTCACAGATTTCTGGGTTTCCTTTTCTATCAGAATAACCTCTCAGTTAACACTGTCTGTTCCTATCGATTTGGTCTGAACTTGTCAACTATCTTCTTGACCTTTCGGTCCAAGTACAAAAATTCATTTCATGACCTCATTTAAGGTATGGGTAATTCACGTCCTCATTTTAAGTAACCCCTTCCTTCCTGGAACCTTTCATTGTATTACAGGTTCTTGATGGGAAACATCTGTTTGTTTAAAACATCTTACCATCAAAGCAGTAATTTTATTAGCAGTAGCATTAGCTAACCATCGCTCTGAAATTCATGCCTTTTCTGCTGAAGTGGATAGTTTTCAAATTATTCTTTATCCAAGGGCAGAATTTCTGTTAAAATCTTAGTCAGTCAAATTCTTGGGTAATCCCATTATAATTCATAAACTTTCTTCGTTTTCAGAAGAATCTGTATGTTACCCTGTTAGGTCCTATTGTTTTTTGCCTGGACTCTCGTCACATGTCTACATAATCCTTCGGTTAAGATTAGTAACATTTCATGATAGCTTTAGGGTTTTGGGAAATTCTCATCCTCCCTTCAGAAACCCCTTCCATTGTGGAACCTATCCCTTGTACTTCAGGTTCTAGCTGGTAAACTCTGATCCTTTAGGATCTGGTTGTTTAAAACATCTCGCTCTCAGAGCATTCTTATTATTAGCAGTAGCTTCAGCTAGCCGTCTCTCGGAAATTTATACCTTATCTGCTGATTGGGATAGTTCCAAGTTACGGGTATTAGCATTATCCTCTATCTTAGATCAGAATTTCTGTCCAAAACTCAGTTGAGTTTTTAGATAAACCCATCATATTTCATAAGCTTTCTGCTTTATCTCCAGATGACTCTGTCTGGTTCCCTGTTAGGGCTCTCAATATTTACAAATTCCATTCTGATTGCAAATGATCTGATGATAGACATCTTTGGGTTATGTTTGCAGACGGCATTGATCATCCTGCCTCTTTAACAACTATGTCACATTGGATCGTTGATATTATTAAAATTTGCCATGAATTAGTTTCTCCCGGGCACAATTCACTGGTTGGTGTTAAGGCCCATGATGTTAGGGCCCGTGCCACCTCTTGTGCCCTTGTTAATGGATCTTTTCTTGATGATATTATGCAAGTTGCTAACTGGAAATCAGAGAATACTTTTATTAATTTCTATCTTAAAGATTCTGGTCCTTTTTCCTTCTTCTATAAAAATAATCAGAAGGTAGCTTCAGGTACAGTACCATAACTCGTATTTCTTCATCGTCATCTCTTCCTTCATCATCTTCACCAGTATAAGAAATTTTATTTGGAGTGAGTGTGAATTCATTACTTCTTTCTCATGTGTGTATTTCACCTCTTTTATATCATCTCTTTCATCACACTTTATTTTTATTCATTTCATTCTTGCATGATCATCTCTTCTCTTGTATTCTTGGGGTCGTTTATTGTCCTTTCTGCTCTCCTTTCTTCTGTACCCTTTCTATTAGGGTTACTTATGAGAGTAATTCTGAAGAATTACCGTCATTTGTAGTATCTTGCTCTACTTGTTATTACTAACTTCGTATTCATTCTTTCTATTTTTTTCATAAATTTTGCGCAAAAAATTTGCCTCCCTCCGGGCTTTGTGCAATGTTGAAATCTGTATTTGAGCAATAGTAATGCAAGGAGGTAGGTTGTAATGTAGTAATAACGACCAGATGATCTGGAGGGTCTGGTCTTATATTTTACTAATTACATATACCTACCTCCTTGCACTACGGCCCATCTCAAGCCTCCCCTCTGTCAAAATTTATTTTTGTGGTGGGAGGGGGTGGGGGGGGGGAGCCTGGGGAGGGGGCTTGAGATTTCATTTAAATGGTCATATCTTATTAGTATAGTCATATTCAGGAAAGATATTCATTATAGGAATGAAGTCTTGGTTGCTACCAACAGGGTCATGTGATAGCTATCAGCCAATGAGGTTGGCATTGTGCGTAATGACCTCAGTGGCTCTGGGTATTGGATTAACCCTCTTCTTGCCTCATTCTGAGATATAGCATTCAAGCGAATTACTATGGATCTCATTATTAGAGAGAGTATGGAGATACCTGAAGAAGCAAGCCTTCAGTCACTCTGTAACCACAATACCCAACAAACATTGGCTGTAAAAAATTCATCCTACTACACTTCCCTTCAGAGAAGGAAAAAGCAATAGTAATGCAAGGAGGTAGGTATATGTAATTAGTAAAACATAAGACCAGACCCTCCGGGTCGTCTGGTCGATATGTCAAAATAACATGTCTGCCATGAATCAATCAAAATTTGGCTTTTTTGGTAGACATCTGGTATTTTCTGCAAATTTCTGAGAAAATCTTTAAAAGAACTTATTAACAACTGGGCCAATTTGAGCTAAACCTTCTTCATAGAAATTTGATTGCTAAATATTTCCAGTGGTCATCTAGTTTTGTTCGGTTGTGCCAGTGGCCAATAATTGCAGGTGAGCAATGCAGGCCCCTTGGTCCGCTTGTTTAAAATTTACTGGAATGACTGTCTCAGAAATCGTTTTCTCCTGATCAGCAAATGGATATTTTCTATGAGAAAATTGGAATTTTCCTGAACAAATTGGAGGGATACCGGCTTAATTAAGTTATAGGGCTTTTACTCTAATGGCGGATCGAGAAATTTTAGTAAAGTGTCAAACACGCCATTGCTCTATTGGAAGCAGTTTTAGCCCTGTAACACTCCTATCAGCCAAAAACGGCTGTAATGCCTGACTCGATAACTGAGCCAGTCGTTCCAGTGGTAAATTTTCAAAAATAGTCTTTTCCTTTGTCAGAAAATGGACATTTCACTTCAAGAGTATACTTACCTCCCTAACACTCTTTGATCTTCCCAAATATTGACTCTGCTCAATAAACACTCAGATTAAAAAAGTTAGGTGCCCCTAATGGGCTGGTAGTCAGATGACAGACCGGCGGATGCCAGCCCCAACCTCCGTGCATGCGCAGACTAGTACTTCCTCTTTTCTAATTTATTGGCAAAGAGTCACATGCTTTACTTTTTTTAAAGAGTTTTCTGCTGTTTCTCATCACTTACTGGATTTATTAATCATCTGAGATCATGTCCGAGCATGGGAAGTCACCAGAGGGGTGCCCAGGACCAAGTCATCAGGTGATTTCTAATACATATTTGTCTAATTTAGCGTTTTGGTCTCGATGTAATGTGTTTCCGGGACTCGCGATTAGACATGATAAACGCCAAAAAAAATGGTTTATTTCCATATGGCGCTATGAAATACTAATCTCTCTTTGTGTTTGTGTCCACAGGTATCTATCTATAATTGAGAAGGACAATACATCATCAGAGGGTTTGTTTTTCTCTCCACCAAGCTTCCATTTCCTACTAACAATGTTAGAAAGAACTAATACAAAATCTATGCCCAGTGAGTTGGAGGTCTTCTTACTTTGCCCTCTTGGTCCACTTCCTTCCTTTAATGGTGGAGAGAGTTAAGAGGTCATAGAGTTTGGTGGAGCTTCCAGTGCATCAGATCGGATGGTTTGTCTATGCTAAAGACGCAGGTATTCTAGTTATGATATTAGGCACTTCAATTATTTTTGAATATATTTATGAAATCTGCTGCCATTTTATCATTGTATATCTGATGTTTGCTTAGCCTGTCTCTACTATCCTTTTCCAGTTGGATGTTCTGGATGTGAATACAATTCGTCTTTACACCTGGATATTGTTTCGGGTCAGATTAACTTCTTATTTTTGAAGTTATGACCACCTTCCCTCTATCTTATTTGGTTTTGAGTTACTAATTCATTAACTAAATTCTCATTGTCTTCTTCTTCTGGCATTTTTCAGAAGCCTCGTTGCCCTACTTGTGGAAGTATTTTGAAAGAAAGATTCGCCCCACATTTATGTTTCCAATGCAGTCCTTGTGACCCATTGCTAAACTGTAACATCTGTAAAAAGTGGGGAAGGGGGTGAGCTAATGTCTGAGTTTCTATCATTACAGGCCAAGCAGAAGGCGATAGAGGAGGAGAGAAGAACGAGAAAAGTGATTCTTGGTAAGAAGGGTAAGAGGAAGGCCTCATCCACCATGGATATGGAGGCCTTCCGTGTTGAAATGATGGGAGAGATGAAGAGGACAATTAAGGATTTGGTTCCAGAGTTGCTTCGTGGCATGCTTCCTGGACCAAATCCTTTATTGTCATCTTGTGCTTCGG
The DNA here is from genome assembly GCA_034401795.1 of Chaetoderma sp. LZ-2023a. Taxonomy (NCBI): domain Eukaryota; kingdom Metazoa; phylum Mollusca; class Caudofoveata; order Chaetodermatida; family Chaetodermatidae; genus Chaetoderma; species Chaetoderma sp. LZ-2023a. The sequence goes on along the minus strand of CM067374.1, from coordinate 39,734,812 downwards.
AGCAGATGATCCCCACTTCTGAATCGGTGCTTTGTAGGGACTTACCAGTTTTTGTCCAAGATTCAGAGGTGGCCCCATTAGAGGTGGCAGTCCACTATGAGGACACTGGCAGCAGGCTCGCCGCGCCGGTTGTTTGTGGACAATGGTCGCTGGAGTCTGGTGCCTGCTTATCAGGCCAGGATTATCCACACCCGACAGGTACCACTACCTCCTATGGTACCTTTCCTGGCCAGTCCGGGTTAGCATTCTTCGCTGACCTGGAGTCTAATCTTTCTGGCCGGGAAGAAGAGGATTATCTGCTTGGTTCTCCTTCTGGCACCATGGCCATTGACATTGACGTACGTGCACCCCTCAAGAGGAGCACGGGCGACATTTTCCATGGAGCTACTCACGCAGGAGTAGCGTTCATGGCACAGAGGGTAGCGAGGGCTGGATCTGATGGCCAGCAATACCGCACACGTCGGCTTGCGGATGGTGCAGCAGGTTCTGGCCAGGGCCGTGGTGTGGCAAAATTTTCCCCACGCAGTGCCACGGCGCCTGCTCCTGGTCAAGCCAGTCAGTTTAGCATGCCTGCTCTTTCAGGCCCGCATGCTTTCGCTGGCTTGCCAGGAGTATCAGTTCCTCCAGCCATGTTCACGCCTGCAATTGCTCAGGAGGATGACGAGGGCCCGCGCCTTGTCGAGCATTCGCAGGTAGCCACAGGGAAGACTGTTCTGACGCTTGCCATTGGCTAATAAGCATCAGGCCAGGTCTTACTGTGGAACAGTCGGCCAGCCAATGGGACCAGCGTTATGCCATCTCTGCCTCTGGCGGAACATATTGTTGATATGTTTTCAGCGGCAGAGACGTCCATCAAGGCGCATGGATGTCTCGCGAAGGCCCCTCGCGAGGTGGCGAAATGATGTCGCATCGTACCTGAGGAATATCAGAGGTACTGTGTGGTGCCTAAGCCAAGCGCAGATGACTGCGCTGCGCTAGGCAAGGATACGCGGCCAGGCTCCCGTTCTGACACGGGAGTGCTGTGCTCGAACGGTTTGCATTTGGCAAATACTGTGTTGCACAATGTGGAGGAGAGTTTGAGAGCGTCTATTGCAGCGCTTTCACATGTCTTCCAGCTGTTTCAGTGGGTAGTAACAGCATCCGCATTGCGCCAGCCTAGTCCGGTAACAGTGCAGAGAGCCATCCAGGATGGTATTAACCTTGCTCTGGATTGTTTAATCTGGTCTGTGACCAGGAGTGTGCAGGCGCAGCCCACTTTTGCCTTAGACAACTTGTGCCCGTCCCAGGACCTGTATAATAGGTTGCTGCGTATGCCTGTGACAGGTTCTGGTCTCTTTGGAGATGAGGGATTTAAGCACCTCCAGGAGACGGTCACCCTGGTCAATAAGCAGAGGGTGTTGCATGAGCAATTTGAAGTGCTCCGCGGAGAGCGCGTTTGCCCAGCTCCCCCTGCGTATCATCCCCAGCAGGCTCGACGTGGCGGTGGCCAGGTCAGAGGGCAGCCGCCAGCGCAGTGCCAGCAGCGAGGGGGCACAGGCTCCTCCAGCGTAGCCAGCTAGGCAGCCGCCTGCGCACTGAGGTGCGCTCTGTGCGCGGGCCATGGCGCTCGAGGATCTGGTCGTGGTAATCGTGCCTGAAGGGTCGGTTACCATAGTAAGAACCACTCCAGTGCTTCTGGACCAGGAGACAGTGCCACTCTTGTGCTACTTATGTCCACCCCTCTCCATAGGTGGTGCAGTGGGAGGCTGGTTGCCCCGCAACAAGCAAGAGTGAGAGCGGTTAACTCAGGACCGTTTAGTCTTGCGATGGCTTTCAGTCGGGTATCATCCCAACTAGACAGCAGGCCCGCCATCGCAGCTGTCTCTGGTTCCAATCTGTGCATAGAGGAGGAAATAAATTCCCTCATACTAAAAGGAGCAGTTCAACCGGCACAAAAGTACCCGGGCTTCTATTCAACCGTGTTCCTAGTGACAAAGAGCACTGGAGGGTGGAGACCAATTCTCAACCTCAAGCCATTGAACAAGTTCATAGACACACCGAGTTTCAAAATGGAAACAGTGAAAACGGTGTTGGCAGGGTTGGAGAAGGGAATGTGGACAGCATCAATAGACCTGAAGGATGCTTATTTCAACATTCCAATAGCAAAGAGTTTTCGTCAGTTCCTGAGGTTCATATTCCAGGGCAGACAGTGGGAATTCAGGGTTTTACCTTTGGAATTTCGACGACTCCTCTGGTCTTCACCAGGGTGGGTCTTGCTATAACAGCATACCTCTCCGCAGGAGAAGCATAGCAGTCCACACTTACATAGACGACTGACTGTTAAAAGCACGCAATCAGGAAAGTCTATCAGCACACTGGAGATAGTTTTGAAAACTCTCACAGATTTAGGCTGGATAATCAACTTTCAAAAATCAGAGCCGACTCCATCCCAGAAATACCTGGGAATGTTCTTCGATCTAGAGATAGGATATGTTTATCCTACTCAGGAGAGGGTACACGTACTCATCTCATTAATACAGTCAGTGTGCAAGAGTCGTCATGTCCTGGCACGGGTTTATTTGAGAATGCTTGGGTTGATGGTTTCTCTGGAACCAGTCACTCCTCAGGCGGCCTTATGCAGGCGGTCTATCCAGTTATTTCTCGTGACTCAATGGACCCAGAGTACAGGATCACTGGACTCGAACGTGTCAGTGTTGGAGCCTCTTATTCACCGCCTTCAGTGGTGGATGAAGACAGAATCTCCTGGCGGGGGTGATGCTAACCCCTCCCCACCCTCAGTTAACGATGTATACAGATGCATCGATGGAGGGGTACGGAGCTTGCTTGGAAGAAGCCACAATATCAGGGTTTTTTAATCTGGATCAGTCACAAGAACATATTAATCTACTGGAATTGCGAGCAGTAGTCCTGGGCCTGGAACATTTCATAGAGAAAGTTCAGGGCAAGAGTGTTCTAGTTCAATCAGACAACTCAACAGTAGTGACTTACATAACCTGCCAGGGCGGAACGAAGTCGCCCAGTCTCTGTATGATGACATGGAACTGCTTTGCTGGTGCCTGGATCACAGGATCACCTTGAAAGCAGTTCATATTCCGGGAAGGTTAATTCTGCTAGCAGACTCATTGAGCCGAAGGATGAGTGTTTTGCCTACGGAATGGGAACTAAATCAATGTGTGGCGGATCGTCTGTTCAACCACTGGGGAAAACCCAACATAGATTCATTCGCAACGAAGAAGAATGTGAAGATGATGACGTACATCTCTCCGATTCCAGATCCGAGCACTATCACAACAGATTCGTTAGCTATCAGCGGGGTGGGAATGTATGCATATGCATTCCCTCCAGCAATCCTGATTCCAAAAATTCTTCAGAAAATCAGACAGGAGGAGTGCCAAGTGCTTCTGATTGCCCAAAATTGGCCAAACCGATCATGGTATATGGATCTGCTGGACCGTCTGGTTTGCAATCCGGTTCCTCTGCCTCTGATGGACAATATTATCTTCCAGGGCAAGGCCCTTCACAACAATCCGTCAATGTTCAGATTGACTGTGTGGATGTTGTCAAGGAATCTAGAATTAAGGAGGGCTTTTCTAAGCAAGCAGCCATGTTCATGGCAAAAGCCAGAAGGGTCAACCTCCAGAGCATATAATTATAAAATCAACAGATTTGCTGAATGGTGCTCAAAAATTTCTATTAATCCAATGGATTCATCTATTCAGGTAGTAGCCGATTTCCTCTGTCACCTGTATAATGCCTATAGCCTCAAGCCTTACTCTATTGCTGGCTATAAGTCATCTTTAATGACAGTTATCCCTTGCTTGGCCAATAGGGGAAGTGATGAAGTAAGTACATTAAATACTTTAATTAAAGACATGGGCAATCTAAGACCAAGGAATCACTGGGATTCCGTCTTGGAGTTTATCCCTAGTGCTCCAGGTACTAGCTGATAAGCCATTTGAACCACTTAGTTCCATTTCTATGAAAATGTTGACACTTAAAACTGTATTTTTAATTGCTGCAGGCTCGGCAAGGTGTAGAAGCGAAATATCAGCCGAGGCAGACCGCTATGCGGTTACAGGGGAAGGCCTTAAGCTTCTACCTAGGATAAATTTTATAGCAAAAAAATCGGTCTTTGAAATATCCAGGTCAACCCATATTTGTACCTGCTTTGACTAGATATGATCCTAATTCAAAAGCATGGTGTCCAGTCCGAGCATTAAACCGGTACAAACAACACACTCAGGAATTGTGGATGGACCCAACAGCATTATGGTTGTCATATTGTAGAGTGTATTCAATTTTATTATAAATCCGCCACAGTTAATCAAGTTGACTTAACTAAGGCTCACAGTGTTCGCGGCGTAGTGGCTTCTTCTGCCCTGTTTAATGGGGTCAGTGGATGACATTATGTCAGTAGCCCAGTGGCACTGTGAGTCAAGTTTTACTGACCATTACCTCTGTGACACCTCGAATCCTCTCGCCTTATCGATTTTGAAAAAATAATTTAGGTGTACATATTTCGATGAGGTTCTCATTTTTTACATTTTTCACAATTTATCAATGGTAACAACCACTTACTTGGAAAGATGATGACAGCAGCCAACTTTCACAAGGTCAGTCTTGTTTATGTGTTGTTCATTGTTGATTGTGTTGTCACGTGACCCTTCATTATTAATATGGTGGTGGTATGTGTTTTATGTGGTTCATTCTTGAGAATATACGCAAATGAAGCCTTTTCGTTTAATGTCCTATAGTACATGGCACTTGTACGTAGAGAGCGTATGGGACATTGAGGTCATTCTGTCTTCCTCCCAAGAAAAGGGGGTGGGGAGCGCATATGACATATGGTCTTCTCTCAGCCATCGGTTGTGTTATCCGATGTTGAAATCTATCCCTGGTTGTGTTTTCACACTATTACAGAAGTTTAAGTGCCTTAAACGCAGAAAAGTGCATAGGGAAGAGCTGGTCTTTTGACCTCACATCCCTCTCGCCAAATTCGCTGATGAATTCTGGCAATATCAGAGTGTTAGGGAGGTAAGTATACTCTTGAAGTCAAATAAACAAAATCATGGATTTCTTTTTTCACGAGAAAGTTGATACTTACCTCCTTAACACGGACCCAGCCTCTCCACCCCACAGAGGCTCGGTCTTCAGGCTTTCTTAAAGTTGCATAGTGTCAGCCAATAAATTAGTCAACGGAGGTACTAGTTTGCGCATGCACGGAGGTTGGGGCTGGCATCCGCCGGAATGTCATCTGACTACCTGCCCATTAGGGGCACCTAACCTTTTTTAATCTGAGTGTTTATTGAGTGAAAGTCGATATTTGGGAATATCAGAGTGTTAGGGAGGTAAGTATCAACTGTCTCGTGAAAAAAGAAATCTGTGATTTCGTTTATTTTCTATGAGAAATATGAATTTAAAAAAAAAAGAATTTGAGAGTTAAAAGAGCTGATATTAAGCTGGTTAGTCTGTGGTAAAATATTCCATCTGAATGCCCAAATTTCTGTCAGATTGCTAAGTCACCTCTACACTTGATAATGACTCTGTCATCAATGTGGTGAGATCAGGCATGTGACAACAGATCTATCACACACAACCTATACTTTAAAAATTGTTTTGTTGAAAGTTGCTGCTAGATGTGTGCTCAGAGGGAAGAACAGATGAGTGAACAGACAAACATTATAGCCAACAGATCTGAAAGGTTGCTATAATAATGCTCAAATTTCTCGTTAGATAAATTAAGCACAGAAATAACTTTCCAAAGGGAAATAAAATGTACTGTTGAATATGTAGGTTAGTTTGATTGGAAGCTAGTCGATTGGCTTTCCAATCAAATTAAGTCCAAAATATTCAACAGAACATTTCTTACATTTTGTTCTAAATTGTACTGTTTGGAAACATCTGATGATATAAATTTCTGAGGCGGACTATAGATGCTAGGGGAAAACCTGTGTTAGTAAAAATCGCATAATTAGTATTTGTTATCATAATCAGGAGAGCTAGGCCGTGATGAACAGAAAATAGCAAGATGTATGAAATGAATGGATAAATGGATAATAGCTTTCTATCCACACTCAAATTGTCAGTGGGAGAGAACAAATACAAGCCACATAAATGCCATCTGAGCATCAAAACAAAATGATAGATTAATAAGACGGAATTATATACCATCATGGACACGGTCAATTCCAATATCCTGCTACAATGCTTATTATAGGAACTAGTCAGCAACGTGTTTGGTGGAAACCATATGATTGTTCCAAAGATAATGTTTCATGTTTATGGCGTAGCGGATCGAATGCTGTTCACATCCTTTCATTATCTAATTACATGGCACTACCAAAGATCATCATCCTGACAACAGATTCCTATATCCTGTTACAGTAAAGTTGTTATAAAGTCAAGGACCAAAACAACCTGGAGGTTGCACTGTACAGCTTGTCTTACCAAACTACGAAGTTATACTTAGCGCCTCTCCTGTCATTGATCATTATTCTCTGCATTATCATGAACGGAGACATTTCTAGCTAAGTTCCGCCCACTTCACACAGGATGGGAGCGATATGATGTTTTGAAACATGAATTCCAAGAATATAAATTTCAAGGCAACTAAACAGGGAAGCTGTTGGATACCGATATTTTGAAACTAATTTAAATTATTTCTAAATATTCAACACAATGTTTTGAAACTAATTTGACTGGGTGCAGCTGTTTTGAAACTAATTTGACTGGGGTCTGTTGCTGCTTATGACAGCAACAGCCCCCAGTCAAAGCCCCCAGTCAAATCAGTTTTCAAAATATTCAATACCATGTTAATTAAATTGTAAATTCATAAAAACCATACAATTCGTATTCGTTATTACATCCTTTTCAAATTTTCTGATGGAGCTGTATGTCATTATGATTGTGATATCAGCTAAAATGTGATATATTTGCTTATGATGACAGATACTTGACTGACGTATTGGATCGCTCCATTATCCTCATGCATGCATTAAAAGTCAGCACTATGCTCATGTCACCAGTTAAAGGTCACGCCAGACATAATAGCGTCTACAGTAGTTTTCCAAAATCTTGATTTGCAGTAAATGAAGACCATTTTTTTTAAGGATTTATGTTTTACCGGTAGAAATCCTTTCCATCGATAAATTTAAAAAAATAGGCTCCTCTTGGCCTACAAATTGACATGCGCTAAGCAAAAGTTTTGTTTTCTTAACCAATCATGACTGTTACAGGATTAAGTGCTGAAAACTGTAGCTAACCTTCAAATTGTTAGCTCACCTGGCCTGAAAAGCCAAGTGAGCTTATGCCATGGCGGCCATCCATCGTCCGTCCATCCGTCCGTCAAATCGCGTCTTCTCCTTAACGGTTTGACTGATTTCAACCAAATTTAGCTGGAATGATCCTAAGCTGCTAGCCTCCAGATGTTTTTTCCCGGAATTTTGATTGATCAATTCATAATGTTAGAGTTTATAAAAAAAATATGGAAATGGTCAAAATGTTTTTTCTCCTTAATTGCTTGCCATATTTCAACCAAATTTGTGTCGATGCATTCTATGGTGGTAGGCTCTAGAATTTCTTCAGAATTTTAATTGATAAATTTTTTTGGTGAAAATCTGAAATTTTTTATTAAACCTACCGAAAATTATCCAAATGCTACTCCTCCTTAGCTGCTTGACATATTTCAACCAAATTTAACTAGATGCATTCTATGGTGGATGGAGTCACAATCAAAATATGTGATGAATGACGTATCTAAGTCAGTCATCAATGCTTAAAAGTACGTCAAGTGTACGAATTGTATATCCTTACAATATAATAAGCATTCTTTTGAATATTTTGAAACTTATTTGACTGGTTGCTGTTGCTGCCATAGGCAGTGCCCAGTCAAATTGGTTTCAGAATATTCAACAGCTTATTGGTATAGTTAGCATGACATTGATGTTCTGACTATTCAGGGTTCGATCGATCCTAACACGGGCAAAGTTGAGGTGGGGTGGGGTTGGGGGAGGGGGGGTTGTTGGGGGTGGGTGGTGGTTGGATATTAGGTGGAAAGTGGTGGTACATAGCTAAAGGTGTCTTAATCCATTGTGTCCCTACCTGCTGAGCCATAAATGGACAAAACCTGTCATAGTCCATGAGATGACACAGTGATTTTTCACTTTGGCTGCACCACAGGTGGGGGGGGGGGGTGTACTAAGGTTTTATGATATCGTTGGAAGGCTTATGGTGTCTACAATGCGATTTTAAATGTTGAACTTGCCACAACGTGTCCGTTTAGGTTTCCAACAACAAAATTTGACGCCATCCTCGGTATTCAATTTTGAAATTTGACAATAACACGTATGAGGTAAAGAATAACAGGAAATATACAATTTAGCTTTCAATCTTAGAATCATTTGCACATTTTTTGATTTGATGGCTTTTGCTTACAGGCTTACTGAAATTCAAATTTGGTCATGGATTTCTGGACAATAAGCAAGTCGGTTCAAGTGCCTGTAGTAAATTAAATCTAATCACCACACATCAGGTCACATGCCTGTTAATTCCTATTTACTCAAACTAAAATGGTAAAATATACAATTCTATAAGCGAAGACTTCCATGTTTTCCTATTTATATTATTACTTCATAAAATATGTTAATACTACGGTCAAACCCGTCTATACATGAAACAATAAATGGTCCATCAAAATGTAGCCAATAAAGATGGATGCATAATATGTATCATTTGCTAAATTTGTTAGATAACTTCTCAGGCCAAATGATGACAGTTCTTGCAGAACATCTTGGTACTGTAAAGAACATTGCATTGTCCAACCTGTCCATACCGGACACCAACTTTTGGGCCCCAAAAAGGTGGCGCTTTATATAATCTTTGTTATAACACGTTAATTTCTATATCAAAGAAAATTACACATGCAACGTACAAGAACATTAATGCCTTTATCAATGTTTCCAATATATTTATACTATTGACTTAGTTTTTATCTGTTTTAAACCGGTATTGCTAAACATGCAAACTATATCTATGCCATAATTATATTAGTAGCAATAAAACAAAAACTCAAATGGTGGTTTAAGTGTTTTGACATTAACAGTTATTGTCTGTGTGTATATATCAGCTTAAAAGATCTTGCTATTCAACAGGCAGACTCCCTAACAGATGAAATCAGTGCCAAGGATGGCTGTCACAAAATGTTTCGGGCAGCCCGAGCCCTGAGAGACCACCACTCACTGTACACAACTCTGAAGGACACGGGACTGACCAGGGAAAAGCCAAGGCGATCCGAGAATGGTTCAAGGAACAGTTCACGGATAACGATGATGAACCCTTGCACCCGTTCTCAGGAGACCCCAGGCCATTACTAACACTAATTAAAACAGCAGAAGTTGAGAAGGCACTTAAAGCCCTGAAAATGGATGTGCATCTGGACCTGATGGCATGAGCAATGAACTATTCAAATATGCAAGTGACTTCTCAAAACCGATCACGCACCTAATCAATTTGGCTTTTATGCACCACCTTCCCATCGACGCTGTAGGCCAAGGCACCCTTATTGCACTACCCACGTCCAAAAAGCCACCTGGGCCCCCAGCCAATCTGTGGCCCATTGTGCTCCTCAACAGCATACGGAAAATCCTATCCTATGTTACTCTATGCCACATCCGAGACTAGATCGATTACTTCACCGGATCATGTCAAAGTGGCTTCAAACGTGGACGCAGCTGCGCAGACATTGTATGGGCTCAATGCATGCTTGTGTCGGCAGTTATGTCCAAACACTGGGACTTCCACAAAATGGGCCTTGGCATGTCACGAGCCTTCAACACAATTAAACGCTCAAAGATCCTAGATGTACTACGCCAGGCCAGTTGCAATGAAGATGAGCTATGACTAGTGAGACTACTGCTTGCAGACACCAAGCTGAGAGTACGAGGCAAGTCAGTGACATCTGTAGAGTTTGAGACATCAATCGGCTCCCCACAGGGAGATGGTCTATCTCCGGTGCCTTTCACATGCTACTTTGCTGCCGCATTGAAATCTGTGCGGAAAAGTTCCACAAGACCAAACCCCCCCAGTGTCTGGGCATGCCGCTAGAGATGGAATATGCCGACGATGTGGACTTCATAGACGAGGAAAAGAAACCCCTTGACGAACTTCTCCCAATAGCTGCATGCTCTAGAACTTCTTTTCAGAATTTTGATAGATCAATTTTTTGGGTGAAAATCTGAGATTTTATGAAAAATCTACTGGAAATGATCAAAATACTACTCCTCCTTAGCTGCTTGACATATTTCAACCAGATTTGACTAGATGCATTCTTTGGTGGTAGGCACTAGACCATCTTTTCAGAATTTTGATTGATCAATTTTTTGGGTGAAAATCTGAGATTTTATGAAAGATTTACCGAAAATTGTCAAAATGCATCTCTCTTAACCACTTCAAGGAGTTCAACAAAATTGTGCTATGTGAGTAGGCTCCAGATGCTGTATTCAGAATTTTAATTGGTCAATCTTTTTGGTGAAAATCATGATTTTTTATGAAATACTTACTGGAAATTGTCAAAACACATCTTAACAGCTTGGCAGATTTTAACCAAATTTGACTTTGATGATCCTACAGTGCTAGAATCTGGACTTTCTATTTAGAATTTTGATTGGTAAATTTTTCCGGTGGCCATCTGTTTAATGTAAAGATTCATGTATATTTAAATGCAAATGTTTCAAATGCTAATGGGCCAGGTGAATGTCACAGGCCCTTGGGCCTTTTGTTTTGAGAAAGTAACACCATACATGCAAATTACCTTCAAACTAGAGTGGACAGTTGTTTCCCCCACCCACCCGCTGAAGGTGGAAGCAAGTATAAATGCCCTCTTGCACTCCACAATCATGAGTAACCCACGTACCAAATTTGTTTAAATTCTGTTCAATGGTTTTGGAGGAGTTGTGTTGCAATCATTTTCTGCGCTTTCACTGCTTTGGCCTTTTGACCCCTCCCCCACCCCAAATGGGGGGAACCAAATATAAATTTCAGCACTGCAATCATATGGGTAACACACATACCAAATTTGGTTGGAATTGCCTCTAACGGTTTCGGTTACAATCAATTTTTGCACGGATAGAGAGTCGTGATGGCATAATGCTCGGTTTTCTTCGAAAACCATATGGATAATTATTCAGCCTTGCTCGTCTGCACATGTGCTTAATATGAGGGTGGTATAGTCGTACAATGTATTGTATTTCAACACAGTTAGCCTATTTTGAAACTGATTTGACTGGAGTTGTTGCTGCATATGGCAACAAGTTACACCCCAATAAGTTTCAAAATATTCAAGATCTTTCATGTACAGTTGTCTTGAATTTGAGACATTTGGATGTCATGGGTTAGCCCAAATTTGCTCAAGAAAATTAAAGTATTTCCTTATTGAATGTCCATTTGCAGGCTAAGAGAAGAGTATTTTTGAAAATTGAGCACTGAAATGATTGGCTCTGTTATCGAGCTAGTCATTCCAGTGGGGAATTTTCAAAAATACCCTTCAGGTCATGTTTTGGCCAGCTTGACCATTAATGAGTTAAAGTGCTAATATAGTGACTCCGAAGTAGGTCAAAGGTCAAGTGTCTTCATGGTGTCTGACATAATATAGCCTGTGGCTACACTCTGTGGATTGACCTTTATCTCTTCTGGCCAGACAGCAAAAGCTGTCACATTTAGTGTCAGTTGGTTAACAATCAATTGTGGAAATGTGTAGAATAATGGCCCTTTACACTCACTAAAGCATTTATCAGGCTGTAATTGATGTATCCTCTCAAGATTTACGGACAGAGAGGATGGGTGAGTGCTTGCATGCCTGTGTTATTGAGTTTGGTTCTTCATTATTCCTAGAATTTTAGTCTAAACTAAAGCTACTTAACCCTTTAACCCTCGAATTTGTTCAAGAAAATTTAGAAAATGTCCATCTGCCGGCAAAGAGAAGACTATTTTTGAAAATGTACCACTGGAGTCATTCCAGTGATAAATTTTCAAAAAAAAAGTCTTCTTAGTCTGCAAATTAGCATTTTCAATGAGAAAATTGGATTTTTTAAAACAAATTCGAGGTTTAAAGGGTTAATGGAGAGGTATGATCTTTCACTCGACTATCTGATTTCATAATCGAAATATGTCACTTATTAGCATAAATCAAATGGTTTAGGTCCATTACTAACGTGGCTACGGTCTCAGTAAGCTGGAGATTCCAGTTTCTCAGTCAATCATATGACATCAAAATCAAGTACGTGATGTGTAGGTTGATATCATAATCAATTATGTGGAATGATGTAACTAAGCTCGTCATCAATGCGTAATTCATGACGGACTAAGCGTTGTTGTACGAACTGTAGGTCTTTACTATTTAATAAACATGCTGTTAAATATTTTAAAAACTAATTTGACTCCACCCAGTCAAATTAGGTTTCAAAATATTTAACAGCTTACCTGTATAGTTTTCTGGAAATTGATAGGGAGGAGCAGGGATTGACCTATGACAACGTGGGAACAGCGTGGGTGGAGCTTAGCTAGAGATGGGCGAGACATAACTAAAACTGGATTCCTCCGTTGTATGTCTTTGGTGAATATTTGCTTGATTATTTTGAAATTGAGATTCTGTGAATTTTGGTTTCAAAGTGAGAAAATGGATTCAAATCCTGGTACAGAGCGGTGGAGCTTAACAAGAAATGGGTGGGTCAGATCTATAACTGGGTCCCTATATTGGCAAGCAAAGGACACGAGAAGAATATGCTACTAATGGCTTATCGTGGCTCAATAATTGATCGGCATTCCTTATGGCTTATAGCGGCTCAATAAATGATCAGTATTCTTATGGCGTATCATAGATCAATAACTGATCAACATTCTTATGGCTTATAGCTGCTCAGTAATTGATCGGTATTCTTATGGCTGATCGTGGCTCATTAACTGATCACGTTTCTTATGGCTTATAGCGACTCAGTAATTGATCAGTATTCTTATGTGTGTATAAGTCGTAAGGCTATCTAGTTTAGCCTTTGCCACGGGCTACACAGACATCAAATCTGGCTTGAGAGACACCATATCCTGGCTATAACTTCAGCATCCCGGCTACAGAAAAGCTGTATTCTGGCTAATTGTCTGTTCCGATTACAAAATCAAACCGGTCACACACCCTCATGTAGCCGCATTGGGAAAAGTGGGAAAAGTATAAAAGGAAGGCCCAAACTGTGTTTTGTCATCCAGACTCAAACTTACACACATATTCATGTCAGGAACAATAAGCGCTACCAAGATTTTGAACAATTCTATTATTATCAACCTCGTCGAAAATTATCAGTTTGCATTTTCTAAAAGATGTGGACAGCGATAATTTTCAACTCCGTTGATAATAGTGATATTAAATGGGACCTTGCTCGGGATCTAAAATCCTTGATTAGAGATAATGTGGAAGATTGTGAAAAAATCTACCTGTTAAAAATAACATTTTGGGATCTAATTATGCCTACTTACATGTGATCACCATCTCAGTGCCTGACAAGCTAATGAGAGCACATGATTTTGTTTGTAGATTCTGCTGCCACATTTATCTATTTCACCCACACCACCCCGCAACCAAGCTTAATCCTTTAATGGCTAAATTTGGTTAAAAAAAATCAAAACATTTCCTGTTTAGCTCACATGGCCAAGTGAGCTTATGCCATGGCGACCGTCCGTCATCTGTCCGGTGTCCATCCGTCAACCTTTTCTTTAAACGACTTCTCAAGAACTGCTGGGCCGATTTCAATCATATTTGGCAGGAAGCATCGTTAGGTCATACAGATCTAAGTTTGTTCAAAGGAAGTCGATCGGCCAATTTTGCCAGTAGCCATCTTGGATTTTGGCCAATTTTTTTAAAACTTTAAAAATATTCACCGAAACCGCTTGGTGGATCGATTTAAAGCTCACGAAATATCATATAAGGCAAGAGCTGAACCAAGTTTGTTTGAAGGAACTTGATTGGCCAAATGGTTCGGCGGCCATCTTGGATGCCCTAGTTTTCATGGAAACAGCTTCTGCAGAACCGCTGAACGGATCAAGCTGAAATTCTGGGGATATGATTATGGACTATGGGCCATTAAAGTTTGTTCATGGGAAGTTGATAGGTAAAAAACATGGCCACCGTGGGCCAGTCAAATTTTAGCGTGTTTGGCTGCCATATTCAATTTTTTTATTTGATGGATTTTGAAGCCAAAATTGGTTTTCTTAACTCAGCTTACTTGTCAATCAGCTGTCATATAGCGGTGACCCCGTCCATCTTCTGTATGTCCGTCCATCCATCTGTCTGTCCATCACCAACAATGGCGGCTCATTTTGTTCTTTCTTGACGGATCGACACCAAATTTGGTCACAATATTAATGTTGGCATCTAGTATCTGTGTTGTGAAAATGAAACTGATAGGACGTCAAATGCCAGAGTTATCACCCCTTAAATATTTGCAGTCTCACTTTCATAGGGGGAAATACAGGTTTGTTCCCACCATCCACTGATTTATCACCATGTCAGATTTTATTGCTAAAGTAGATTAAACTCCAATTAACAGATTAACATTTCTATCACTGCCTAAATATTTAAGATATGTATTATGTGCTCTGACATTATGCTCTTAAAAATATTTTGAAATGTATTTGATTGAAAGCAATGAAAGTTGTTGCTGCCTAAGGCAGCAATGACTTTCAGTCAAATTATTTTCTAAATCAACTCCAGCTCACCCTACCCCTGCTGCTAACTTGGTGATTCAGCCAGATGGGCATGTGTTAAATGGATTGTTTGGTGCTGGGGAATAACCTGCTATAAAGACCACCTACCTGCCATTAGAGACCATTTTCTTCAATTGTATTTAAACCTCTAGTAACCGTCTGACTGCTGAGTCTTTGCAGACGACACGCCAAAGGTTATATCTCTGAACCTGATAAATATTTCAAAAACAATTGGACTGAAAGTTGTTGGTGGCTAAGCCGCCAACAACTTTCAGTCAAATTGTTTTAAAAATATTCAACAAGTCAAGCGCTTTTGAAAATTTAAATTATTGGCTGCACTGGCTTGCAGCAGTGAGACAGTTAGGAAACCAGCTGTTGTTAGCACTGATATCATCTATTTTCACTTAGACATTGTTCAAAATCACTAATGCAAAAAAAGCAGTCCAGAGATTGTTGTCAATATCTCGAAAACTAAACCATTTGACTGAAAGTCATTGGAAGTGACATCGATGGATGTAAAACTTAAGTAAGATTAGTTGAAATGCCAATGTTCCAGGTGAATGATACAGGCCCTGGGCCTCTTGTTTAATCTCCATTTGTAGCTTAAGAGATTATTTTTGAAAATTTACCACTCAAATAACTGGCTCAGTTATCTAACAGCCATTCAAGTGATAAATTTAAAGAAATTATATTCTCTTGACTTGTAAATGGACATTACTCAAGACTCCTGCAGAGGCTGGTTTTGGCTGGTTGCCAGAAACAGTTAACCATCTGACTGCTGAAATTTGTAGACAACATATTCCATGGATTATAAATATTTTGAAAACAAGCCACCAACAACTTTCAGTCAAATTGTTTTCAAAATATTCAGCAAGTCAAGTTTTTTTGCTCATTAAAATTATTGTCTGGTGGCTTGCAGCAGCTAGACAGTTAAATCTTACCTGTCAAAATTTTAACTTTTCAAATTAAATTAAAAGAGGAACTAGTGTTAATCTTTCAACAAATTTGGTAGAAGATGTTGCTGTCATAAACAGCAACATCATCCACCAAAATTATTGAAAGATTTACACCAGTTTCTTTGCTGTTGTAACAGTAAAAGGTAGAATATTGACCTCAGAGTGGTAAGGGTTAATAGGAACACATGTAAATGAGGCTAATGCGAACCTCTCTCTCGAAAATGTCAAATATCTTACTGCCTCTCCATGGTATGAATGGTAACCTTGAACAGCCTACCATTACGACTTATAAATATGTATATATGTACAATTTAATACCCTCATCTCATTATGCAGAATACATGACCACATCTACATAGCAAATTTGTTTACATTTTGGCTAGATCGGTTTATAGAATAATGTACAGCTCATAAATAAGTTAAAATATTTCCAAAACAAAACAATTTTGAGCACAATGTAATGAGTTCTGTCAGATATTTTGATCATAATTGGATTGAAAGACATTGCTGCCTTAGCCAGCAATGTCTTCCAATCTCATTCACCTTTCCAGTGTACCCACCCATCATATGATGTCATAATGAACTGAGTGATGTGTACAATGACATCATAATGAATGACGTCATGAATAACGTCGATAAGTACGTCATGAAGGCATATTTGATGACGGTCTATGCGTTGTTTTACAAATTGTTTGCTTTTACTATTTAATAAATCTTCTGTTGAATATTTTGAAACTAATTTGACTAGGCGCTGTTGCTGCCATAGGCAGCAACAGCACCCAGTCAAATTAGTTACAAAATATTCAACAGCTTCCCTGTATAGTTTTCAGGAAATTGATAGCTAGGGCATTTGGGGATCGATCAATCCCAACACGGCGAGGTGTGGGTGGAGCTTAGCTAGTGATGGGTGGGGGGGGGGGGACATAGGTAAAAATGTAAAGGTCCATTATGGTCAAATATCCAACAATATGTTTTATTTTTATGATGAAGAAATAGTAGTTACCTGTTTTCTACAATTTCTACATCCTGGAGAGGTAACTAATATTTCCTTATTATGACTCATCCTGGGATTGGGACCAACATTTTCGGAAATATGTTTTATTTTATTTTGGAAACATGATATATTATTTCCGAGCTGTACTGTAGTGTCATTACCGTATGAAGTTCTGCTGTGCCCCCCCCCCCCCCTCGGTTTTGTTTCTGGTTTGCTCATCACTGTGTATGTCCACTCATTTCATGGGTATCTGGCCTCTTGACTCTGAGCTGTCAAGCGCTTTCTTCACAGACATACCAGCTGAGACAAGCGCTATTGACCACAAGTATTCTGACATTCCTATTTCTTTGATTCCACAAATCTGACAGTTATGATGCATGAGCAACACATATTCCTCTCTCTGGTTTATGGCAGTTCCTAAGTGGTCAGAATCTTTAAGACTGACCCTTGGGTAGATGTAGCCCTGTTTCTTAGGAAATTATGCAAATGTAATTTTTTTCACACTAGAGATAAACTTCAATTAAGCGCACATGCCTATCCTACGACACATACTTTCAGAAAACTATTTTCAAAATGTTCAGCAAGTATAAAATATTTGGAATTGAGAATAAAGAGGTTGTATATTACATGATTTTGAGTTAGCTATGCTGCTTCCCGATGCCCATGTTGGGGACTCAATACTTTCAATCATGTGTATTAAAGGAGCACCTGTTTTTGTGGCCAAGTCATAGAGCGCCTTTAAGATGAGTGGTTCTAAGAGAACTGGTCACATCAAACACCAATCATGTGACCATAGCAGCTGTCTTCCATAAGAAATGAGCTGTGTTATGTGACCACATGACTTATGTGACAACGTTTTGGTGGCCCATACAATGACCACTCGATACAGGATTCATTGTACTGGGTGCCTCAATAATGAGATATTTCTGCCCTCATATCCTGAAATTGTTTATCAGTTTGATGGATGAGCTGCCTTCTGGGTAAATATTGGTGTCAATAGGGAGAGGTGGAATGTCTGTGATGACATTAGCGTCAGCGGCGTCCAGCGTGAGACGATGAGAGAGTTTCCGGCTGATTATCTTTCGAGAGAGGTCTCTAATATCGTATATGAAAAATGACAATGAAATTAGTATGATCTTAACCATTTCACTCATGAATTCAATGTATCTAAATATTCATGGAAATTCATCATTGTCCAAGTAAACTATTGAATATTTTGAAAGTTATTACACTGAAAGCTGTCGCAGAGACAGTGTCAAGTCAGGTTAGTTTCACGATATTCAGCGGAAAACTTCTTACATTGGTAAAATGATTTATATCATCTCTTCTGTAGTGCTTAGCTCTTTAACGGTCAAGCCGGCCAAAACTATGACCGAGCCAGTAATTCCAGTGATAAATTAAAAAAAAAATTCTCTCCTAATGGAAATTCACTATGCAAACATGCCAATTTTCTTAAGCAGTCTTGACCATTAAACTGACCATTAAACTTTAGAGGGTTAAGTGGTTTATCAGTTTATTCCAGAAACCGTTGCTCCAGCCCCACTGGTCCATGCCATGAATAATATTTGCTACATTCTATTACAAAGATTCTGTTGATTAATTTTTGTTGAGGCCATAGCGAAGCGGAGGATCATCTCGGATCTCGACATAGCGATCCAAATGACGTGCAGCGTGTACCAAGAATTAGGTAAATGTTAAAGTTATTCATTGGACATTTAATTCGTCAAGGACTTATCCAATCTTAATAAAACTACAGATTTTATCTATGGCACTATGCCATCATTCAACAGTTTCATGGTCAAGACAAGTGCAGCGGCCGGTTTTGGCCGGCTTGATTGTTGAAGCACTACAGAAGAAATGATATCAAATTATAAATCATTTTGTCAATGTAAGAACTATTCCGGTGAATATTTTGAAACTAACCTGACTTGAAACTGCGTCTGCGACAGCTTTGCAACAGCTTCCAGTGAAATAATTCTCAAACTATTCAAGTCAATGATGAATTTCCATGAATATTTAGATACACTGAATTCATGAGTGAAGTGGTTAAGATCATACTAATTTCATTGATATTAGAGAGCTTTCGAAAGATAATCAGCCTGAAACCCTCTCAGAGATGTAAAGGTTTTGTCCATACATTTACGTGGTCTTTTGCACTTAATTTATTTCATCTCGTTCCCATTAAAATTTAAATTATTTAGACTAGTTCTTTTGCACCAAGAATTTGGTAAATGTTAAGGTTTCATCAAAGGCTTATCCAATCCCTATGAAACTTTACAGATTTGCTCTATATCATCATTGCATTTAATGTGCAGCAAAATTAAAACGAAACTTTATCCATACATCTACGTGGTTTGGGCAATATTTAGTTGCGTGTGATATGTCTCCTTTTCAAGAATTAGAAGAATGTTAGAGACATTTAAGGGGCTATACTATTTTAAGAAATCCTTATTTTGTGACTACCACAGATGTGTGATATGCAGAAAAATTAAAGGGCTTGACAAGTATAAAAAATTGGACTGAATATGTGTCATTTATTTCTATCAAATATTTTCAAAATATGTAGATTTATATTCACACAGAATGCAATGTATTATGCACCACCTGGTCTTTGACCATATTAAGTTCACAAAGCCGATAATTATTACACAGGATGATATGGTTGAGTCTTTCAGTTTGTTCAGGGAAATTACATAATCTCATTAATTACGGGCTCAACATGCGTGTGAATATTGATGAAGCTATTTCGCAATCTAACTAAAGGTCACATGACTATTTGGAAAATAGGACTTTTGATAACTGCTGTGAATTAAATTATTCTGAATGAACAAATGCAATTGTATAAACAAGAAAAAGGTCATACGAGCTAAGATTCGGAACCTTGCACAACTTGTATAGATTTTTTATTTAACCCATACCACTCTAGTGTCAAAATTTGAAATTTTAAAATTAAATTAAAAGATAAACTGGTGTACATATTTCAGCAAATTTGGTGGGAGATGGTGCTGTCGTAGACAGCAACATCTTCCAACAAAATCTTTGAAAAATGTACACCAGTTTCTTTGATATTGACACAGTAAAATATAGAATATGGACATCAGAGTGCTAGGGATTAAGGGTACATACCTTTCTAAATGCTGTCCTAAGGGGAATCAAACATTGCTTCCATTATGAGGTAAGTAATTCCTGCTAGCATACAAACTTCAAATTTTATCAAGATCAATTCGTCAATAGCGGAGGAGTAGTGATTTAAAAATTTAATAGTTGGGGCACCCTACTGTAACTGCATGGCAGTGAATCAAAAATATGCCTATGGAATGATGTCAAGAGATAGACATAGAATAACCCTCAAGTCTTTTCTCAAGAGATTCTTTTGTTATTAACTTAGGGGTAGCCATTTTAAAATGTACGGCTGGAGCGGCTACTAAAACCCAGCAGGGCAGTGAATCGAAAATCCTACTCTGTAATGATGTCAAGAGTTGCCCATAGAATATCCTTCTCAAGTTTTATTGGGATCTGCTCATTAATAACAGAGCAGTAATGACTTTAAAATTTATGGGCAGGGCGGGATGGGAGGGCCCTATAAAACACACCAGGGTGATGAAACTAAAATTGGCCTCTGTAATGATGTTGATGCAAGTTTTATCAAGTTACATTTATCATTAACAGAGAAGTACCAATTTTAATATTTAAGGGTGGAGCACCCTAGTAAAACCCAACAGGGCAGTGAATCGGAAATCGGCCTCGGTACTGATGTCGGGACTTATCCCTAGAATAGGTTTGTGAAGTTTCAGCTACATTGCATGAAAACTGAATGAATAGTAAAATGTAACAAATGTCCACATGATCACATCCTCAACAAGAACAGCGAGGACCCAACCAAGCTTTAGTGATCCGGTCCGGATCTAAAAAGCTTCTCTGGCTTGTTTTCTTTAACATCATTTTATTCAGTGACCAACTGTTGTATTTTTGTACTTGAGCATCTGTGACTGCTGAAGTATGTTAACACCCAGGGCCTGTTTTATGCTCATGTGCCACATTTGTTATGATTCATCTAGGCTTGTGCGATTACGTGATTAAATCGAAAATCATGATTATTCTTTAAATTGGGAATTAATATGATTAAAATTTAAATAATCGAATGATCAGAGTATTTTCTCCTGCATAAAATATTTCAGAAACCTAACTTTTAATTACACATCAATGTGATCTGTCACGAAAACTGACAATTTACTTGTCGGGTATATGGCCATTTGCAGGCCAAGAGAAGACTATTTTTGAAATTGTATCACTGGAATGACTGGCTCGAGCATCGAGCCAGGCATTCCGGTGATACATTTTCAAAGATAGTCTTCTCTTGGCCTGCAAATGAACATGTCTAAACATCATTGCAGCTTTCATCATTGATATGCCTTTGTTGTTATATCCGGGTAATTTTTTGCCAGGCTAATTAATCGAGTAATTACTATTATTCTTAAATAATTGATCATGATCACTCAAAGTAATAATCGTGCAAGCTTGGATTCATCAGCTCGGGTACGTTTCTGTCACTACTTCAAAAATTCCAGACAGTAGCTGCTATGCTCCACCCCCTCCCCCCCCCCCCCACCCTCGATGTAAGAAAATATCGTCATGATAGGAATCAATGTTCTTGTGGCACATTTCCTTGAATGCACAAGCTGTCAAGTTGGTTTAAAAGTGAAGTGACAAAACCATGGCAAGGTCCACAAATACAGGAACAAAAGTCTCGCCAAATTGACATCGCCTCCCCTGCAGCTCAGGGACGAATGCTAATAAACAGTTTGATTGATCTGTTGTTCTCCTCAGGCATTGAATCAGATCCTGCACTGCGTGTGCTTATGGAATCTATCAAGAGTTATAACTCATGTGTGTGTGTGTGTGTGTGTGTGTGTGTGTGTGTGTGTGTGTTTGTGTGTGTTTGTGTGTGTGTGTGTGTGTGTGTGTGTGTGTGTGTGTGTGTGTGTGTGTGTGTGTGTGTGTGTGTGTGTGTGTGTGTGTGTGTGTGTGTGTGTGTGTGTGTGTGTGTGTGTGTGTGTGTGTGTGTGTGTGTGTGTGTGTGTGTGTGTGTGTGTGTGTGTGTGTGTGTGTGTGTGTGTGTGTGTGTGTATGTGTGTATATATATATATATAGTTTAGAATAAAATGTGTTTACCTTTTCAACACTACAAACCCTAGACCAGCTGCTGCATGAAGAATACTTAAGTAGAAAAAAGGATGTAATGTGAATCAGATATGATTTCGTTTGGTAGACATTGAGGTACCATTTAACAGTTTCAATGATGAAGAATCGCGCGCTAAGAAATATATTCTGCCAAATACTTGGTCACTATTTTCAAATTATATGTTCCACAACATTGATAATGATCCAAAACATCTGACAAATACACACATTTTGAAGATCCAAACAAGACCGTTACAATGTCACAGAAACTGATAGGGCGGTGGGGGTGAGGGTTTGAAATCTTGGATTGCTCATGTTATCTATATTATTTAGCTCATCTGGCCAGAATAGCCAAGTGAGCTTATGCCGTGGCGACCATCCATCTGGCAGCCAGCATCCATCTGTTAACCTTTGCTTTAAACGGCTTCTCAAGAACTACTGGGCTAATTTCAATTATATTTGGCACGAAGCATTCTTAGAGCATAGGGAGCCGACTTTGTTCAGGTGAAGCCGATCGCGCAATTTGGATGATTTTTAGAGCGATTGATTAAAAACTCATGAAATATCATTTAGGCCAAGAGCTAAACCAAGTTTGTTTAAAGGAAGTTGATTGGCCAATTTTATTTTGGCGGCCATCTTGGATAACCTAGTTTTCGCAAAAAAGGCTTCTCCATAGCCGTTGAATAGATTGGGCCGAAATTTGGGAGATATTATTACGGACTAAGGGCTATTAAAGTTTGTTCAAGAGAAATTAATACATCAAAAAACATTGCCACCATTGACCAAGCAAAATGTAGCCTGTTTGGCTGGCATTTGGAATTTGTTTATTTGATAGCTTTTGAAGCTGAAATTGGTTTTATATAGTTTTTAGCTCACTTGGCCTGGCGGATTGGCCAATTTGGCCAGCAGCCATTTTGGATTTTGGCCGATTTTTAGAAACGTCTTTAAAAATCTTCTCAGAAACCGCTTGAGGGATTGAAGCAAACCTCATGAAATATGATCTAGGGCAAGAGCTGAACCAAGTTTTTTCAAGGGAACTTGATTGGTCATATGGTTCGGTGGCCATCTTGGTTGACCTAGTTTTAGCGAAAATAACTTCTCTGGAACCACTGGACGGGTCAGGACAAAATTTGCAAGAACCGCTGAAGGGATCAGGACAAAATTTGAAAGATATGATTAGGGATTAAGCGCCATGAAAGTTTGTTCAAGCGAAGTTGATCCATTAAAAAACATGGCCACTGTGGGCCAATCAAAATATAGCATGTTTGACGACCATATTGGATTTTTTTATTTGATAGATTTTGAGGCCGCAATTGCTTTTACATAGGTTTTTGGGTATTCTGATCTTAAATTTGCGATTTTCGAAACTGTCGGATAAACAATTTGCCAGCCATCTTGGATCATTTTCCCGCCAAATGCTCCCACACTAAAGCAGTGGGAAATTAAATACTAAAGCAATGGGAAATTAAAAATGTCTTCTCGAGAACTACTGGGCCGATTTCAATTATATTTAGCAGGAAGCATCCTTAAGGCATAGAGATTGAAGCTTGTACAAACGAAGCTGATCGACTAATTTGGCCGGCGCCCATCTTGGATTTTGGCTGATTTTGAGAAATGTCTTTAAAAATCTCCGAAACTGTCTGAGGGATTGAATCAGAACACGAAATATGATCCATTGTAAGAGCTGAACCAAGTTTGCTCAGGTGAACTTGATTGACCAAATGGTTCAGCGGCCCTCTTGGATAACCTAGTTTTTGCAAAAACGACTTGTTCCCCAGAACCACTGAAGCGATCAGGCCAAAATTTGTGATATATGATTAGGGACTAAGGGCCATTACAGTTTGTTCAAGAGAAGTTGATCCGTAAAAAACAGGGCTGTGGTTGGCCAATTAAAATATATATTGTTTGGCGGCCATGTTGAATTATTTTACTTGATGGATTTTGAGGTCGAAATTGGTTTTCTATAGGTTTTTGGGTATTCGGATCTCAAATTTGCAATTTTCGAAACTGTCGGATAAACGATTTGGCAACCATCTTGGATCAGTTTCGCTTAATAGTAGCCTATGCTGTGATAGAAGCCCACCCCCTAGCTTTGACATATGAGCTCCAATGATTTCTTAGCAGTTTCAAAATGGCAAAACTCTGTATTAGAAGCCCACCCCCTAAGTCAGCAGACTAAATGAAAAATTTGTTTAGGAACAAATTTGTAAGAATAGCGTGTATAATATTAACAATCGAGTCACGGGTGTCTTGAATCTTGTGTCTACTTCAGACCGATTTCTGCCCTGATACATTTCCGGCCCCTCTAGAAGTCAATACAGGCCTCGGATTTGTAAATCTCGACCACATTAGATTAATACTAATAGTAGGCCACGTATGTTCAAGATATAATAAAGTTTATTCCACACTTTGGTTGTCAAAATGCATGTAAAACAGTCTTGGCGTGATTAAATACCTTCCTTATAAATATATTTTAAGACCAAATTTATGTACCAAACAACAAGCACGGGAGAAAATGTGTATCAATTTTGTAACGCCGATCAACATTAAATGATCCAAATTGAATTATTACGAATGACAATATAGCCGGCTTCTTAAGTTGGCGAGCCAGCGGCTCTTGAGATGGGAGGCGGCGTGTTCTTGCGAGATATTATACGCTAACAGGAGGTTATCAAACGGGTACCCGTTATTAAGATCAGTATAATACTCAGTTCTTATCGCGCAATGATAATATATAGAAATTCCCGAGTTCCAAGTCCCCAATTCCAGAATATTTATATCCGAGTACTCGCCTAATGGGAGTTTATCAAACGGGTACCCATTATTAAGATCAGTATAATACTCAATTCCTATCGCGCAATGATAATATATAGAAATTCCCGAGTTCCGAGTCACCAATTCCAGAATATTTATATCCGAGTACTCGCTCTAAAATAAACTCTTCAATTGGAGGCGAATCATGTGATTTATATTTTTTCGCAACGCCATTTTAAATCAAATTGTGGATTAATTTTAATATAATAAACGAGCTTTATTAAAGCATACGCAATATTTAAGCACTCAAATCAAATAATTTCACTTCCCTGGTGATGTTTTGAGGTATACATTAAACATAGGCATAGGCGGTGGGAATTTTTAAGGGAGAAAATACTTAGAATTTCCATGGTATCAATCAATTCTAGAACATTTTTCGGAAAACTCTAATATAAGCCGACCCCCTTTCTCAGAGATGTTAGGTTGGAAATTGCCCCCCCCCCCCTTGCGGGTTGGTCTGTTGTTTTATTAACCACTATAAAAACATACTTACCGTTCAATCACTACTTGCTAAATCAATTATCTGCACTTAGCTACCAGAATAAGATTTTTATGCTTGCATACACACCTCCCCATGCCTATTACTATTAATATGGACCCTCAACCAGGCTACTGGTTAAGTCCATCTCCAGTATACTGACTGATATAGACTGGCACCAGTCTATGCTCACTCTATAGTGACGCCTGTCACTAAGCGGGCTTGCGCATGCGCACTGGAGCCCAAATAGGAAACAGATTCACTTTTCTGAATTTAAGTGCCAAATATTAAAGGCCAATTCTCAAATCTTACCACGCGGGGTGGCTGAGGCTGTTAATAAAACAACAGACTGACCCGCAAGGGGTGGGGGGGGTTGTCTGTGGGGGGTTGTTATTACACCACAAAAACATCCATTACCGTTCAATCACTACTTGCTAAACCAGTAGATTTGGTCAGTGCCCGACTTAAACATTAGGTGGGAGGAGATTTGAGAATCAACAAACAAGGATAAAAATCAAATCCATCTTATCCAAATGTTAATAACATAGCATAATAGTGCATTTAACTCAATCACACCGTATTAACAAATAAGGAAAACTTGAACTTAAAAAAAATAAATAAATAAAATAAACTCACTATTTCTTACAGACTTAACGAAAATGCCGGGATGTGCTTGGTAAATAGTCTTCGGCTTTCTTGGTTAAAATAGTAATGTTAGGAAAGAAGGAGGCTGCTGCACTCTGGTCTTTGAGATAAAATGATGTAAAAGTGGATTCAGATTTCCATCCTACCACCTGCATGACTTCATCTAAAGACGAACTGGCAAAAAGAGTGAAAGAGGTAGCCATACCTCTAACATCGTGGGCTTTAATCTGGGAGAGGTTAATTTGATCCGGTGAGGCTATCTCATAACAAAGTTTAATCGTCTCACAAATCCATCTGGCAATTGTAGACTTCGAGACCGGCTTAGATCCTCCGCGTAGGAAACCCATAAATGGGATGAATCAACTTTTAAAATCAGTTCGCTGTTTGTACATTCTTAATGCCCTAACAGGACACCAAAATTTGTTGGATGGTGAAAAAGATGATAAAGATCTTTAAATGATCGGACTAGCAGGAAAGGCGTTAAACTGAGTTTTAGATAAAAAATCCCTTCTTGGATATAAAACCGAACCGTCTCCTGAAATTATAAATCTATCCCTTTCAGCAGAAAGAGCATGAATCTCTGAACGTCTTCTAGCAGAGGCAGTAGCAACAAGAAAAACAGCTTTAAAAGTTAAAAGTTTAATAATGATAGAGGAAATAGGTTCAAAATGGCGACCTGCCAAAACTTGAAGAACCAAAGCCAAATTCCAAGAAGGTAAAGGCTTAGCAATCGGAGGACGAATATTACCTAGACCTCTAATAAAACTATTAAGAGTCTTAGTATCCTTGACATCGGCATTCAGAAAACAAGGAAGAGAAGATGCCAGAGAAAATCTATAACCCCTAACCGTATTAGCTGATAAATGTAAAGAATCAAACAGATAAGATAAAAAGTCTAATACTTGGGGTATAGAAACTGAATCGGGAACGAGACCATGGTCTGAACACCATTCTCCAAAAATTGTAAGTCGACCCTTGTAAACTCGGCGGGTCGACTCTCTTCTGGCAGAATCAATAATTTCCTGAGATCTTGAAGAAACCTTATTCTCGAGGACTTCAGACCCGAGATTCTCCAAACACACAGATTGAAAATTTCTGGGTTTGGATGAAGAGAAAGACCTCTTACTTGAGATAGGAGATCCTGAGAGACTGGAAGAAGACGAGGGAAGTCTACCAGAAGATCTAGAAGGTCTACAATCCAAATCCTCTTTGGCCAAAAGGGGGCTATCAGAAGAATCTCGCAAATTTGAGCTTTGACCTTCTTCAAGACTAACGGAATCAAAATCGTTGGAGGGAAGGCATAGGCGAACATTCCTGTCCAGGACTGAGACAGAGCATCCACCGCCACGGCCTGACGGTACGGAAAAGGAGACATGTAAGAGGAGATCTGGGCATTCAGAGAGGTCGCAAACAGATCTACTAGAGGACGATCCATAAGACTGAAAATCGCTCTGACAACCGACCTCTTTAACTGGCACTCTGTGTGGGCGAATTTGCTGGGACGTGACAGTTGGTCCGCAAGAAAATTCAGACTGCCTGGGACAGGGGAAGACACTAAGAAAATCTGATTCTTGCAGCACCACAAGAGAAGGTTCCACACTTCTAGACAAAGGAGGGACGACCGTGTACCTCCCTGCCTTTTTGATATAAGACACCACTGTCGAATTGTCTGACCGAATCGAGACTTTGAGACCTATCACAAGATCTGCCCAAGAAAGGAGAGCCTTCTTGACAGCCCACAACTCCAGAATGTAGATATGGGCTGTCGACTCCTCCAGAGACCAGAAACTGACAGGGAGTCCCAGACCGCTCCCCATCCCTCCTGGGAACCATCTGTGAAGATAATCACCTGAGGGGAGGACTTTACCAGTGGAACACCCATCAGAAGCAAAGAATGATCCTTCAGACTGCAAACCTCTGGAAGAATTCCTGAGAGAATTGAGGATGATCTTACTTTTACCAACCAGTCGTCTATATAAACGTGAAGATGGATAGAACGACGGTGTAAAATTCCTGCCATGGCTGAAACTAGACGGGTAAAAAGGAAGGGAGCCGTGGTCAGGCCGAAGGGCATGGCGCGGAACTGCCAAACTCGATCCTTGTAAGCAAACCTCAGGAACTTTCTGAAGGAAGGGTGAATGAGAACATGAAAGTAGGCGTCCTTTAGATCGATGGAAGACGTCCACATTCCCTGATCTAAACTGGAAATGATATGATATATGATATCTTGAACTTGGGGGTAAGAATCATAAGATTTAGCTTTTTTGAATTTATGATAGGACGCCAACCTCCTGTTCTCTTGGAAGCTAAAAAGATGATGGAGTAGTAGCCCGGGCCTACTCTCCAGTGGGGAACTTCTTCTATTGCCCTCTTGACAATCATGGATTCCAACTCCTCTTCCAAGGCAACCAATTTTTCCGGATTGGAGGGAATTGGTGTCCATATTGGGAGAAAAGAAAGAAGAGGAGGATGATGGATCCATGAAGGTGCATAACCCCACAACGTATCTGAGAAACTAGCCAGGAGTCCTGAGCGAGGGCCTGCCAATTTTCCCAAAAACAGAGAAAGGCGCCCTCCTGGATCGACTGATCCGAAGGCACAAGAAGAGGGGGAGGGATGAAAAAGTGAAGAAAGAAGGTTGGACTTACCCGGGAATAGTCCACACCTTCAAACTCTCTTTCCTTGATACCCTCTAAAGGAATAACGACCTCTGGACCTGGAACTAGCAGAAAATTTATGTAAATCAGTTAAAAGACTACTCCTCATTAACCGCTTGAACGAGTTCAAGCAAACTCGGCTGGAACAACCCTGAAGTGGTATGCTTCAGAGCTTCAATACAGAATTTTGATTGGTCAATTTGTTTGGTGGCCATCTTGAATTTTCCGAAAAATGCCTGAAAATCTTTTAAAATGCTACTCCTCATTAATTGCTTGGGCGATTTCAACCAGACTGGCTGGAATGAGCCTACGGCAGTAGGCTTCAGAACTTGTATACAGAATTTTGATTGGTAAATTTTTCCACCAACCATCTTGGATTTTTGGCAAATCAGTTAAACGGCTACTTGTCATTAACTGCTTGGCCATTTTAAACCAAACTCAGCTGGAAGAACCCTAGGCCGGTACGCTTCAGAACATGTGTACAGAATTTTGATGGTGGCCATCTTGGATTTTCCGAAAAATGGGAATTTGTATAAAATGCTTAAATCCTTAATTGCTTGTGCAATTTCAACCAAATTTGACTGGAAGGATTCTATTGTCCTATTGTCAGAGCCTCAAGAAATCCTATTCAGAATTTTGATAGGTCAATTTTTTGGCAGCCATCTCTGATTTTCTGAAAGTTTTCCGGAATCATTTAAAAATGATTCTCCTTCAATCAATAGCCCAATTTCAACAAAACTTGGGTGGAGCGATCCTATGACGATAGGCTTCAACATATTAAACGAGAATCTTGATTGGTCAGTTTTTTGGTGTCCTTGGATTTTCCGAAAATCATCCATCATGTTTATATAAACGTTTAAATACAAATGGTTCAGGTGAGGGCCACAAACCCTTGGGCCTCTTGTGTTACATATGCTGATTACAAATTTTCACTTTCAAAACTGTCGGATAAATGGTTTGGTGGCCATCTTGGATCTTTTTCCACTAAAGACTCCCATACTAAAGCAATAGGAAATTTTTAAAGTCTTCTCCAGAACCACTGCGCTGAATTCAATTATATTTGGCAGGAATCATCTTTAGAGCATAGAGATACAAGTTTGTTCAAAGGAAACCGATAGGCCAATTTAATCGACGAACATCTTGGATTTCAGTCGATTTTTAGAAACGTTTTTAAAAATCTCTGAAACCGCTTAGGGATTGATTCAAAACTAATGAAATATCATCTAGGGCAAGAGCTGAACCAAGTTTGTTCAAGGGAACATGACTGGTTTGGTGGCCATCTTGGATGACCTACTTTTCGTGTAACGGATCGGGCCGAAACTTGGGAGATAATTATGGACTAAGAGCCATTAAACATGATTAAAGTGTCTTCAAAGGGAGTTGATACATAAAAAAATGGCTGGCCTCCATGGATAAATCAAAATGTAGCCTGCTTAGCGGCCATTTTGATTTCTTTTATTTGATGGATTTTGAAGCAAAATTTGTATATATAGTTTTTTGGGTAATGCATGCCAATTTCAAATTTCCACTTGGAACTGTTGGATAAACGGTTTGGCAGCCATCTTGAATCTTTTTTCCCCCTAAATCTCCCATATTAAAGCAATAGGAAATTTACAATGTCTTGCTCTTGAGAACCACTAGGCCGATTTCAATTATATTGGGCAGAAATCATCATGTTGGCATAGAGATCTAAATTTGTTCAGACGAAGGCGACCGGCCAATTTGTTTGGCAACCATCTTGTATTTTTGCCAATTTTTAAAATTTTAGAACGTCTTTTTCTCCGAAACCACTTGGGGATTGATTTGAAACTCATCAAACATCATCTAGGGCAACAGCGGAACCAACTTTATTCATGGGAACTTGATTGCCCAAATGCTTCAACTGCCATCTTGCATGACCAATTTCATGAAAAAGAGTTATCATCCCAAAACCACTGAAAGGATCGGGCTGAAATCTGGGATCAGAAAGATAGAATTAGATTATTATGCAGTTAGTTACAAATAAAATCATGAAAACCCATCTCTACACCTAGCGTTTCCGAAGTGGTCCTTCCCTATGCTATTGGATGTTATATGCCAATAAGGAATACACAGATTACTCGGAATAGATTTAACAATTTTACGACGAAGCCGGCCAAGACTGGCCTCTAGTGGTCTTGAGGAATGCCCATTTGCAGGCTAAGAGAAGACTTTTTGAAAATTTACCACTGGAATGGCTGGCTCGATAACCGAGCCATTCATTCCAGTGGTAAATTTTCAAAAATAGTCTTCTCTTGGCCTGCAAATAGACAATAGAGGGTTAGTACACAGGCATTCTAATTTATTGAAATGCATAAAACCAAATGGTTTTACGTAGTTTCACACCTGACAAAGTCGTTTATGAATTCATGCTAAAATAGATCTACGTAGATTAAGTAACTAGTCATGTGATCAAAGGAGTTGAGAAACATCACAATTGCTTTTTTAAAGGCTTCTCTTTGAAAGAATTATGGGTTTCTGGCTTGATTGGAAATATATCTTGTAATGCACTGGCCCATTCTAATCCCTTTGAAGTATGTAGTATGTAGGCATTTGAATGGTACTACTGCATTAGATAATTGATTGGGTACTTATAATATACCATAGAAAATGATGCATTTTATAACCACAATCATAGAGCATTACTGCCATAATAGTATCTACGATGACAAAAGTTGATCGTTTTGATTGATGTTCTTACCGCCATGATCTATGAAGGGGTGTGATCAATTAATTGTGTGATATCGCATTTCTATGTATTCTGTTCTATATTTTGAAAATAAATTGACTGGGAACAGTTGCTACCTATGACAGGAACAGGTTCCAGTCAAATTTGTTTCAAAAATATCCAACACCTTTCCTATTTAAGTGTCCTGTAAATTAAAACACTGACATTTTCAGCCAAAAATGGCTTCTGCAGTGGTTTTGAGAAATGTACATTTTCAGACCAAGAGAAGACTGGTTTTGAAAATTTACTACGAATGTCTGGCTTGATAACCGAGCAAGTCATTCCAGTGGTAAATTTTCAAAAATAGTTTTCTCTTGGTCTGCAAATGGACATTTTCTGTGAGAAAATTGAAATTTTTAAAAACAAATTTACGGGTTAAATGGTTAAATGCCATAGCGTTATATCTGACGATGCCATGAAAATCTGTGCACCTTTATGGAGGTTATTGTATTGCAAAGAAACAAAACATGCCGTTTGTTACAGGTATATCAAATAGCATGATATCGTTTTTAATCCAGACTTATAAGATATTTCATGTCTGTGAAAAATACATTATGATTCATTCAGTTCCATCGAGTAACACATATTACTATTAGCCCTTTAAAATCTCAAATTTGTTCAAGAAAATCTAAATTTTCATATTAAAATGACCATTTGCAGACCAAGAGAGGCCTATTTTTGAAAATTTATCGTTGGAATAACTGGCTCATTTATCGCTCCAGTCATTCTAATGGTAAATTTTCAAAAATAGTCATCTCATGGATGGCAATTGAGTCTTTCTCAAGGTGTTTTTGACCAGCTTGAGTGTTAACGGGTTGATTCTCAAGTCGGCCAAACTATCCTTTGTAGTGGTCTTGAGAAATGTCCATTTTCAAGCCCAGACTAGTTTAGAAATCTTATGACTAGAATGAAAGGCTTGATAATCGATAAACTTTCAAATATATTCTTCTGTTGGCTTGCAAAAGAACATTTCTGAAGACCACTGCTGGCGTGACAAGTAAAGGGTTAAAGTTAGAAATTATATTTACAATTATAGAACATCATTAACCCTTTAATGGTCAAGCCGACTAAAACTGGTCTCTGCAGAGGTCTTCGAGAATGTCCATTTGCAGGCCAAAAGAAGATTATTCGTGACGGCTCACCACTGGAGTGACTGACTAGATGATCAAGCCAGTCATTCCATTGGTAATTTGTCAAAAATAGCCTTCACCTTCAAATGAACGTTCACTGACCAAAGATGTCAATTTTCTTGACCAGTCTTGACAATTAACCCTTTAATGGTCAAGCTGGCCAAAACCAGCCTCTGCACTGTTCTTGTGGAATGTCCATTTGCAGGCCAAAAGAAGACTTCTTTTGAAAATGTATCACTGGAATGACTGGCTCGATGACCGAGCCAGTCATTTCAGTGATTAAATTCCAAAAATAGCCTTTTCTTGGCCTGCAAATGTACATTCAATGAACAAATATTTTGATTTTTTAAAACAAATTTGACCATTAAAGGGTTGATATTTTGCTGAATATTTTAACATTTTCGTGAAAGTTGTTGCTGCCTCAGTCAGCATTCAGTCAGATCATTCTTACAGTGTGCTCCTGTAATCTCTAGCTACTTGGAAACTTAGATTGGTGGAATGATGTCTGTCTGTATGTCTTTCTGTCTCCGTCGGTTGGTCGGTCGGTCGGCCGGCCTGCTTGCCTGCCTCCCTGCCTGCCTGTCCGACGACGTAGCTCATTCTTTAGTTATTTGGTAGGAGGTTTTAGATCGATTGGTGTCCCGAAAAACCCACTTAATTTTGTGCTCAAAAGGTCTGAGTTTGAGGGCATAGCTGCTGAGACTCGGAATAATTGTTGTATAATAATGTTTCTTTTCAATGTGTATACATCTTCTTCAACGATTATTTGTACCTTGTAATCAATCCCTCATGATCAGAGATATTGCCGGGTGTGGGTGGGTGTTAGCCATTTAACGGCTAAATTTTGTGGAGAAAATCTAAATATTTGCTCATTTAATGTCCATTTTTGCAAACCGAGTGAAAACTATTAAAAAAAGTTACCACTGGAATGACTGGCTCGTTTAACGAGCCAGTCATTCCAGGTGTAAATTATCAAAAAAGTATTTACTTGTCTTTCAATTGGACATTCTACAAGACTAAAGGCCATTTTTGTCAGTTTTCACTATGAAAGTGTTATAATGTTATTGTAAGAAATAGCCAAACAGATACACATAGATTTGACATTACCAACACAACACTCGTCAATCCTTTAACTCAGCAGTCTTTCTGCACATTTAATGCTAATGTTTATTAAATACACGCTTTATATTAAAAGTAAAACATTTTGAAAATAAGGCAGGAAATATCTTTAATATCAGGTTATTATATAAATATTCATGGGCATACAGTTACTCAGGCCTGAACTAGCAATATGGATGCGGGGATGGAAGTGTCTGCATTATAGAAAGGATTTACAATAAATGGAAATTCTAAGTGCTGGTGAATAATGGGATTGTGTATCCATTAGGTGTGAAATATGGGTGGTCAATATGTCTTCCCTGGACCCACCCATCCGAGAATGAATGTCTTACAATGGAGGATTCTAGTTTATCCATCAATCATATGATGTCATAATCAACTACATGATGTGTATGATGATATCATAATCAGTTACGTCATGAATGACGTAGCTAATCAGTTACGTCATGAATGACGTAGCTAAGTTCATCACGAACGTTTAACTGATGACGGACTAAGCATTGTTGTACGTTGAATAAATTTGAGGGTCAACATCTGTTAGTGAGAGTCATCGAGAGATGATCCATTTTCATATAACAGGCAATGGAGGATTCCAGTTTCTCAGTCAGTCATATCACATCATAATCAACGATGTGACGTGTAGGATGACGTCATAATCAATAACGTCGTGA
The DNA here is from genome assembly GCA_034401795.1 of Chaetoderma sp. LZ-2023a. Lineage (NCBI taxonomy): Eukaryota > Metazoa > Mollusca > Caudofoveata > Chaetodermatida > Chaetodermatidae > Chaetoderma > Chaetoderma sp. LZ-2023a. The sequence continues at coordinate 39,700,676 of CM067374.1, read as the reverse complement.
ATCACGTATCTAAGTTTGTCACAAACGCTTAATTGATGACGGACTAAGCATGTCTTTGCTATTTAATAAACATGCTGTTGCATATTTTGAGACTAATTTGACTGGGTGCTGTTGCTGCCATAGGCAGCTTAGCTAGAGCTGGATGGGGCCTAGCTAACACTAGATTCTTCCATTGCTATGTACCCCACTATTTCATTATGTAGTGACTGACTAACACAGTTTCTTAATAATTGAGCTGCATTGTAATAGTTTATGTAATTAATTTGCTGTTAGCTCGTGTCATCAATGCACTTGAGGAAGCCAGCATCTCACTTGTCCTATAAAGCTTTAATGGAAATGTACTTCTGAGAGGGCTTGTTTGAAGTTGATTCAGCAATATTGCCATTGGATAGACCTCAGCACCTAGTCGAATATATCTGTTAACCCTTTAATGCTCAAGCCGGCCAAAACCGGCCTCTGTAGTGGTCTTGAAGAATGTCCATTTGCAGGCCAAGAGAAGACTGTTCTTGAAAATGTGCCACTGAAATGCCTGCTCTAAACGAGCCAGTCGGTCCAGTGATAAATCTTCAAAATTAGTCCTTCGGCTTCAAATGGCTGTTCATTAAGCAAACATTTAGATTTTCTTGACCAAATTTGTCCATTAAAGTGTACATGCTTTTTTGTGTCATATACTGGGCAGCTCATCAATAAGTTGTTTTAAAAAACCCATTAGTTACTACAATTTTAACTATAACCCTCAAATTTCTCCAAGAAATTATCTCAGAGCAAATATCCTTTTTCAGGCCAAGTGAAGACTATTTTTGAAAATTTACCATCATTTATCATCAACCCTTTAACACTCATATCAGCCAAATATGGCTTCTGCTGTAGTCTTGAGAAATGTCCATTTGCAGACCAAGAGAAGACTATTTTTGAAAATTTACCACTGGAATGACTGGCTCGATAACCGAGCCAGTCATTCCAGTGGTAAATTATCAGAAATAGTCTTCTCTTGGTCTGCAAATGGACATTTCCAAAGACCACTGTAGTAGCCATTTTTGGCTGATATAAGTGTTAAAGGGTTAAACGCAATGTAGGAATTGTTCTGTGAAATATTCTGAGCATAGGTAATTGGACTGAAAGACATTGGTGTCTCTACAGCAATATCCTCCAATCCAATTATATCAAAAATATTCAGCAGTACGTTTTGTTCTCTTTTGGAAACAAGTTACGTCATTTCTGAGTCGTACTGTGCGGTTGAAGGCATTTTCAGTTAGGGCTCGATTTTAACACTACGAGTTAGTAAAACTACACCTGTACTAACCCGTCTGGGTTTGTAATGATCACAAAAGAGGAAACACGAAAAAACACTTATAATGTCATTATGTTCAGTACCCACCAAAAATTGACAAAAGAACAGATTTTCTGCTAGCTTCAATGCTTTAGTGAATATTTTGAAATTAATTTGTCTGGAAAGCCGTTGCTGCCTAAAATATTCAACAGCTCTGTATTGAAAATGTGTTTTATAGGGATTCATCAGTGAATGGATTAAAGAAGTGATCAGCCTTGAGCTTTCAAAACGGTGTAATCTTCTTTCTTCATCATTTATTTCACAGACTGCATGAAACACTGCTATCTCCTTATTACTTTATATCTAAGAGGAACCTCTCTCAGACCTTACTGGTCTCCCTCTCCTCATTTATTTTTCCATCCAAGAGCCCATCCCTTTTATACTGATTAGGGAGAAGAAGCCACGCCTGATGCCCGATCAGAGTGCTTGTTGGCCAGGCCAGTGAGACGGAGGTGGCCAACTTTGGCGCTCGATAGTGAGGTGACAAATTAAATGGGCGGTCGTTCTGTTTGTATAGCGCAGTACGCATTGGCTTGATTTTCAAAATTCCTTCATTGATGGCTTCCTGGATTTAAGGCTTTGCGAGGGTAAAAAAATATCCGGCGAATGGTGGCTGGGTTCAGAAGTTAGGCATTTTACCTTCTCTTGCAGAGGTCTATAGTATCAAAACCATGCCTTGATCATTAGAGGCACTGGCCTGCATATGCACTGCAGCGTGTCTTGTGGTCTCTAACTTTAGCTCACGTGAGCATTGGTTGGACGCTGCCTAAGCCAATGCATATGCATGCATTTGATGCTCTACCTCTCCCATCCTCAGCATGTGCAGTGGGGTGAGTGAGGCGGATGCATTGCATGTCCCTGCAGTCAGACACAGCATGTGAGAACCCAGGAGCACTCTACCGATACATTCTTATTACAATATAAATTTATTCCAACATCCATAGAAGGTGGGTGGGGCTTAGCTAGATGTGGGCGTGGCATAGCTAGAAATGGGTCCCTCTATGACATCCATAATCATGGTAGGTCAAAGGAGAAATCCAGGACGCTTATCCAGCAGAACCTGTATTGTGCTAATTTGTCACATGGAATTCCTTTACTGTAATTACTAGTTTGTCAGTGACCGGCGTCAAATCCTGCGCATCGCTGCTCAGGTTATTGAGGCAGGATTTTTACAATAGCAGTCTTTGACAAGCATAAAGAAAGATCAATCAGAATGACATATAAGGTCTGGTTGTGGCATGAGCAAGAATTCAATTACCGTAATATATTCTGGCAGATTGTTATCATGAAGATGTGAGGGTGATAGATTACTAAACACATTCAATCAGAGCGATGCAATATTTGATACCACCCGGGATGGGGGTTGGGGGGTGTTGGTGGTGGGATTGGGGTGAAGGCCGAAAGTTAAAGTTTGTGGAATTCAACCAAATTTGGTACAACAGTTACCCAGATGTGTGGATAGCGATACAATGTTTACATTAGGCTCTGCCCCCCCCCCCCAGGCCTGGGTGAGGTGTGTAGAGTGCGGTGTGAGGAGCAGGGAGAGGCAGAACATCATAAAGTGTGGGTTTTTGCGATGGCATGCTCTTGACTTGGCCTCATTTATAGGCTTGTTATGTCGATGACATCACACACATGTAATGGACCTCAGTATGTAGTATTGTGCTTTTATTATATCGTTATTGTGTGTTTATGACATCATCATTTGTTGTTGATCAACAATCACATAACCCTTTAACCCTTGAATTTGTTCAAGAAAATTTAGATAGAAATTGTCCATTTGCAAACCAAGACTATTTTAAAAAATGTACATCTAGAATGACTGGCTCAGTTATCGAGCCAGTCATTCCAGTGGTAAATTTTCAAAGGTAGTCTTCTCTTGGTCTGCAAATGGCCATTTCTCAAGACCACTGCAGAAGGCGTTTTTGGCTGGTATGAGGGTTAAAGGGTTAACCCTTACAGACTAGAAATAAGCAATTCCTTTATGATGTAAGGAACACGAGGGTGAATATTTTAGAACTAATTTGACTGTTGTTGCTTATGGAGAGTGCTCCACTATAATAGTAGAATCCAGTTTATTGATCAATCATATGACATAATCAACTGTAGGCTGATGTCATAATCAATTACGTCATCAATAACACGTTTTAGTCCATCATAAATGCTTATTACTCCATCAAGTTGTATGAATTGTATGTCTTTACAATTTAATAAAAATTCTGTTTAATATTTCGAAACTAATTTGATTGGACGCTGTTGCTGGCATAGGCAGCAACAGCACCTAGTCAGTCAAATTAGTTTTGAAATATTCAACGGCTTACCTGTATAATTTTCTGTAAATTGAGATTCAAAGAGTGCAGGGATCGATTTGTCTCAATACGGGCAAAGCATGGGTGGAGCTTAGCTGAAAATGGGCGGTGCATCACTAAAACTGGATTCCTCCATTAACTAGTAGTTGCCACATCATCTGTCTGCCTAGTCTGGTATAGTTAACCCTTTAACACTCATATCAGCCAAATATGGCTTCTGCGGTAGTCGTGAGAAATGTCCATTGCAGACCAAGAGAAGACTATTTTTGGAAATTTACCACTGAAATGACTGGCTCGATAACCGAGCCAGTCATTCCAGTGGTAAAATATCAAAAATAGTCTTCTTGGTCTGCAAATGGACATTTTCTAATGAGAAAATTGAATTTTAAAAAACTGTTACCAGCCAGCAACTGATTACCAGTCAGTGAATGCGATCTAACCATTGATTTCAGGGAATTCTGACGTAATAGTGTCAATGCGATAAATTTGTATTGTACGCCATAATCATCTATTGTCATGAATGACCACACGCACGCACGCACGCACGCACCTTAGGATTGGTCTGTAGTTTTATTAGCTCACCTGTTCGGGCTAAATGAGTTTCTGCCATGGCGACCATCCATCTGTCATCCGTCCATCGCCTGTCCATCAACTATTGCTTTAAAACACTACCCCTCATTAACCACTTGCCCGATTTCAAGCAAATTGGCGGGAAGTACCTTATGGTCATAGGCTCCAGAACTTGCACTCAGAATTTTGATTCATCAATCTTTTGGGTGAAAATCTTAGATTTTATGAAAATGTACCGGAAATTGTCAAATTGCTTTTTCTCCTTACCATTCTGACCAATTTCAACCAAATTCGATTGAAAGCATCCTATGGCCATAGGCTTTGGAACATCCATTCAGAATTTTGATTCATCAATTCTTTGGGTGAAAATCTTAGATTTTATGAAATATGTACCGGAAATTGTCAAATTGCTCTTCTCCTTACCATTATGAGAGATTTCAACCAAACTTGGCTGAAAGGGCCCTATGGTGGTAGACTCCAGAACATCCTTTCAGAATGTTTGATTCATCAATTTTTTTGGTGAAAATCTGCGATTTTATGAAAAATGTACCGGAAATTGTCAAATTGCTTCTCTTTACCATTCTGAGCAATTTCAACCAAATTTGGCTGAAAGGATCTGGTGTTGATTGGCTCTAGAACTTCCATTCAGAATTTTAATTCATCAATTTTTTGTGTGAAAGGTTTTTATGAAAAATTTACCGGAAATGGTCAAAATGCTACTCCTCCATAGCTGCTTGACATATTTCAACCAAATTTGGTTAGATGTATTCTATGTTGGGTAGGCTCCTCAACATACATTCAGAAGTTTGATTGAGCTATTTTGGGGGTGAAAATAGATTTAATGAAAAACTTTACTGGAAATTGTCAAATTTCTTCTTCTGCTTGTCAACTTAACTGATTTCAAGCAAATATGGCCAACAGGATCCTATGATCATAGGCTCAAGAACTTGCATTTAGAATTTTGATTCATCAAATTTTTTAGGTGAAAATCTTACATTTTATTACAAATTTACTGAAAAGTCAAATTGCTTCTTCTCCTTACTACTTTGAACAATTTCGACCAAACTTGGCTAAAATAATCCTACAATAATAGGCAGCCGAATTTCCATTCAGAATTTTGATTGGTATATTTTTTCCTGTGAAATTTTTTTTCACATCTTGCTTAATGTAACGAATCATGTATATTTAAATGCAAATGCTTCAAATGCTAATCGTCTAGGTGAGTGTCACAGGCCCTTGGGCCTCTTGTTAACCATGTAAACATACATACCGTTCAATCACTACAAATTGATTTAGCGGGTAGTGATTGAACGATACAGTTGTTTGCAGTGTAATAACAACCATGGTTGATAATAGAGGGATCTGATCTGTCACTCGAGTATCTGGCATCATAAACAATTACGTGACATGCAAATTGACGTCACAATCATGATGAGGTATTATAAGTCCGCCATGAAGCTCAAAACATCTGTCAATAGTGATTGATTGATTGATTTATTCCACAATAAGCCATAGGCCCTTGAGTGTACATTTAAACATATAAATATATATATATATATATATATATATATATATATATATATATATATATATATATATATATATATATATATTGACAATTAAATTTATCAACATAATTTCCAAAATGTACAGATACGTTTCTACTGAGGACTGTTTGACATCATTGCAAAATGAATTAACCATTTAATTAAACTGTACCGACCAGAAATTAAAAATTCATTTTGATTCTAGAAATGAACATTTCCTAATACCGCTGAAGAAACTGATTCTGTTTCTCGTTTGCTTGACCATTGACCTTTTAATGGTCAAGCGAGCCATATCCGTTGCAGTGTTCTCAAAGAATATCCATTTGCAGGCGAAGAAGAGAATAGGCTGTTTTTTTAACTATTACCACTGACTTAACCCTTTAATGGCAAAATCTGGTCACAAAAATTTTAATATTTGCATATTGAATGTCTATTTGGAGGCCAAATGAAGGCTATTTTTGAGAATATGCCACGGGAATGACTGGACTGTTACCACTGACTTAACCCTTTAATGGCAAAATCTGCTCACAAAAATTCTAATATTTGCATATTGAATGTCTATTTGGAGGCCAAATGAAGACTATTTTTGAGAATATGCCACGGGAATGACTGGACTGTTACCACTGACGTAACCCTTTAATGGCAAAATCTGGTCACAAAAATTCTAATATTTGCATATTGAATGTCTATTTGGAGGCCAAATGAGACAGACTATTTTTGAGAATATGCCACGGGAATGACTGGACTGTTACCACTGGCTTAACCCTTTAATGGCAAAATCTGGTCAAGAAAATTTTAATATTTGCATTTTGAATGTCTATAAACTTGCAGGCCAAGTGAAGACTATTTTGAGAATATGCCACGGGAATGACTGGCTCGGTTACCAGTGGTAAATTTTCAAAAGGTCTTCCCTGGGCCTGTAAATGAGCATTAATCAAGACTACTTCAGAGGGCTGTTTTGGATGAAAGGGTTATTAATCAAACCAGTCATTCTATGTGAAATACTTAAAAAAAAAGCTTTCTCTTAGTCTGCAGTTTTCAATTAGTAAAAATTTCATTCTTGACAACCTTGACAATTAAGGGGTTACTGTCGCTTACGTGTGTCGAGGTGGTCTGAGATGTGTGGTATGTGTCTTGAAGGCTGAATCGCTTAACCCTTTAACCATCGAATTTGTTCAAAGAAAATGTAAATTTTCTCATAGAAAATTCAGAGCAAGAGAAGACTATTTTTGAAAATTTACCACTTAATAACTGGCTCAGTTTTTGAGCCAGTTATTCCAGTGGTAAATTTTCAAAAATAGTCTTCTTTGTCGGCAAATAGATATTTCTCAAAACCACTGCAGAAGCTGTTTTTGGATGATATGAGTGTTAAAGTGGTAAAATCAACAATTAAGACTAAGTTATTTGACGCATCACATGTTATTTTTCTATTTCCGTAGAACGTGGTGTCAGACAAGTCAGACGTGCTGTGTAATAGAGAATGCTGCTTAGTACAGGTGAGTGTCAATATTGGTGTTGGAATCACCTGTGTTGTTAGTTCATTACCTCGTCACACAGCTTATAATTACGCAGGTACCGGGTACAGCTCGGACATAACGTAACATAGGTTGTGCAATTATGTGATTAAATCGAAAATCACGATTATATTTTAAATTGTGAATTTATATGATTAAAAATTATTTAATCAAATAATCGTGAATATTTTCTATTACATAAAATATTTCAAAACCCAACTTTCAATTACTTTTTAATGTGATCGGTCATGAAAAATGACATTTTGCTGAGTGAATGTATGTCCTTTTGCATGGCAAGAGAAGACTATTTTTGAAACTGTATTCCTGGAATGCCTGGCTCGAGGCATTCCAGTGATACTTTTTTTTAAATAGTCTTCCCTTGACCTGCAAATGGACTTTTCTAAACACAATTGCAATTTTCGTCATTGATATTCTTTTGTTTGATATGTCTTGATAATTTGTATCCAAGCTGATTAATCGAGTAATCACGATTATTTTGTAATAATCGATCGCAATCACTCAACGCAATAATCGCACAAGCCTAACTTAACATGTTCCAAAATAAAATAAAATGTTCTATTGAAAATTTTGAACATGATTGGATAGCCTAAGGCAGCAATGTCTTCTAATCCCATTATGTTTAAAATATTCAACAGAAGATTTCTTACCTCGAATTCAAAATTGTTTTGTTTTGGAAATATGTCATGTTATTTCCGAGCTGTACAATGGTTACCTTGAAGTAAGGATATGCAGATATTTGAAGGTTTTACATACATTTTACTTCACTGTTGTAAGATTTATGTACCAATGTTAACAGAATACCACCCTCAACCCCCCCTCCCCATCTACCGCCGCACAGCGCTGCCAAGCCAATATTTGATTTGGGAAATTGTGGTCATGTATGGCAGATTACTGAAATACCTGAGTATTATGTGATGACATAAAAGGTGTTTCCTATGATCAGTGATGGACATGTAATTATAGTCTTGTCACAGAGTGTTGTAATCACCCTGTGTGTGTGCGTACGTGCGTGCGTGTGTGCGTGCGTGCGTGTGTGCATGCATGTGCATGCTTACATGCATGTGCATGGGTATGTGTACGGGCCTGGGCACGCATGAATGTGTATGCGCGCATGTGCATGTGTAACCGAGCCAGTCATTCCAGTGAAAAATTCTCAAAAATTTTATTCTCTGGGCCTGTAAATGGGCATTCAATAGGCATATACTTAAATTTTCTTGACCAAACTTGACCATTGAAGGGTTAAATAAATTCACAACTCTGAGCAAGTTCCAGAGTTATCCCATTGGAGCGACGTTTATGTCAATTCCAGACAGAGAGGTTTGTAATGCTGATAGAGGCATCCATTTCTCACTATGCCCCCCCCCCCCCTCCTCCCATATCTAGATACACCTCCGCCCGTGCTTTGTGTGTGTTGGGATCGATTTACATATTTTGAACCCTGAATTCCCAGTAGCCCAATTTCAAGGTAACTATACAAACAACATGTTAAATATTTTGAAACTAATTTTACTAGGTGCTGCCTATGCAGCGACAGTGCTCAGTCAAAATAGTTTCAAAATATTCAACCAAATGTTTATTAAATGGTAAATCCATCAAAGACATACAATTCATAAACTTTATTCCAATTTTATGATGGAGTATTCTCTGTCAATTATGATTATAACATCAGTCTACATGCAGCATAATTGAGTATGACATCATATACTTGAGTGATAGATTCATCAATTTGGTTCTCTCTATCTCAAAATAGAGCGTAACTGCAATTTATGAGGCATATTTATTTTGTCTTCTATTTTCTTATTTACTCTCTGAGCATTGATGGCAAGTTATTGCACCTTTGGAAACCCAGGAGATAGGGAAAAACTCCAATGGAGACACTGTTATCTCAGTCCTCCCGCTTGTTTCATTATCATCGCTCGATTTATGAGAAAAGGCATGAGCTTTATTGTTGAGACAGAAACAGAAACTAATTAACCCTTACCACACTGATGTTAGATTTTTAAATTTTCAAATTGAATTAAAAGATGAACTGGTTTACAGTTTTCAACAAACTTGGTGGATGATGGTGCTGTCAAAGACAGCAACGTCGTCCACCAAAATTGTTGAAAAATGTACACCAGTTTCTTTGCTATTGACAGGGTAAAAAATAGAATATTGACATCAGGGTGGTAAGAGTTAAGCCTGTGTCATCCTAAATTGCGGGAAACACTTCTTGTCCTAAATATAAACCCGGCTGATTATTTTGAAAACAAATTGACTGGACGTCAATACTCTATAGCTAGTAATAACTTCAAGGTAAATTGTTTCTATGTAAATATTCAACAAACGTAGCAAATATCATCCATCTACTCGTTAATAGATTGAAATGTGTCAGACGATTGACTTATTTGCAGTGCTCTGGAATGTCTTAACACTGCCTTGTGGCTTGTCACGGGAAGTAATTACTATGTTTGGTGAAGATACTGGTTGGTGATACTGAGTGGTGCAAGTGTCAATTGAGGAATCCAGTTTCTCATTCAATCATATGAAGTCTTAATCAACTGCGTCACATATATTCTGTCACAAATGCTTGATAGTCCTACAAGTTGTATGAATTGTATCTCTCAACTATTTAATAAATATTCTGTTGAATGTTTTGAAACTAATTTGACTGGGCAATTTTGCTGCCATAAGCATAGGCATATCTATAGGCAGCAACATCACCCAGTCAAATTAGTTTCAAAATATTCAACAGCTTACTTGTATAGTTTTCTGGAAATTGAGATTCAGAGAGTAAATGAATCAAGTGATCTCAACATATAAAACGTGGGCGGCGCTTAGCTATGGGGGTGGGGTGGTGGTGGGTGGGTGCGGGGGCGTTGTGCAACAGAGCATTTAATCGATTAAACATTTAAAGCCCTATACAACCTATGAGTAATACAGGCATCCAGTTCTTGCTATGCCCGACCATTTCTAGCAATGCCCGGCAACTTCTAGCTATGCCCGACCATTTCTAGCTACTGGGTAAGTTCCGTTCACTTGTTGAAATCAATTTGAAACTCTGATATCTGAATTCCTTGAATCTACTAAATTTCTAGGTAACTGTACTGGTAAACTAGCAACCGAGGGTGGGGGTGGGTGGCTGGTGGGGGAAGCGGTGTAGAGTCAGCAATCTCTGAATGCCTTTATGTTTTATTTTGCCCAGCACGCATTGCATTATTAGCTCACCTAGCCCATCGGTCCATCCATCAGTCGGTCAAATTGCATTTCCTCATTTATGCTTTGACCAATTTCAACCAAATTTTGGTGGAATGATGCTATGGTGGTACTCTCTGGAAATTCTATTCAGAATTTGGATGGATTAATTTTTCTTGCAGCAATCATTTAAAACACGACTCCTCCAATATAAATGGCCCAATTTCAACGAAACTTGGGTGGACTAATTCTATACTGGTAGGCTTCAACACTTCTAACGGGAATTTTGATTGGTCAATATTTCCGGTGGGCATCTTGGATTTTCCAAAAATTTCTGGAATTCTGGAACCCACCCTCACCCCCACCACCTACTCCTCATTAACCACTTGACCGATTTCAAGCAAACTTGTTTAGGAAGACCCTAGAGCGGTATGCTTCAGACCATGTATACAGGACTTTGATTGGTAAATTGTTAGGCGCCCATCTTCAATTTTCCGAAAATGGCGAGAAATTGTTTAATATACAACTCAATAACTGCTTGGGTAATTTCAACAAGACTTGGCTGAAAGGATACGATGGTGGTAGGCTTCAGAACATGGATACAGAATTTTAATTGATCAATTTTTCAGGCGGCTATCTTGGACCTTCTGAAGATTTCAGGAAATCAGTTAAAACCCTACTCCTCATTAACCACTTGGCCGACTTCAAGCAAACTCGGCTGAAAGAACCCTAGATTAGTATGATTCGAAACAGAGTTTGGGTGTGGCAGCGGTTTTTTCAGCAATCTTGAATTTTCTGAAAAGTAGCGGGAAATTGTTTAAAATGCTACTCCTCATTAACTGCTTGAGCAATTTCAAGCAGACTTAGCTGTAAGGATACTAGCCTGGTAAGTTTCAGAATTTCTATACAAAATTGTGAATTGTAAATTTTTCCAGCGCCCATCTTGGATTTCCCAAAATTTGGGAAAATCAGTTAAATGCCTACTCTTCATTAACCACCTGCCGATTTCAAGTAAACTCAGCTGGAAGGACCCTAGACTGGTACGCTTCAGAATGGGTATACAAAACATGACTGCATTCTTTTTTGGTAGCCATTTTGGATTTTCTGAAACGTGGTGAGAAATCATTTACAACACTACTCCTCATTACCCGCTTGTTCCAGTGACTGTCTTGTTCTCGAAACTGACATCTCAGGAATTGCTGTACAGAGCAGGCTGAAACTCATTACATTTAATTTCATCGATACCTAAGGGTGATTATAAAGTTTGTTCAAGAAAATTTGTTCCTTGATAAAACATGTTTGTCATTGACCAATCTAAGGTTCAATTTGATTGTGTGGTCAGCGTCCATCATTAATTTCTCACTAAATATCATTTCTACTGAATTCCAATTTAGGATTTTATGCCTTTTAACTGCTGAGTTTAGTGTTATGTCTGTCCAAATGCTTTAGATCAAATGCTAATTGTCCAGGTGAGCGTTAAGACCCTTGGGCCTCTTGTTTACCTACCTATGCACACACTCATGCACGTACAACATTCATGCGAGCATGCATACACACGCACACATGCACGCACGCACGCACACACACGTACATGCGTGCCTGTGTATACATTCATGCACCTCTCGCAGACACATACATCATGCCGTGTGTACATGCATGCATGCACGCGCGCACAATACACGCTTCATGGTACACAACACTTGTTGCACCAGAGTGACTTCGTTCTGACACTATGTATAAAAAATCACAGTGCAAATAGTATATAACTTTTAAGAAGATCAGTAAAGTCAGTTAAAATATTTCTTGATCTTCCTGTGTGATGAAAATAGACTCAGTCTTCCTCAACTTAATATGATCTATTTTTACTCCACTCATTCCAATATGGAAGTCTGAGATAAGATTCTCATTAGCTAAATGGTTAATTCGTGTTAAACGGTTATCATTGATTGCCTCCTACCTCTAGTTCCCTCTCTCCTTGCATCACGCGCTCAGCAGGAATGGAAGAATTTAGAAATTTTCCGAAAACTTCTGAGATTTCTACAGTCGCTTGCCAAATAGCATGCCTATTAATCATTTAACCATTGAAATTCCAGCGTCTCAATTTCAAAACAACTATACAGGAAAGCTGTTGAATATTTTGAAACTAATTGACTGGACGAACCAAACGATTTGTCAATTGAATATTTCTTGCATTAGAATGAATTTTTGATTTCTGGTATGTACGTATGGTTTAAGGTGTTAATTCTTTTCGCAATTAATTCGAGTCAAACAGTCCTCAGATGAAAGGCCTCTGTATATTTTGAAAACATGTTGCTTAAAAAGCTATTTTAGACAGCAATAACGTCTTAAAACAACAACATTTTCCAAAATAATTATCCCCCACCTTCCCGGTTATCAGAAATCTGAAATTACAGTAGGCTGGGTCTATGAGAGTTAATAGTTGAATAGTGTGTTTCTTGTGCAGGGTATATATTTATAACTCACACCTGTATACATTAACCATTTTACTGCTGATTTCCAACTGCATTAATATTAGCCAATTCCATCTTGTAGCCTATCTATTTTTGGTGGTCATATTGACAATGTATCGCTCTCTATGAAGGCAATATCTTTCAGAAGCACTTATTTCAAAATGAATATTGTTTTCCACACACAGGCACATGCACATCCCTATGCAAGCGCACACTCACACACGCATGTACACATAGATATACGTGCGCACATAGTGCGTGCGCATGCGCGTGCGTGCACACACGCACGCACTCGTGCATGCACTCATGCATGCATGCACGCACACATGCACACAGTATCATGCATACACACAGACACTTTATTGAGCCTAACTTTGGAAATACCATGCAGAATTAGTTCAGCTTTGGTTTGCGTATCTCCTGACAATAGTTCGCTTGGGCTTGAGTTAATCCTTAGCACTCTGATGTCAATAATCTATCATTTACTGTGTCAGTATCAAAGAAACTGGTGTACATTTTTCAACAATTTTGCTGGAAAATGTTGCTGTCTACGACAGCACTATTTCTCACCAAATTTGTTGAAAAGTGAACACCAGTTCATCTTTTACCTTAATTTGAAAATTAAAGATTTTGACATCAGAGTGGTAAGGGTTAAAATAGCATCTGTCCATATTCTCTGCTTATCCTCTGTGGAAAATCTAAACCATGTCTTCTTCTTTTCGTTCGCTGATCATACCGCCAGTCCTGTAAGTGACTATCGACATGATCATAAGCGTTAAGTGCGTGGATCCATGGTTTATTAGAGTGCGCTGTGCGGCCTGGAACCTCCGTCTTCAGCACTCGAGGTTTCTGTCTGGGTTTCCTCACCCTTACCTCCTTTAGTCGCCTCGTACGACACGCAGAGGATACGGAAGGTGTATTCTAAGCCCCACCTACAGGGCAGATCTAAACCTTGTAAAAACTTTGATATCTGGAGCATGACTTTAGAAATCTGCCATTGATGCGCTTCATACATGGTCATTGAATATCGTGGCAGGACCCTTCTTGTGATTTCGTTACAGAATATGTCCATATTCGCCAGAGTTACCGCTCTTGAAAAACTTAATTTCTCATCAAAAACTTTGACTTCAAATTTAGTAAGTGGATACATTGAGGGATCCAATCTGTCACTGATGTCTTGATGTCATAATCAAATATGTCACATGTTAGCTGATGTCACAATCAAAATCATGTAGCTTCAAAATTAACCCATTTCATGGTTAAATTTGGTCAAGAAAATCTAGATATTTGTTTATTGAATGTTCATTTGCAGGCCAAGAGAAGTCTATTTTTGAAAATTAACCACAGGAATGACTGGCTTTGTTATCGAGCCAGACATTCCAGTTGTAGATTTTCAAAAATAGCCATCTCTTGACATGCAAATGGACATTCCTGAAGACCACTGCAGAGGGTGGCTTTGGTTGGCTTGACCATTAAAGGGTTAAAACCTGACAGGTGTGCGGCACACATTCTATGTTTTAAGAATGGTTATATTGAATATTTAGAACCTAATTTGACTGACATCCTGTTCAGGGGATGCAGAAATACTCCTCACAGCATAATGTCATACCTGTAAGGCAGCAGTAAATGCTGGATATGTTCCCTAGCAGAGCATGTACTGTGCATGTACGGCTATGCTCTACGTACTCCTGGTCACATGATCCAGTTGCCGATTGCAGAAATTTTCAGTGTGTCTCACCTTGATCAAGTTATACAACCGGCGATCACCGTGATAAAGTTTTTCCAAGATTCTGATGTGACTCATGTCTAATTTTTGACTAAAGAAACAATCAGTATTTGTGTGGTTGTTACCTATGGTGTTTTGGAGTGGACGTTGGTGTCTGCGCATGTGGGCGGATGCCTGTGTGCATGTACACACCCACGTATGTGCATGCATGAGTGGGTGCATACATGCTTGCGTTCGTGCGTCTGGTTTTGCCATTTCAAATATAAATTACATGACCAGCAAATGATTGAATCACATGATGAGCAGATTGTGCCAGACTCGCCAGGAGATTGTAAGGTTGAGGCGAGAGATCACTCAGTCAGATCATCCAGACAAGCAATTGCGCCATTCTACGATTAAGAATTGCTAATCGGCATTTAGAGTATACATTACACAATCATCATGGAATCCTCGAGACATTGATATAATTGCGCGACGATCAACTCACAATCAACAAGGGGAGATAATTAGAGTGAAGTAATCTCTTGTGTGTTCAAGAGTTCGCATTCATTTTGGCTCAACTAAACAACAATTTGTACATCGTGTAGTCGCCTGAGAATTGACCTTTCCAGTTTATCCATCCCTCATATGATGTCATAATCAACTGTGCGACGTGTAGGATGATGTCATAATCAATTACAGCATGAATGACTCAATTTAGTCTGTATTAAATGCTTAATAGTCCGACACATTGTACGAATTGTATTAATAAACATGCTGTTAATTATTTTGAACTAATTTGATTGGGCGCTGCAACAGCACCCAGTCAAATTAGTTTCAAAATATTCAACAGCTTACTTGTATAGCTTTCTGGAAATTGATAGTGAGTGAGTTCATGGATCAATCGACCCCAACACGAGCGTGGTGTGGGTGGAGTTTAGCTAGAGATGGGCAGGGCATAGCTAAATCTGCAACGGTCCATTGATTTCGATATTGATCATTTATAGCACTTTCCAATTCTAACTTCAGTAAAACTTTATTTCAAAGGAGCTTAGATTGTAAAACAGAATTGTTCAAACCAAGCATACCGTAGAATTCTAAGTCTCCATCCCACTATGTTAGTTGACCATCAACTTTGACCTCTTGACCTCCAAAGCGATTGATATAGCAACCAGCAATCCAAGTTTGGTAAAGATCCATTCAGTTGAACTTGAGCTACTGTGCTATGGAAGTTGTACCTTTTTGATGACCTTGATCTAGACTTTTGAACTTTTGACCCCAGGGCAATGAATATCAATCGATTTCTTAGCTTGACTGTAAATGCTTGTTTTACATACTGAATGGCTTTGTAAAACAGGGCTTTTTAGACTCATTTATTATGTTGATGGTCTGTGTAAACCCAAATTTATACCATCTCTTTTTAAGCGCAAGTTTATATGCTTCAAAATTTGTCGGTCCATCAAAGTCTGTCAGTATTCCCCTGAATTCGTGCACACAATAAACAGAAATTCAATGGAAAAGATAGTCTGAAGGTTTGTTACATGAAGGCATTTGACAAGAACTATTGTAATTACGTGTCAGTAAGATCCCTTCATATCAGCCATTGTTATCTCCACGGAAAAACTTAAAGATGCATTACCTCCGAGATATAAATAAATTTGAAAATTTTCAGTATTTTTGGTGTAATATAATGGTCTCTGTGTATTATTAGTACATACTAATTTTTATACATAAATTCTGACCCCGTTACATATTTGTTAATATTTGTTGTTTTTCTGGAAACTTGAGTGCTTGAATGAGTTGTAAATTTAGGGAAGCATTATTAGCTCACCTGGCCTGAAAGGCCAAGTGAGCTTATGTCGTGGCGACCGTCCGTCGTCCGTCCGTCCATCAACTTTTCCTTTAAAATGACTTCTTCTCAAGAACCACTGGGACGATTTCAATTATATTTGGCAGGAAGCATCCATAGGACATAGAGATTCAAGTTTGTTCAAACGAAGTCGATCGGCCAAAATCCAAGATGGCCGCCGGCCAAAATGGCCAATTCTTAGAAACACTTTAAAAAATCTTCTCCGAAACTGCTGGAGGAATTGATTCAAAACTCATAGCACATCATCTATTGCAACGGTAGACCCAAATTTGTTCAAGGCAACCTGATTGGCCTATTTGCCTGGCGGCTATCTTGGATGACTTAGTTTTCGCAAAAATGACTTCTCCCGAACCGCTGAAGGGATAGGTCTGAAATTTGGTAAATATGCTTAGGGACCAGGGTCCATTCAACGTTGTTCAAGGGAAGTTCGTACGTTAAAAACATGACCGCCATCAACCAATCAAAATTTAGCGTTTGTTGGTCATATTGGCTTTTTTGTATTTGATGTAGTTTGATGGCGAAAATTGCTTTATATATGCTTATCAGTGTGGCGAGTTCAAATATGCCACTTTCGAGACTATCGGATAAACGGTTTGGCTGCCATCTTGGTTTGTTTTCCCGCCATAGGCTCCCATGGTAAATCAATGGGCCCATAAGTAAAGAAATGGGGAATTCTTTAAACGACTTCATCTCAAGAACCACTGGGCCAATTTCAATTATATTTTGGAGGAAGCATTCATAAGGCATAGAGATCTAAGTTTGTTCAAACGAAGCCGATTGGTCAAAATCCAAGATGGCCGTCGGCCTAAATGGCTGATTTTTAAAAACACTAAAAAATCTTCTTCTCCGAAACCGCTGGAGGAATTGATTCAAACCTCATAACACATCATCTGAAGCAAGGGTAGACCCAAGTTTGTTCAAGGCAACCTGATTGACCGATTTTCTTGGCGGCCATCTTGGATGACCTAGTTTTCGCGAAAACAGCTTCTTCTCCTGAACCGCTGAAGGGATAGAGCTGAAATTTTGTAAATATGCTTAGGGACCAAGCGCCTTTCAAGTTTGTTCAAGGGAAGTTTGTTCGTTAAAAAAACAATCAAAATTCAGCATTTCTTGGTCATATTGGCTTTTTTGTATTTGATGGCGAAAATTGCTTTATATATGCTTATCAGTGTGGCGAGTTCAAATATGCGACTTTTGAGACTGTGGGATAAACGGTTTGGCTGCCATCTTGGTTTGTTTTCCCGCTATAGGCTCCCATAGTAAAGCAATGGGCCCATAGTAAAGCAATGGGGAATTCTTTAAACGACTTCTTCTCAGGAACCACTGGGCCGATTTCAATTATATTTGGGAGACGCATTCATAGGGCATAGAGATCTAAGTTTGTTCAAATGAACCCGATCGGCCAATTTGTCCGGTGGCCATCTTGGATTTAGGCTGATTTTAGGAAACCTCTTTAAAAACCTTCTCCGAAATCGCTTGGGGGATTGAAACAAACCTCATGAAATATGATTTATGGCAAGGGAAATTGATTTGTCAAATGGTTCGGCGGCCATCTTGCTTGACCTAATTGTGGCAGATATGATTAGGGCCTAAGGGCCATTAAAGTCTGTTCAAGAGGTGTTGATCCGTCAAAAAACATGGCCGCCGTGGGCCAATCAAAATATAGCATGTTTGATGGCCATATTGGATTTTCTATTTGATGGATTTAGAGGCCGAAATTGGTTTTATCTGTGTTTTTGGGTATTCTGATCTCAAATTTGCAATTTTCGAAACTGTCAGATAAACGGTTTGGTGGCCACGTTGTTGATAAAGAGCATTCTAGTTGAAATGCCTATTGTCCAGGTGAGCGATACAGGCCCCCTGTATTTATGAAACAATCCAATTGGCGACGGACAAAATACTAGCGCCGCGCAAAATACTAGTGCCACGGCGATCGGAAACATCAAAGGAGGACGGAAACCACAAACAATTCTACCAGGACATCAAACAAATAAGTTGCATAATAATATTTTTTGTCTAAACAAGACCAGCGATGAATCGCAAGCCACTGCTAATTAGTAACGAATACTCTAGTTACTCTGAGAAACTGAGATGCAGACAGCCTTCAGATTTGTGTTTACATTTTTTATATTTGTGAAATTCATAATTTGCAGCTTCTTGGATATTGAGTAGTCGTATATCCAAGGTCACTGCTAAATTCACAGACCCAAGGAAATTTGGACAACAAGGGAAAAGCATAGCGAACCCTATACATCCATGCACCAAAAACAACTGCATATTTTGTAAAAACATGAACAGCACAAACTGTTTCAAAAGCTCACACACTGGGCTAAAATATTACATCAAAACAAAAACATTCTGCCACACCATGAATGTCATTTACTTACTCACCTGCAAGAAATGCCTTAAACAATATGTAGGTGAAACTAAACGGGAATTCCAGGTTCGCATCAAAGAACATATCAGGGATATTAAAAACAACAAAGACACACCTGTAGCACAACATTTTAATCTTCCCAACCACGGACCCACAGATGTCAACCACAGAATCATTGAAGTATTACGTCACGATCCCGATAGCACGGAAGCCACTGCTTTCCGCAAGGACCGCGAAAAATTCTGGATTCATCAACTACATTGTATGGATCCAATAGGCATCAATCACGCAGATTGGTAATCATCATCTACCTCTGGTAGTAAAACTTGTATATACAAGAATGGATGAAAAAATGAGAGTATTGACCCACTGGAACCGTGTTATGGAGATGGTTCTGTATATTAAATTTATAGCTCTTTCAGGTAGAGAGCCCCTTTAAAATTCACTAACGCCAACTATTGTCCATTCTTCAATAATGTCACCTTTGTGGGCGTATGTTGAAAATTCTTGTTATACCTGTATTAAATATTAATCATTTGCGAATTTGCAGCACAATTTTACCTTTAAGCAAATTGGCAAATGATTCATATTTTTCTCAGAAACTGAGATCAGGATTCTTAGGAGCCATTATTTCTGTGTTGGCATGGCTATTAATCATCATCATCAGTGTAGCTCAGTCAACCCTCAAGTCCATCTTTCTGTATGAAATAAACTACATGCTTCATGTACTTAATCCTTTAACATTCATCAGCCAAAAATGCCTTCTGCAATGGTCTGGAGAAATGTCTATTTGCAGACCAAGAAAAGATTTTTTTTTTTAATTTACCACTGAAATGACTGGCTCCAATAACCTGAGTCAGTCATTCCAGTGGTAAATTTTCAAAAGAGCCCTCTCTTGGTCTTCAAATGGTCATTTTCTATGAGAAAATTGAAATTTTCATGGAAAGATTTGAGGGTTAAATACTAGCCCATTAATGGCCAAACTCATCCCAAAAAAAGCTACAATATGGTCTTGCGAAATGTCTATTTGCAGGGCAAGGTAAGAGCATTTTTTTAAATTTTATCAATGGAATGACTGGCTCGATAACCGATGCTATTCCTACCATTGCTCCCAGTCGAATTCACTTCACACATTATTAACCTGATGTTTCAGGCCAAGAAATCTGTCTTTGAAGATTTATTAATGGAATGGGTTGCTCAATTATAGAGCCAGCCATGCTAGTCATAAATTTTCAAAAAAAAATCTGTTGGCTTGCAGAAGAACGTTGATTAGGCAATACTAATGTCAGTCCTTGTGTGCTAAAAATCTGGTTCATAGACTTAGCCTCTTTCACACAACATTTGCATCCTATTATTAAATTCTTTCTTTTGACTGAAAGAAGTTGTAACAACGACTTTCAGTCAAATCTTTTTCAAAATGTTCAACAGTTTTCATGTTTATTGCCCTTAAACCCATGCTTATTGTGAATTGTGCAAAGATGTTGTTACCAGTAATTGGTTTAGCTAGTGAAGGGAATTTATAAGAAGTTTCTTTGATGGATGGACTGTCATGGCTATGAAGGGCCTTAAGTTATTTGTTCAAAAGATTTACAATATTTGTCAAAAAGCTTTCAAAGCAAACATTTTGAAATTGAGCCTGAGCTTTACATGTTTTAACAAGTGATTAAAAGTATTTTTCTTCACATACTGGCTATCAGTTTCTTTGAGAGGTTAGACTGAGTAACACTTTTATGTTTTGTTAGACGATCATAATTATAGCAACTACACTAACATATCAATGTATTGGTATAGTATTTAACCTGTTCACCCACAAGATTTGTTAAAAAATGTCCATTTACAGACGAAGAGAGGATTATTTTTGAAGATTTAGCACTGGAATGACTGGCTCGGATATCGAGCCAGTCATTTCAGTGATACATTTTCAAAAATAGTCTTTTCATGGTCTGCAAAGGGATATTTAGTACGGCCACTGTAAGAGCTGTTTTGGCCACCATGAGTGTAAAATGGTTAGAGATAAAAAAAACCCTGACTTCACGAATTAACGTGTAATTCCAACATTTGGTGTTACTAAGTAAAAGATGAAAGCTAACACCTTGTATATATAAGAACAGATTTCATGCTATTTGTCACATATATTTATTGTACTGTTAATATCTTACACATCGCTTTGAAACCAATTTGACTGATAGTACCGGGTAGCTGTTGCCTCATTTGACTGATAGTACCGGGTAGCTGTTGCCTCATGCAAATAGACTTAAAATACACAGCACATTTCTTATGAATCTCTATTGAAAGCATCTTTCTTGAAGTTATTCAGGATTAAAATGATTATATATGTAAACATATTCGATAAAAGATGCCATTCTATATGGCCACCCACCTACTCTTTAGCCTTTTGATACCACTCTGTTCCCATTCAATTACACACCTATACAGGTGCGAACGAAACACTTACTTTTGATGAATTTTGTGTAGAGAATACCTCATTTATACTGATTTAATTGAACCCTTTCATCCCCGAAATCAAAGTGTATTCAAGTGGAGGTAAACGCAATAGAAAGCAGTTGACATTTGTGAATTTAATTTGAGTTTATTATTTTATGCATCAAACAACAGTTTCTAGTCAAATTAACTTCAAGATATTCTAATTGAAATATTTAACCCTTACATCTCTGATGTCAATATTGTGTCTTTTACTGTGTCAATAGCAAAGAAACGGGTGTACATTTTTCAACAATTTAGGTGGGCGAGTTTGCTGTCTATCACAGCAACATCTTCCACCGAATTTGTTGAAAAATTAGCACCATTTCATCTTTTAATTCAATTTGAAAACTTAAAATTTTGACATCAGATTTGTCAGGGTTAAACATTATAAAACGTATATGACCAGCTATAGTTGCTAGCTTTGTCAGGACATTGAGAGAGTGAGCGACCGACGGACATGCAGATCAGACACCAAACAAACAAACTGAGTTGATGCCAGTAACAGCTCACAATTTAACTCGGTCATTAAAATCAACACCTGTTGTGCTAAAGGGAGATAACTGACAGTTTAGCGAGTAAATGACTGAAAATCTTCCAAAAGAACGAACGGTACTATGCACATATTTTTTTCCTGGATATATACTGTGAGAATTGGTAAAGTTAAGATTTTTCATAAAGACCCCATACAGCTCTGAGTGGATTGAGGCCTGGCTCTGGTCATTAATCTCGCCTGTTGACTGGAAACCCCCAAGCCACAAGTTTTCTGAGTGTATATTTCTCCAGATACTGCTGACAAAATTCATAAACAAGATTAAACTATGATTGGACATCAGTTAATGTTGCTGTCATTCAAGATAAAGCGGTTTCTGTATAAGGTTTCTGTTTAAGCGGAATCACTGTTTTTACCCATTTACCCAATCGTTGACATTTATGTTCAAAACATTTTTCATATTTAGAAATTTAATACATCATGGAAATTGTTTTTATGTGGGGTATTTTCTAACGTTTAAGTTTGGATGGATCACTGTGTGCTTACAGAGACATATGGTGCTTAGTAATGAAATATGTCTCATTAAATGACATATGTTAAGCCTTTCTTAGTCTATTAGTGGTCACGCTGGTCAAACCCTGGCCTCTGCGGTGTGGACCTGAGGAATGTCCTGCCATTTGTAGGCCAAGACAGGGATATGTTTTAAAATTTACCACTGGAATGACAGGCTCGATAATCAAGCCTTTATCATTTCGGCATTACATTCTTAAAAGGTCTACCATTGGCATGTAAATTTACATTTAATTTGAAAATATTTAGATTTTCTTGATCATATCTTTATCATTAAAGAATTAAACACTGACCTGTAGTTAGATAATACTTAAGGAAATATGAATTTTCGTGTAGAAAATGTCCACTTTCAGACTGATAGAAGAGGAGAGTGTTAGAAAATATGCCCCTGAAATGACCAGATGGATAACTAATCCAGCCAATTTGCGCTAATTGTAAATTTTCTAAAATATTCTCTTGGTTTGCAAAGCAATGTTTCTGAAGGTCATTGCAATGATCATCAATAAAGGTTCCTGCAGTATCAAAACCTATCCATTAGTATCGCACATTTCAGAAGGAAATATCTATGTGACCACAAGATGGTGTGCGTTGAAAAAAGCGTCTTACTGAGGGATATTAAGAAATATATGTGTTTGCAGACCAAAAGAAGACTATTTTTGAAGATTTACTACTGAAATGACTGACTTGATAATTGAACCAGCCATTCCAGTCATAAATTTTAAAAATCCAGTTTTGGTCTGCAAATTTTTTTTTTAACAAATTTGATTATTAAAGGGCTAAGATATAATTTTCCAAGATGAAGGTCAATATATAGCTTCTCAAGGTGAAGGTCAAGATACAGCTTCCCAAGGTGAAGGTCAAGATATAATTTCCTACGGTTAAGGTCAATATATAGCTTCCCAAGGTAAAGGTCAGGATATAACTTCCCAAAGGTGAAGGTCATACCTGTCACTCTATGCTCTAATTAATACAATGAAGTTCAAGCTTGTCTGTAGCGGTCTTGAGGAATGTCCATTTGCAGGCCAAGAGAAGACTGCTTTTGAAAATTTACCACTGGAATGACTGGGTGGATAACCGAGCCAGTCATTCCAGTGTTAAATTTTTTTAAATTGTCTCTTGGTCTGTAAATGGACATTCCACAAGGCCATAACAGAGGCGATTTCTGGCCGGCTTGACCATTACAAGCCTGGAAATAATGTGCCTGTCAAGGACATTGTCAGGCACTAAACTATCAAATGTCAGGCACAGTCTTGCTGGTTCCTGACATTTTGTCAGGTACAGATTTAAACAGTCCCAATAGTTGCAGTGTGCAACAAGAGTCTGCATACAAGTGTTGACAAAGCCATAAAATATTCATCTCTCTAGGGTGTATCAAGGATCATTATGACACATGATTAGTTGCTTTTTCTAATAAGTTCAAGTAAAGACCACACTGTGAAGTAGAATAATCTTGACAGGCAGCAAATTCTGGATGTCCAGTACTAAGTAGCTTGTGCCTGACAAAGCTTCGCACAGAATCAAAAAGTAATTTCTAGGCTTACATTAAAGGGTTAATGGCGTTTATTTGTGTCTATGTATGTGTTTCTCTGGTTATGAGATTGTTTAGACATAGGCAGGATGTTTGTATGGCGCTTTGAGTGAATATTAAACATAATATCCGCAGGATCTCGAGCTGATCATGTGGTGTTAAAATGGGTATAACCACTGGGTGGATTTATAAACAGCGAGAAAATAAGATATTTTCAGCGGCAAAATAAGATATTTTTTAATTTGTTAACTCATTCATTGCAGATTTTATTATAAGTTGACAAATATAAGCTACTACATATTTCTAAATTAATTAGCCTGTGTCAAAAGTATTAAAAGATTTTTTTTAGACCAAACGTGTTTTGTTATTTTGCTATTCGCTTACACCTTCCTATAGGATTACGTGGGTGAGTGGGTCAGTTTTGTGGTATAATAGCCTATCAACGTGTAAATATTAAAACCAAATGCAAGGGATTTATTTCCAGCTATGCCCCACCCATTTCTAGCTATGCCCCACCCATTTCTAGCTATGCCCCACCCATTTCTAGCTAAGATCCGCCCATTTCTAGCTATGTCCCACCCATTTCTAGCTATGCCCCACCCATTTCTAGCTATGCCCCACCCATTTCTAGCTATGCCCCACCCATTTCTAGCTAAGATCCGCCCACTTTTTACGCATATTGTAATGGATTTTAAATATTTGAAACCTGAATTCCCAAAATCTAAATTTCAAGGTAACGATACAGGTAAACTGTGGAATATTTTGAAACTAATTTTACTTTGGGGTGCAGCCGCAGGTTCCAGTCAAATTATTTTCAAAATATTCAACAGAATGTTTACTAAATTGTAATTTCATAGAATTTCGTGACAGACCTTTTGATTTTCATGATAGCAATACATCATTTTGATTGTGACACGAGGTGACGTGTAACATATTTCATTATGACGTCAGTTATTAAGATTGACAGCTTGTATCCCTCAAGAAATTAAATGGTACACGAGACAAATTTTGGGTCCAGGTGCTGGCTGGATTGGCATGTTTGTTCAACAGATGGGGTCCACATTCTTCTATTCATCTCTCTTTGATTGTGAAGATTAACTTTGTATGTCGGAAGATGGCCTGTGTAAATGCTCTATACAATTCCTCTTCTAGGGTTCGATTCAGACCCGCTGAGACTAACATTGGCAAGAAAGTCTGGCATTCTCAGAGAAACATTGGCAACCCTCAAGGGCAATCAAAATGACAAATTTTCTGGGTATTCTGAGACTCGGTCAAAATTCCTAAAGCGATCCCTGTCTTTTTGTAACCAAAAAAGGGTAGCTCATCTTCACCCCTTAAGCATTGAAGCCTTCTGCGGTGGTCTAGAGAAATATCCATTTGTAGACCAAGAGAAGGCTATTTTTGAAAATTTACCACTGGAATGACTGGCTCGATAACGCAATAGACTTCTCTGTTCCATTAACTCTTTTAACACTGACAGACCAGAAACACTCTGTTAAATATTTTAACACTAATTCTCAAGGGAACTGTTGCTGCATGCCTATGGCACCAACAAATTCCAGTCATATTAGTTTCAAAATAACCAATAGCTTTCTTGTATAGTTTGAAATTTCAAGAGTTAGCGGGTTAATAGGTCAGTGTTGGTCAAATCAAGACGTTCAAATCAAGACGTTCAAATCAAGACGTTCAAATCAAGACGTTCAAATCAAGACGTTCAAATCAAGACGTTCAAATCAAGACGTTCGTTTAGTAATTGTACATTTGTAGGCCAACTTGAGATCATCTTTGGAGAATTTATCACAATGAGTGATTTGATTTATCAAGCTAGTCATTTCCATGATAAAGCTTTTAACCCTTACCACGCTGATGTCAACATTTTTAATTTTCAAATTAACGTGAAAGATGAACTGGTGTTTATTTTTCAGCAAATTTGGTGGAAGATGGTGCTGTCGTAGACAGCAACATCTTCCATCAAAATTGTTGAAAGATGTACACTAGTTTCTTTGCTGTTGACACCGTAAAAGGTAGAATATTGACATCATTGTGCTACGGGTTAAAATATGGTCTATTGGATTATAAATAAACAGTTCTCAAGACAACCACTACATAGGCTGTTTTGGTTGACCTGGCCAGTAAAGGGTTAGGATGGGTTTTAATCTGCTCACAAAACAACTACATGTACCACATTGTGTCCCCAATGGCAATTTCATATAACAACTCATTATGCTCCTAACAAAGTTTTGGGGAGCATAGTATTACCCCTTTTTTATCCGTTTATCTACCCATC
Source organism: Chaetoderma sp. LZ-2023a (assembly GCA_034401795.1). Classification (NCBI taxonomy): domain Eukaryota; kingdom Metazoa; phylum Mollusca; class Caudofoveata; order Chaetodermatida; family Chaetodermatidae; genus Chaetoderma; species Chaetoderma sp. LZ-2023a. The sequence goes on along the minus strand of CM067374.1, from coordinate 39,674,429 downwards.
CATCTGTCAGTCCAGCCATCTTGCCCATTTCTCCCCATCAGTAGTTTTTCCAGGTTATAGTTTCTAGACTTTTTCACATACTTTCATCAAATTTGGTATTTCGATGCATCGCATGGAGAAGGTGTACACTGTCTGAAAAGTATATCACTGTGAATACAGGAACTAGACTTGGTGTATGGATGCATTTTAGTCTGAATGATGTATCGTGTATGAAAAGTAGGTCAGTGTGAAAGGTAGGTCAGTGTGACCTACTTTTCGTGGTTCACTGCACCGTACAGAGGATTTTTGTCCAGGCTGTAGTTCAAGAGTTTTTGATATCCCGGAACTAAATTGGTGTATTGATGCATTATCCTCTGAAGGTGTGTTTGCGTATGAAAAGTAGGTCAGCATCACCTAGTCTTAGCTCAGTTATATTAAGTGACCACATTTTGCGATTTACAACTTTCTGAATAGAATGCGACTGAGAAGAACAAACTTTCCTTCAAAAATAATAATTATAACAGGCTTCGTTCCAGGGATGTGCTGAATCATACTTTTGTGCTTTCCTTTACCTATGATCTTAGTGATCCCCATGATCTAGTTACTTGACTCTGGCCTCATTCTCAACTTGAATTGATCCTAAACAGTCGCAATATGAAGGCGTGTGTCTAATGCAGTGATTCTACATTCTAGCATTCCAGTGATTTAACCCTTTAACACTCATATCAGCCAGAAACGGCTTCTGCAGTGGTCTTGAGAAATGTCCATTTGCAGACCAAGAGAAGACTATTTTTATACCCCGGCAAAAAGTTTGGCGCAGTATTTTGTATGGGCCCGCCCGTCCGTCCAGGCAGCCGGGCGTGCGTGCGGGCGGCAGAGTGGTTTCCGCATGATAACTCTGTTACCGTTTGTTGGATCGCATTGAAACTTCATAGGGTGGTTGGACTAGGTCTTGGGAAGAAAGCTATCGAAATCGACGATGATCCAAAATCCAAGATGGCTGGCAGCCACGGACGGCCATCTTGAAAATTGGTTTCCAGATGGTAACTCCGTTACCGTTTGTCGGATCGCATTGAAACTTCATAGGGTGATTGGACTAGGTCTGGGGAAGAAATCTATCCGAATCGACGATGATCCAAAATCCAAGATGGCCGCCACCCACCGGCGGCCATCTTGAAAATTAGTTTCTTGATGATAACTCATTTACCGTTTATCGGATCGCTTTGAAACTTCATGGAGTGGTTGGACTAGGTTTGGGGAAGAAACCTATCTAAATCGACAATGATCCAAAATCCAAGATGGCCGCCACCCACCGGCGGCCATCTTGAAAATTGGTTTCTGGATAATAACTCCTTTACCGTTTATCGGCTCGCTTTGAAACTTCATGGAGTGGTTGGACTAGGTCTGGGGAAAAAGCGGATCAAAATCAATGATGATCGGAACTCCAAGATGGCTGCCAGCCTCCGGTGCATAGCCTATTACGTCCTTTATAGACAGTTGAGATTTTTTCATACTATTATGTAGAAGTGGTAGGACAATGATTGCTGAGCGTTGTGTCTCAATTTAAGCAATCTTAATCAAATTTGACAAACTATTGTCTACAAATCAATGTGCTCCCATCCCATCTTTTGAGATTGTATTGGGGTTGCCGAAAACACGATTCGAATGACTTGAACGAAACATTAAAAATATTATAAGACAATGTGAGTGAATGTCATTGTTGCCTATTCATAAAATCGTGATGACATCGCAATAAAATGTAATAAAATTTCCCATAATACCTTGGGAGCGAAGCCATTTTTGGAGGGGCTAGTTTAACATTGCGACGGTTTGAGCTTCATGGAAAATGTAAACAATGCGTTACTATGGGCATTCCTCTTTAGCATATAGTAAGTTTGCCCACACTTTAATGGCAACCGATCTCAAAATGGCTGGATGTGGAAAACTATGAAGGTTAGCTAATACGTGCTGCATTAATACTCTTGTGAAGAAGATGAAATTTAAAATGTTGTTACTGTACACTATTTTTAGCTCACCTGGCCAGAATGGCCATGGTCAAGTGAGATTATGCCCTGGCGACCGTCCGGCATCTGTCTGTCTGTCCGTCGGGGCCGATTCGTATAAATATCTAAAAATCTCTGAAACCGTATGGAGTATCGATTCAAGATTTATGAAATATGATCTATGGGAAGAGCTGAACCAAGTTTGTTCAAGGGAACTTGATTGGCTAAACAGTTCAGTAGCCATCTTGGATGACCTAGTTTTCACAAAAATTACTTTTCCAGAACCGCTGAATGGATCGGGCCGAAATTTGGCAGATATGATACCAAGTGCCATAAAGTTTATTCAAGTGAAATTGATCCGTCAAAAACATGGCCGTCATGGGCCAATCAAAATGTAGCATAATAAGGAAAAATGAATTACCACTCCAGGATGTATAAATTGTTTTAGTGAAGCTTTCGTGACCATCTCGTTCACTTCTTCAGCACTAGCTGACAGTCACTGGCAACATCAAATGTAGCGTGTTTGGTGGCCATTTTGAATTTTTTTATTTGATGAATTTTGAAGGCGAAATTGAATTTATATAGTTTTTTGTGTATTCTGATTTCAAATTTGCAATTTTCAAAATGGTCGAATAAACAGTTTGTTGGCCATCTTGGATCTTTTTCCCGCAAGAAATCCCATACTAAAGCAATGGGAAATTTAAAATTTTTTCTCGAGAACTACTGGGCGGCCGATTTCAATTATATTTAGCAGGAACCATCCTTAAGGCATACAGATTCAAGTTTGTTCACCTAAAGTCGATCGGCCAATTTTCCCGGTAACCATTTTGGATTTTGTCAATTTCTTTAAAAATCTCAAACCGCTTGGGTCATCGATTAAAAACTCATGAAATATAATCTAGGGGAAGAGCTGAACCAAGTTTGCTCAAAGGAACTTCATCGGCTAAATAAATAGTTTGTCGGCCATCTTGGATCTTTTCCCGCCAAAAACTCCCATACAAATTTTAATGACTTTTCGGCCCTAAACATATCTGCCAAATTTCGGCCCTATTAGTTCGGCGGAAAATGGGAAATTTGAAATGTCTTCTCGACAACTACTGGGCCGATTTCAAGTATATTTGTTAGGAAGCATCCTTAGGGGCATATGGATACAAGTTTATTCAAAGGAAGACAATTTGGCCAATGGCCATCTTGGATTTTGACCGACTTTGAAATATCTTATCCGAAACCTCATGAAATATGATCTAGAGCAAGAACTGAATCAAGTTTGTTCAAGGGAACTTGATTTGCCAAATGGTTCGGCGGCCATCTTAGATGACTTAGTTTTCACGAAAACGATTTCTCCAGAACCGCTGAACTGATCGGGCTGAAATTTGACAGATATGTTTTGCGCTGAAACGCCATTAAAATTTTTCCATGGAAAGTTAATATGTCCAAAAAACATGCCCACCATGAATCAATTAAAATTTAGCCTTATTCTCTGTCATCTTGTATTTTCTGCAAATTTCTGAGAAAATCGTGAAAAAGACTACTTATTAACCACTGGGCCAATTTTAATAAAACCTGGCTAAACCTTCTTCACAGAAATTTGATTGGTAAATTTTTCCAGTGGTCATCTCGTTTTGTTAGTTTGTAGCAGTGGCCAGTAATTCCAGGTGAACGATACAGGCCCCTTGAGCCGATACAGACCCCTTGGGCCTCTTGTTATTTTCATCGTCGGTTAGATCGGCTATTACATTTAGAAACTCAAACTTTATAAATCCGATTTGGCTATAATAGCGGCAGGAAGGTATGGGAGATAATATGGAATGATCTGATCTGTCACTCAAGTATTTGATGTCATAATCAACTATGTCATTTGTTGGTAGACGTTATAATAATAATAATGAGGTATAGCTCTATGATGAAAATTGAGTGGTCCGTCACGAGTGTATGTATGACTTATATGTATTTTATGAATTTACAATTTAATATTTAATAAACATTCTGTTTCAAAATATTCAACAGCAAAGCTGTGTAAGTTACATTAAAATTGAGGTTCTGGGACATGAGCTTTCAATGTTTCAAATCGATTCTAACATGTGTGAAAAAATGGGTGGGACTTATCTAGAAATGGGCAGGTTCTATTTAGAAATGAGTGTGGCTTAGCTAGGAATGGATTCTTCTATTATGTGGACATTCACATTAACCCTTTAATGGCTAAATTTGTTTTAAAAATCTAAATATTTACTTATTGAATGCCCATTTGCAGAACAAAAGAAGACTATTCATGAAAATTTATCACTGGAATGACTGGCTCGGTTATCGAGCCAGGTATTCCAGTAATAAATTTTGGAAAATAGTCTTATCTTGATCTGTAAATGGACATTCCTCAAGACCACTGCAGTAAACTCTAGTCCCAGTCAGCGCTATTGTGCTTGGCCTATTACTTACTAATCCTTTAATGGGCAATCCAGCCCAAATTGACCTTTACAGCGAGAAATACCATGTGCAGATCAAGAGAAGACTGTTTTTGAATATCTATAGCTGGAATTCCTGGTTCAGCAATGGAGCAGGTTATTCCAGTACGAAAATTCATTGGCATATTTTTACAAAGACAGATTGGCATTTTGCCAACTATATGGTACATAGATATACCAGGACCCAATGGATGGGTCGAATCTGTCACTCAGGTATATAAATTATGGCACTTGGTTGCTGATATACAATCAGAATGACTTAGGTCTAGGCAGCAACAGCAAATTAGTTTCAAAAGAGCTTACCTGTATAGTTTTCTGGAAATTGAGATTCATTGAGTGTATGAATCGATCGATCCCAACACGGACAAAGCATGGGTGGAGCTTAGCTAGAGATGGGCGGGGCATAGCTAAAGCTGAATTCATCCATTGATACCTCTATATCGGCAAAAATATGGAATGCCATTCACATGAAGCGTCTACCATCATTGCAGCCTTCACATGATTCTTTGTGGATTCACTCGAGAAATCAATGCTTGGTTTATCAATAAAATAAAAACCTTGCCAATACATAAAGGGCAAACCAATAACTGTAGTTTCTCACGATGCAATTCAATTATTGACAAAAATCAATATAAATTTATATGCCAAATAACTGCAAGCTGTTTTGAAGTTTCCGTGTTTTTTCGCAACATTCTAGGCACGCTCAGGATGCATACATGCATGCGCGCACATTATCCAGGTTTATATAGGGATGTGGTGTTTTTTTACCCGCTTGGCTAGATATTCATGTAAGTGTTAATGTAAGCATGGGGTGCTTCTTGTTCATGTTCTTAGGACAATTCACCTTTGCAGAGTATCCTTCCATCATCCGACCTCGTATGATGTCATAATCAGCTCAGCGAGTGTATGATGACATCACAATCATTACATCACAAAGGTTTCCATATAGACCGTCATCAAATCTCAAATAGTCTGACACATTGTATAAATTGTATGTCTTTGTAATTCTTTGCTATTTAATAAACATGCTGTTGAATATTTTGAAACTAATTTGACTGGCCTCTGTTGCTGCCTTAGGCAGCAACAGCACCCAGTCAAATTAGTTTCAAAGTTTGATCCCAACATGAGCGACGTGCGGGTGGAGATTAGCTAAAGATGGGTGGGGCATAGCTAAAATGTGGATTCCTCCGTTGGAGGCTGGATGCAGGAGCGGTTGCAGATATGGAAGAACAGATAACAGCTACTTTTCCAATCACTCAAGCCACAGATGTTCATAGGTGATGCCGAGCATGCTGATCTACTTCTGAACCAACAAGAAAGCTTCCATTCTAAAGATGAAATGTTGAATATGATCAATCTGTTGGATAAACAAACCACTGTTTAGGCGGCTGCAACCTTGCTAAAGAAACATGATACATTGCTCAAGACATTGAGTGCCAGTGACAAGAAGTTAGCTGACATTGTCTGAAGAAGAGTCAGTGCAATGCCAAGGAAGTGCAGAAGAAAGTAGAAAATGTGAGCAACAGACGTGATGTTAACCCTTTATAGGTCATACCGGTCGAAACCGGCCTCTGATATGGTCTAGTGGAATGTCGATTTACAGGTCAAGAGAATACAATTTTTGAAAATTTACTATTGGAATGACTGGCTCAATAACCGAGCCAGTCAGTTCAGTGATAAATTTGCAAAAATTGTATTCTCTTGGCCTGTGAATAGCCATCCAATCAGAAAATATAAACATTTTCGTGACCAAATTTAAGCATTAAAAGGTTAATCACCAGTGTGGCATCATGGGATCAGCTAGACAAGCTCAAAGATAAACTTCTCATGCAAGAGTGTGATGAGCTACGCGACTCAGATTACACAACAAGATGGTGTCAATAGACCTTTCCCACATTAGCGTATTTTGGGAAAATACCTTCCCAGAATGCATTGCGCCTGCCACTTCTGGCTAGTAACTGCGATAGCCAATGCTCAAACAGAATTTCTTTACTATTGCAATCAGATACAATGCACTCTAAGCAGGTTATATAAAGAACTAATTTCATAATATTATTGAAGTCATACATCAATGGAAAGCTTGGCCAATTCTCTATTCATATCTGTATTAATTTTTATAGTTTTGTAGAATTTAATACACTTAAAAAGTAATTTTAAAATAGGCCCTATTGTCCGCTTGATTTAATGAATCTAGATATAATGGTGTATTTTATATACGCAAATAACTCGGCGAATATTTTACAAAATTAAAAAAAATCATGCATTAATGTTTAGGCAATTGAATACGCTTTCGAATGATGTATGACTTAAAGCTGCATTACCTCCGAGATATAAATAAATTAGGAAATTTCCAGTATTTTTGCTGTAATATAATGGCCCAGTGTATTATTAGTACATACAAATTTGTAAAAATAAATTACGATCTCCATCACACATATTTGTTATTATTTGTTGTTTTTCTGGAAACTTGTGTGCGCGCCACAGTGATTGGCGATCGGAAACATCAAATAGCTACATGCCGGGTGGACTGAAACTGCAAAATTTTTTATCGGGACATCAAACAAATAGGTTTACATAATAATTTTTTTTTTATACAAGACCAGCGATGAATCGGAATCCACCGCTAAGTAACAAATACTCTGGTTTCTCTGCGAAACAGGGATGCAGGTGACAGTCAGATTTGTGTTTACATTTATGTATCTATGAAATTCATAATTTGCATCATCTTGGATATTGAGTAGTCGTATATATAAGAATTGATGTTAAAATGAGAGTATTGACCGACTGAAAGGATACTATGGACATGGTTCCATATAATTAATTTATAGCTCTATCAGGTATAAATCCCCTTTAAATAATAGTGATTTTAGTTTATCATAGGAAGGACTTAAATTGCAGTGTATTTTAGTGCAATAGTAACACAATGCTAATCAGCTGTTTGTTGACTGCATTACCAGCCAGCAGTTTTGCTCTGAGCTTTGATTTAGGGGAGTCCTGGCTTAATGACTTCATTGTTGGAAAGGTGTATTCAAGATGTCACATGCAAACAACCACTAGACTATAATTTACTGAACTATCAATCTGAATAATTCCGCAATTCTGCATTATTCTTGAATCTATGTGCTGCAAATTTTATTCATTTCTTGTTGTAGAATTAAACATTATTCTTGATTTAAAAGTTGTGTTGTTGTAGAATTAAACATTATTCTTGATTTAAAAGTTGTGTTGTTGTAGAATTAAACATTATTCTTGATTTAAAAGTTGTGTTGTTGTAGAATTAAACATTATTCTTGATTTAAAAGTTGTGTTGTTGTAGAATTAAACATTATTCTTGATTTAAAAGTTGTGTTGTTGTAGAATTAAACATTATTCTTGATTTAAAAGTTGTGTTGTAGAATTAAACATTATTCTTGATTTAAAAGTTGTGTTGTTGTAGAATTAAACATTATTATTGATTTAAAAGTTGTGTTGTTGTAGAATTAAACATTATTCTTGATTTAAAAGTTGTGTTGTTGTAGAATTAAACATTATTCTTGATTTAAAAGTTGTGTTGTTGTAGAATTAAACATTATTCTTGATTTAAAAGTTGTGTTGTTGTAGAATTAAACATTATTCTTGATTTAAAAGTTGTGTTGTTGTAGAATTAAACATTATTCTTGATTTAAAAGTTGTGTTGTTGTAGAATTAAACATTATTCTTGATTTAAAAGTTGTGTTGTTGTAGAATTAAACATTATTCTTGATTTAAAAGTTGTGTTGTTGTAGAATTAAACATTATTCTTGATTTAAAAGTTGTGTTGTTGTAGAATTAAACATTATTCTTGATTTAAAAGTTGTGTTGTTGTAGAATTAAACATTATTTTTGATTTAAAAGTTGTGTTGTTGTAGAATTAAACATTATTCTTGATTTAAAAGTTGTGTTGTTGTAGAATTAAACATTATTCTTGATTTAAAAGTTGTGTTGTTGTAGAATTAAACATTATTCTTGATTTAAAAGTTGTGTTGTTGTAGAATTAAACATTATTCTTGATTTAAAAGTTGTGTTGTTGTAGAATTAAACATTATTCTTGATTTAAAAGTTGTGTTGTTGTAGAATTAAACATTATTCTTGATTTAAAAGTTGTGTTGTTGTAGAATTAAACATTATTCTTGATTTAAAAGTTGTGTTGTTGTAGAATTAAACATTATTCTTGATTTAAAAGTTGTGTTGTTGTAGAATTAAACATTATTCTTGATTTAAAAGTTGTGTTGTTGTAGAATTAAACATTATTCTTGATTTAAAAGTTGTGTTGTTGTAGAATTAAACATTATTCTTGATTTAAAAGTTGTGTTGTTGTAGAATTAAACATTATTCTTGATTTAAAAGTTGTGTTGTTGTAGAATTAAACATTATTCTTGATTTAAAAGTTGTGTTGTTGTAGAATTAAACATTATTCTTGATTTAAAAGTTGTGTTGTTGTAGAATTAAACATTATTCTTGATTTAAAAGTTGTGTTGTTGTAGAATTAAACATTATTCTTGATTTAAAGTTGTGTTGTTGTAGAATTAAACATTATTCTTGATTTAAAAGTTGTGTTGTTGTAGAATTAAACATTATTCTTGATTTAAAAGTTGTGTTGTTGTAGAATTAAACATTATTTTTGATTTAAAAGTTGTGTTGTTGTAGAATTAAACATTATTCTTGATTTAAAAGTTGTGTTGTTGTAGAATTAAACATTATTCTTGATTTAAAAGTTGTGTTGTTGTAGAATTAAACATTATTCTTGATTTAAAAGTTGTGTTGTTGTAGAATTAAACATTATTCTTGATTTAAAAGTTGTGTTGTTGTAGAATTAAACATTATTCTTGATTTAAAAGTTGTGTTGTTGTAGAATTAAACATTATTCTTGATTTAAAAGTTGTGTTGTTGTAGAATTAAACATTATTCTTGATTTAAAAGTTGTGTTGTTGTAGAATTAAACATTATTCTTGATTTAAAAGTTGTGTTGTTGTAGAATTAAACATTATTCTTGATTTAAAAGTTGTGTTGTTGTAGAATTAAACATTATTCTTGATTTAAAAGTTGTGTTGTTGTAGAATTAAACATTATTCTTGATTTAAAAGTTGTGTTGTTGTAGAATTAAACATTATTCTTGATTTAAAAGTTGTGTTGTTGTAGAATTAAACATTATTCTTGATTTAAAAGTTGTGTTGTTGTAGAATTAAACATTATTCTTGATTTAAAAGTTGTGTTGTTGTAGAATTAAACATTATTCTTGATTTAAAAGTTGTGTTGTTGTAGAATTAAACATTATTCTTGATTTAAAAGTTGTGTTGTTGTAGAATTAAACATTATTCTTGATTTAAAAGTTGTGTTGTTGTAGAATTAAACATTATTCTTGATTTAAAAGTTGTGTTGTTGTAGAATTAAACATTATTCTTGATTTAAAAGTTGTGTTGTTGTAGAATTAAACATTATTCTTGATTTAAAAGTTGTGTTGTTGTAGAATTAAACATTATTCTTGATTTAAAAGTTGTGATGTTGTAGAATTAAACATTATTCTTGATTTAAAAGTTGTGATAGCCATGTCAGTCCATTAACCCTTGAACCCTGGAATTTGTTAGCACAAATCTAGGTTATATAGGTTAACCATTTAACCCTCAAGTTTATTCATAAAAGTTACATTTTGTCATAGAAAACGTCGATTTGCAGACCAAGAGAAGACTATTTTGTAAGATTTACCACTGTAATGACAGGCTCTGTTATCGAGCCAGGCATTTGAGTTGTAAATTTTCAAAAATAGTCTTCTCTTGGTCTGCAAATAGATATTTCTTAAGACCACTGCTGAAGCCGTTTTTGGCTGATATGAGGGTCAAACAGTTAATAATAATAACAACAAGATTCAAAAGTAGGACCTTTTAGCCCGTCAAAATCCCTGAAAAAGTAAATTCTTTACGATACAAAACTTATTCTGTTGAATATTTTGAAATGCAGCAATATAGTCATAGCTTAGGCAGCCAATGGCTTCCAGTCAGATTTATTTCACAATATTCAACAGGTGTCCTGTATGTTGGCCTTGAAAATGAGATATGTGGAATTCATGGGTGTAAGGGTTAAGACTAACTTTAGTTATTTTGATGAGCTTTAGCACACAAATGTGCTTCATTTGAAGTGACGAAGCACATTTATGTGCGAAAGCTCATGAATAAATAAAGATTGCCCTACAAGGTAGTAGCTATGAATCCTGTTATGATATTGTTCATGAATGTATGTGACGACATTTTACTAATTTCTTTCTCTGTAATTACACAATATTCATGGATATACGTGGTAAGAAAGTGATTCGTTCTGCATCCTCTGAGATTCATATTAACTATTGATATATGGATGATAATGGTGAATTTGTGTTTACTATAAAATTATCATTAATATCTGACATCAAACGCTGAAATACAGTCAGTCATGTGATGTCCAATATTTCCGAGATGAGGAGAAATATAGTGTACTGAAGTGAACTGTAGCTGACCTCACCATATAATAAACAATGTGATTAACGCTTTAGCCCTCGAATTTGTTCAAGAAAATTTCAGTTTTCTCATAGAAAATGTTCATTTACAGACCAAGAGAAGACTATTTTTGAAATTTTACCACTGGAATGGCTGGCTCGGTTATTGAGCCACAACATTCCAGTGGTAAATTAAAAAAAATAGTCTTCTCTTGGTCTGCGACTGGACATTTCCCATGACCACTGCAGAAGTGATTTTTTTACTGATATGAGTGTTAAAGGGTTAATTCTTTATCTGAATCCCACTGGGACTCAATAAAGCTACTCTCTCTCTCTCCATCCCCTCAGCAATGCTGGACTCAAGAATGCTGGATATAGACTGCAGTTCTGTACAACATTCATACCAGTAACATATTTCTTTAATTATAGCACTAATCAGATTATAATAATCATTTAATTCTGACCAAGTTCTTTGTTTTGTATAAAGTTGACGTTCTACATGTAAGTAGCAAACCTGATACAAATGGCGCCTATATTGCTGCTAGTCAGTGCAGGTTTTAGTGAGCATGTCTGCGCAAGCTCTCTTTTCTATACACCAAGTTTGACTTGGAGTAGCTTAAATTAATGACTCTGCCTGGGATGGAGTGATGTTGTAAGATGGTTATTTTTACCTGTGTCGCTGGATGCAAGGGTTAATGCAGGCATGAAGTGCTTCTTCTTGCCAGTAATCTTTTTGTTTTTGTTCTTAAAATATTTTTCAATAACTGGTTCTACCAGAGGGATATTTTCCAAACTTGTTTGGCTGCTTGTGCATGGGGTCTGAAAGAGGTATGCCAGTTTTGGGTTCAAAAGGTAAATGGCAACAGCAACATTGTTTTTAAAATGAACATCTTGACACAATGTTCAATAATTCTGGTTGTTATTACACCACAAAAACATCTATACCGTTCAATCACTACTTGCTAAATCAACTACTCTGCATTTAGCCACCAGAATAAGATTTTTATGTTTGCTTATATACCTCCATATGCCTATTCCATTTCAATATACCTTCGACCAGGCTACTGGTAGGGTACACCCCCAGCATATGCCCTGATAGAGACTGGCACCAGTCTGTACTCACTCCTTGGTGACACCTGTCACTAAGCATGGCTGCGCATGCGCAATGGAGCCCAAATAGGAAACATATTCACTTTTCAAATATTCTGCAAGCAGTACAGTCTGCCAATATTCCAGCTTATGTTTTTATGCTTTGCGCTGTGTTCAGTTTAAGTTTTTGAGAGTTCTTCTATTCAGGATTATGCCTAACATGAAGTCCATCCTCCCTAAGTTATGTTTATTGAGTAATTTGTGGTGTTATTACTCTTTTATGACTGTTGCTTACTTAGCTACTTAGCGTTACTTAGCATTGCTTCTGGTACAGGTCCTAAAGGTTCTTCACCAGACTCATCATTTCTGCTCTGTCTTTCTAGACTTCCTCCAGTTTTGATGGGTGCTTTAAAGTTATCGTATAAGACCACCTGATTTTTCCAGTATTTGTCCAATCTGTTCTTGAATGAGTTTAATGTTGGTGCGGTTACAACTGCTTCAGGGAGGTCATTCCATATTTTGGCTACTCGCACTGTGAAGTAATGCTGTCTTTTCGTCGTTGTGCACCTTTGAGGATATATCTTCAAAGAGTTTCCTCAAATACTTTGCCTTTCTGTGACGTCGCTCCACAATTTTACAAAATCACTGGCCTCTGTAACTGTGTTATGGGTTTTTGTGGTAGTAAACCATTTTCGTGGTAGTCAATCATGCCTAAGTCATCATCATCATTTGAAATCCCTCAATTACCTATCCATTATATTCACTTATATCTACATGTTTTAATACTATGGCTATCAGGATTTTGACAGCCATTCGCGTGGACAGGAAGAGTCATCCAAGTCGGCCGTTAACCAGAAGGTTAGCGGGCACACCCGCAAATAGGAGAAACCGACTTCCCTCACGTCCAGAGTAGAGGTTCGGTCCCCGAAACCCAAAGACTAAGGAAAAGCCCATAAAGGTGGTTTCGTGTAGGGCACCAGGCAAAACCCACCTAAGCCTTGAGATGGGGAATTACCCTCAAGCAGTGGTGTCGGCGACAGGAGTCCCCGATTCAGCTGCCTATGCCAAAGTTCAATTTTCCGTGATTCCGGTAGCCAGAAATGTCGAGAGATCACCTGTTCCTTTCTTAGTAAAATAAAATAGCTTCCGCTTTGACAAGCACTTTCGGTAGGTGTTTGGTAGATTCGGGTCGCCAATACCCTGGGCTACTTCCGGTTTCTGTTTCCGGTCCCTCCTCTTCCGCTTCCAGTTTTCTTCTGGTTTGCGTATCTCCGGTTCCTGTTTTACTTCTGGTTTTTTACTGTACATCCGGGTCTGTAGCATCCTGTTCAGTTTCCTATTCTATTTCCGGTTCACTTATTTCTGGTTCAACAATTTTTCCACTTCCGGATTTCGTACATCCAGGGATAGGGTCATTTCCGGTTTTCATGGATCTTTCTGGTGTTCCAGGATTAACTTCCGGTCCGGTCTTCCTGTTTTGGATTTCCGGTGATAGAGAACTTCCTGGGGTTCCAGGTTTGTTCTTCAGGTCCGGTTTAAATGTTCGCTTTCCTAGGATCTAGTCATTATCTTGCCTAAGAGTTAGTCTTATTTCCGTAATTGTTTTTAAAAATCAGAATATTTAATGGCTGAAAATCTTCATACCGAGACATTGCCAGTCTTGAAGACTCTTGAAATTATATAGATATTCTGCATTTATTCTTTTATCAGTGACACTATTTCAATGTAATTAAAGACTCTTCTGACTGGTTGCGGTATGTTTTTTTTGTTGCAGCTTATTTCATATGGGCATATCATAGCTTAATTTTGAATGGTCTCACTCAGCCGATAAGTCAGTCTATTCTATGCATTATCTCCAGATACGTAATTTGCCCTTTCATCCAACTTTAAATGGCCAGTTGTCTGCTGGCCATTCAGCCTTTTCTCTCGTTCTTTTCCTCTTATGTCGGCAGGTTGACATATTTATTTTAACCAAAGGGAGTTAATTTGTTGCCCTAATTCTAAATCTGACAGTCACTGAAAGGAAATAGAATCAGAAGAGGATACATAGGGAAGAGAATGGCACCAAGAATAAAAATACACTAAGAAAGGAGAAATAACCCAAAAAGGGGAAAGGAAGAAAGAATAAAAGCCCAGTTTTCTTCTCTGTCATCATGGTTTCGGCGAGTCATTTCGCCATGGTTTCATATCGCCTGTCTTTTCAGCATTTTTCTTAATTTTTCTCTATTATTTTTCATCTTTTTGGCTCGCTTCTAGTTTTATCCTTTTACTTCGAAGTTTGTTCTTTCCTTACATCTCGGCATCAGTTCTCTCAGCTAGTAAATTGTTAAAATTTCAATCAATCCTTTTATTGGCGTATCAAACACAATGACATACGCCATGGTACAAACATTTAACTATATTTTACAAAGATGAAAATATAGGTTCTAAGACAATAAATATAAAAAATAAATAAATAAATAAAAAATGTTCAGGTTTAATGTGTAGGGTTATGATTTAAGTTTACTGCCACTAGGCATAAATATTGGATTGTTTGGGATATCTAATTAAACAATATATCAAATACAGTGAGGTATGGTGAATTTACCAGGACTCGTGAAGTTGGCTAGTTTCCCAATGAAATTGATATGGACGTTGATTAAAATATAGGACACAGTTATGCAATCATTATATGAACCTGCCTCATGTCCAAGATGACAATCTGACGAATTGTGTCATTGCATAGAATTTAAAGTACAAGACCAAGCAGCTAGGTAAACGTTGATGTAATCAATAACAATTTTTATTAGATCGCTATCACCATTACTATATGACATTAAAAATTTTAATTGGCTACACCTATCAAGCGAGACAAAATGAGTAAACTCATTAAGCTTTTTAAAGAGCGATTGTCTCTCCTGATCGTATTGTGGACATTCCACTATAAAGTGTTTTTCATCCTCAATTAGGTTCTGGTTGCAAAGCTTACAGAATCGTAGATGAGTAGGTATTAGTGGTGTTTTGTGCCTATCTTCCTCAATTTGTAAGGTGTGTGCACTTATCCTGAGTTTTGTAAAGTTTCTGCATTTTGTGAAATTCTTTTCAAAACGAAGATAATTTTCAATGGCAAAGCTTTGTTTATATTTTGAACCCTGGTTATGCCAGACTCCAAGACAGTCAAAGGATTGCCATAGTTCACTTAACAGGCCCATATCATGCATTCAATTCATAGTCGCGATGACGTCATCACAATTAAATTTCCCTTAGTTCCCTGGAACGATGCCATTTCTGGAGGGATAATTTAACTTTTCGAGCAGTGATTTGGGAAACCCTAATTAAATTTTCCTTACTATCTTGCTAAATTCAGTCACGATTTGATGTTTTCGAATACCAGACGGGATTATTGCAGATTCTCAGGTACAGGATTTGGCTATATCTTGATTCTAACTATTCTTACTATGGGTTTTTGGTTTGCCACGAAATCTGGTTAAATCACTATAAATAAAATTATCTATAATGTTTTCAGGGTCTTCAGCATTTTACTAAGTAAGGCTATACTTCTATGATTCTTTTTTCTCCATTTAAAGAAAGCTGTAAAATTAAAATTAAAATAAACACGAGTTACCACTTTTCGTGATGGCTAAGAATAAGTATATATAGGCCAGGATCTTATGGTTTGAGCTTCATGGCATATGTAAACTATGTGTTTCTATGAGCAAGCCTCTTTAGCATATAGTAAGTTTACCCCAATTTTAAGGGCAGCCATTATCAAAAGGGCCGGATGTTCTTCTTGGATCTAGGACCCTTCTCCGCAGTCTCTTCTCCCAAATGGTTTTCTGTTCCATCCAATCAGAAGCTATTAGCATTAGAGGGGGGTGCTGGTTTTCTATGATTGTCAAGGAGACTATAGAAGAGGCTCTACCTTGGAAAGTAGACCCGGGCTTCTGTTCAACGATCTTCATAGTCTCCGATTCTTAGAAGGCTGGCATCCTTTTATCTTCCTGAAGAAGTTATATCTTCTTTCTTTATCTCCTAAATTCAGGATGGAGTCCTCCCCTATCGCAAGTCTATTTTTCAGGCATGTGATCCTTTTCTATTGATCATTAGGATGCCTATTTCATGTGCCTTTTTTACCTTTCCATCCGAAGGTACATGAGTTTTGCTTTCAAGGATAGGGTATGGCAGTTTGAGCCATGCCCTTTGATCTGACCTTGGTGCCTTTCTTTTCACACATCTGGTCTCAGCCATGGCAGGTGTCCTGCGCCGTCATCTTATTCTTCTCAGTCTTTATAGATGATCGGTTAATAAAAGCTAGGTCTTTTGCAGCCTAGGTTGAATTTTATTTTTCAATAAGTCGAGCCTAGTTCTTTCTCAAGTTTCTCACATTTAGGCATCTCCCTGGAGCTGTTTTCAGGGTCAAGTTTTTTCCTTCAGAGACAAGGGTAGAGGCAATCTTGTTGACAGTGGTCACCCTGATATCCTCTTTCTATGTTAGGGCAAGATTTTTTTCTTAGGATTCTAGGCTTGATGATCAGCATCAAGAATGTCATTCCCAGGGTGGCGTTGATGAGAAGACTTTCTAATGTTCCTGATCTTCTAGAAGCAGTCAGCCCATTCTAGTTCCCTCTGATGGGTGTTCCATTAGTCAAGACCTCCCCTCAGGTGATTATTTCATGGGTTTTTTCACAGGAGGGGTGGCGAGCAGTTTGGGACTCCCTGATTTTACCAGTCTTTGGTCCCTGGAGGAGTCATTTTCTCACATCAATTTAGTGGAGTTGTGACTTGTCAAGAAGCCTCTCCACTTTTGGTCGGATCGAATGATAGGCATCAAGATCTCGATTCGATCAGTCAATGCCACCAGTTTTTCTTTCTTTTTCCGATGGAGGAACGAGGTCTTTCCTTCTTTATATGGGGATTTTGGATCCTTTTCTTGGGATGTCACTAGATCCAAATCTTTCCAGTTCCCAGTCATGTTCCAGACAGACGGATATTTCTTGCGGACCAATAGTCCAGTCCTAGCAAGCTCTCACTCACTGAGTGGCAGTTTAAGAGGTTGGTTGCCAAAAGCGTTTTCAAGCTTCTGGGTCTTCCCCATGTAGATCTTTTTGCGACATGTCTGATTGCCCAGATCTCATCTTTCATGTCTCCCTTTTCGGACAGTCAGGTTTGGGCGATGATCGCATTGTCTCAGTTCTGGACAGGATTGGTTGGTTGCATGTTCCTTCCAATATTCCCGATTCTAATGGTTCTGAAGATAGTCATGGACCAGTTTAAAGAATTTCATCTGGCAGCTCCCTTTTGGTCAAAGAGGATCTGATTGGTAGCCTTTCTCAATCTTCTGGTAAGATTTTGCTAGCCTTCTCCCAGTATCATCAGATCTCGCTCAAGTAAGGGGCCTGCATCTTCATCCAATCCAGAATTCTTCATCATGTGTGTTTGGAGAATTTTTGAGTGTCCGATCTCAGGAAATCGTTGTCTCTTCCAGGAGGGAGTCGACCTGTCGAATTTGTACAAAGATCGACTATTAAATCTTTGGAGAATGGTGTTTAAAACATGGTTTCTTGCCTGATTCCGTTTCTATTTCCTAGGTGTTAGATTTTTAATCGTATCTATTCGATTCATTTAATTTATCAGCTATCACCGTTAGGGGTTATAGATTTCTTTGGCTTCTCTTCCTTTTCTTCTGAATACTGATATCAAGGATTTGAAGATTCTCAATGGTTTTATTAGAGGATTGGGCAATATTCATCCTCCAGTGGCTAAGCCTTTGTCTTCCTGAAATTTGGACTTGATTCTTAAAGTTTTGGCAGGTAACCATTTTGAGCCAATTGGATCTATCAGTCTCAAACTATATACTCTTACGGCTGTTTTCCTTGTTGTTGGCCCTTCAGCTAGGAGAAGATCTGAAATTCATTCTCTTTCCACAGAAAAAGACAGATTTATCGAATCTGGGGACGGTTTAGTTTTATATCCCAGAAGGGAATTTTTATCGAAGACCCAGTCTAACCATTACTCAGCCAAACCTATTGTTCTTAAATCTTTATCGTCTTTTTCGCCGTCCGACAGATTCTTGTATCCTGTCAGGGCCTTAGAAGTCGATAAACGTTGTACCAATTTTAATAGATCCGATTCCTCGCACTTATGGGTTCCGTATGCGGAGGAGGTGGCTAGACCGGTTTCTAAGGCCACAGTTGCCAGATGGATCTGTGAGACCATAAAATTATGCTATGAGATTGTCTCCCCAGGTGAGATCAATTTAGCCCATGTCAAGGCTCTCGACCATCGTGGTATGGCTACCTCCTTCGCTCTTTTCGCTGACTCATCATTCGTTACCCCTTTCTATTTAAAGGGTCAGAGCCCAGCGGTCTGCTTTTTTTTAGAAATATAACGAGTTTAACAAAACAAGCCAAGGACCATTTACCAAGCACATCTCACCAATTTCATTAGTCTGTATGTCTGTCAGATGTGAGAATATTCTCTTGTTTTGTTTATTTCATTGAGTTGACAAGTTTCCTTGTTTGATAATCACTGTGATTTGTTCTGGATGCACTACTATGTTGGATATGAGTTGTTTAATTTTTATCCTTGTTTAATGATTGTTAAATCTCCACCCACCAAGGGTTTTTAAGTGGGGCACTGACCAAATCTACGGGTTTAGCAAGTAGTGATTGAATGGTATAGATGTTTTTCTGGTGTAATAAAAAAAACCCAACAGACCCCCCCCCCCCTTGCGGGTTGGTCTGTAGTTTTATTAACCACTATAAAACATACGACCGTTCAATCACTATGACCCGGTCTCAGCCACCGTTCAATCACTATGACCCGGTCTCAGCCACCCCACTTGGGAATGATTTGAGAATCTGTTTATAATATTTGGCACTTAAATTTAGAAAAGTGAATATGTTTCCTATTTGGGCTCCATTGCGCGTGAGGGTATATTGAAATGGAATAGGCATATGGGGGTATGTAAGCAAGCATACAAATGTTATTCTGGTGGCTAAATGCAGAGTAGTTGATTTAGCAAGTAGTGATTGAAAGGTAAGTATGTTTTATAGTGGTTAATAAAACTACAGACCAATGCACAAGGGGGGGGGTCTGTTGGGGTTTTCACTGGAGCGATCTTCAAACTTGCCCGTGGGGTTCCCAAGAGGTATGCCAAGTTTGATGCCAAATAATAAAACGCAACATTTTTCAGCTTTCACCAACATTGTTTTCGACTTTGCAATGACGGCCCGATTGAAAAATATATCAATGAGACTGATATTGGACAAGTCCTTGTTTTAAGGGCCAAACATTCAGACAGCACAGACTTTTCCAGTAAAATTACTATAAACCTATTCACAAGAATACTTGAGAGAGAATTGTATTTTGTAGTATCTATAATCTGTAAAGTTTGAACTCTTACCACTCTGATGTCAATATTCTATCTCTTACTGTGTCAATTGTAAAGAAACTGGTGTACATTTTTCAACAATTTTGGTGCATGATGTTGCTGTCTACGACAGCACCATCTCCCACCAAATTTGTTGAAAAATGAAAAGCGGTTCATCTTTTAATTTAATTTGAAAATTTTTAAACTTTGATATTAGAGCGCTAAGGGTTAATAGCATTCCCAATGGATCACACTTTACATTCTCCACTTGGCAAATTGTGGAAATTGTAAGATATAACTTGTATATAAATGCCATACAGATACTCATGTCAATGCGTCAATCTACAGTATAATGCATTGAATTGATTCCATAGGATTTACTTTATGTGTGGGTCTGACAGTTCCAACTAAAGATGAATGTAAATGTCATTAAAGAACACATTTTCTCTCAGAAAAACCTGACAGGGTTGACAATGCCAAGCAGGGCAGGAATTTGGCAGAGTATTATTGGGAACATTTTTATCTGTGTCATAAATATTTATTACACAGCATTAAGTTAATATCCTGTTGATTAACTGCCTGCCTACTGAATTTATGCAGACTATATATTCTATAGGGTTTAACTCTGAATATGCTGAATATTTTGAAAACTGACTGAAAGTTGTTTGTGGTTGAGCCATCAACAACTTTCAGTCAAATTGTTTTCAAAATATTCAACAGGTCCAGAGTTGTTACACAGTGAAATTATTGTCTGGTCATTTGCAGCACTGAGACAGTTAAGGTTTCAGCCTGCATTGCAGATAGCTTGACATAGTGATTACACATGCCTTAAAGGGATCAATTTATAGCTATGCCCTGCCCATTTACAGCTATCTCTTCCCCCACCCCACCACCCAACCCACTCACCCCCAGCCAGTTGGTTCCTGATTATTTTGAATCAGTTATAGCGCTGAACCATAAATTCCCAGAATCTAAATATCATGCTAATTATTCAAGTTAGATGTTGAATTTTTTTTAACTGATCTGACTCCATGGAGTCAAATTAGTTTCATGATATTCAACAGACGGGTTATCAACTGTCTCACTGCTGCAAGTTAAGAGACAATAATTACAATAAGCAAAAAATTCTTGATTTGCTAAATATTTTGAGAACAAATTGACTGAAAGTTTTTGGTGGCTCAGCTACCAACAACTTTCAGTCAAATTGTTTCCAAAATATTTAGCAGCTCCAAAGATATACCCTCTGGAATATGTTGTCTGCAAAAACTCAGCAGTCAGACGGTTAAATTGTAAGTCATATGGTTACTGTCAGACCGTTGCTCCTTTCCTGTTGGGTCTACAGTTGATTGTGATTATGATATTAGATACTTGAGTGACAGATCAGATCCCTCCATTGGTCTCCATGCAGTGTCAATGACATCATCATCATCATCACATTTCTTGAATGTTATGACAGTGCACAAGCTTTGGCTTTTTGACGAGGTTAATAATAGTGATATGAAATGGGGGCTGACATTAAGATTCTATTATTAAAATGTCTTCTCGAAAACTCCTAACCTAATTTTAACCAAATTTGGTAGGATGCATCCATGTTCTTGTTGAAGGTCCATTGTAAAATTAATGAATAGAGGATCTTAAACAAGTTCCCATTTAATATCACTATTATCAAGTGGGGTGAAAATTATTACTTTGCACGAGCTGTCGTGAGGGAAGGAGTGAAGGATTTCAAACAAATTTGACTGTAACGATTCTATTGTGCTATGCTCCAGACCTTCTATTCATAATTTTTAATGGGCAATTTTGTGGGTCAAAATCTGAGATTTTATGCAAAATTTACCAGAAATTTCTAAAAACGCATCTCCTCCTTAGCCGCTTGATGGAGTTCAACAAATGTGTGTAGGAGGACTGACTATGCGGTGGCACACTCCAGAAATCTATTCAGAATTTTGATTGGTCACTTGTTTTGGGTGAAAATCTGATTTTATGAAAAATTTGTCGAAAATGTCAAAATCAATCTCCTCTTTAAACCAATTTCAACCAAATTTAGCTGTATGGATTCGATGGTGCTAGGCTCCAGTACTTCTATCTTCCTCTTAGCCACTTGGTGGATTTAAACTGAATTCGGCTGGTCTGAATTCTATGATCCTAGGTCCCAGAACATCTATGCAGAATTTTGATTGGTCAACTTTTTGGTTGAAAATCTTAGATTTTATGATAAATTTACAAAAGATTGTCAAAATGCACCTCCTCCTCCCTAGCCAATGGCTGAATTTCAAGCGAATTTGGCTAGATGGAGCCTATGGTGGTATACAATCTAGAACTGTTATTCAGAAATTTGATTGGTCATTTTTGGGTGTGTCAAAATCTAAAGATTTTATGAAAATTTTACTTTAAGATGTCAAAATTCAACTCTTCTTTACTGCTTGATGGATTTCACCGGATAGAAGGACTCTATGGTGATAGTTTCCATAACTACTATTCAAAATTTCCATTGGTCAAATTTTCCAGTGGCCATCTTAGTTTTCATACCTTCAGAAATTCTATAGGAAATGAATGGGAACAGCATTAAACGACTTCTTCTTGAGAACCGCTGGGTGGATTTCAGCAAAAGTTGGGTGGATGAAGCCTGTGGTGATTTGCTCCTGACTGTCCATTCAGAATTTTGATTGGTCCATTTTTAGCTCACCTTGCCCAAAGGGCCAAGTGAGCTTATGCCATGGCACCCGTCAGTCGCTACTTCTTAATAACCAACAGATTTTGACAAAATTTGACAAAATTTTGGTCAACCGATCCTATCAGAATCGGCTCCAAAATTTCCATTCAAAAATTTGATTCTTCAATTTTTTGTGTCAAAATCTTAGATTTTATTAAAAATTTACTGGAAATTTTCAAAGTGCTTCTCCTTACCATTTTTACCAATTTCAAACAAGTTAGTCTGACAGGATTTTATTGTCATACAACTTCCATTCAGAATTTTGATTCATCAATTTTTTGGGTAAAAATCTCAGATTTTATAAAAAAAATCTACTGGAAAATGTAAAATTGCTTCTTCGATCTCCTTATTCTGTTGACCAATTTCAAACAAATTGGGCTACAAGGATAGGCTCTAGAACTTCCATTCAGAAAATCTTAGATTTTATGGAAAAAATTTCTGTGCATTGTCAAATTGTTTGTTTTTTTGCTTAACAGCTTGACAGATTTCAATCAAATTTGGCAAGATTGGTCTTCTTATGGTAGGAGTTGGAACTTTCCTTCAGAATTTTAATTCGTCCATTTTTTTGTGGTCAAAATTGTCAAATTGCTCTTCTCCTTAACATTTTGACCGATAATCGACTAAGTTTTTTTTCAACACTAACATTTTGCATTTAATGCAAATTATCAGTTAATATCTTGTATTTGGTTAAGTGTACATACCCAAATTTGGATACAAGCTTCCGTATAATGAGATAGCATGACGCAATCAACATGGCATCAAATTAGGTCCCTTGAAATACAAATTGCTGATCAAAGTAAATCTAAAATGCAGGAATGTGTCATGGTGGAGGGGCATGGGTGTGTTCATAGATTTCTCACCAATCTATTTGTTATTGTTGTTAGCTGTCTCACTGCTACAACAATTTCAATGAACAAAAACTCTTGACTTGCTGAATATTTTGAAAACAATTTGACTAAAAATTGTTGGTGGCTTAGCACTAACGAGAGTGAGATATATATATATATATACTTTTATTATCGAGAGCGTCTCTATTTAGATTAGAATCGTAGATTTAGGATATATTGTTTAGATTTCTTGTGCGCATTAAACGCATACCCTCACTATTGGGGCTAGTTGCACTACTAGCTTGTGACCTGGGCTAATTGCTGACTGTACATTTGCATCAGAAATAAAATAGTATTGTGATCTGTCCCACTGTACCCACGTACATCTCTTAACCTCCACTTCAACACTCATCCCGATCAAACTGGCCAAAATGGCTTCTGTAGTAATCTTGAGAAACTACCGTTTACATCTAACAGGTAGCATTTTTTTAAATTTACCACGAATGACTGGCTCGATAACCGAGCCTATCATTCCAATGGTAAAGTGCCAAAAACAACGGTCTCTTGGTCTGCAAATGGGCATAGGATATCTCTATGATAATGGATCGATCTGATCTGTCACCCAAGCATATGACATCATAATTATTTACGTCATATGGAGGATGATGTCACAATCAAAATATGTGATGAATGATGTAAATAGCTTCATCAGGAACATTGAATAATCCATCAAGTGTACGAATTTTATATCTTTACGATTTAATCAACATTTTGTTGAATATTTTGAAATTAATTTGACCAGGCACTTTGAACGGGCACTGTTACGACCATAGGCAGCAAAAGCACCCAGTCAAATTAGTTTCAGGATATTCAACACCGTACCTGTATAGTTACCTTGAAATTGGGATTCTGGGAAGTCGTGAATCAAAGTATATAAATTGATTCCAACACGCCGAAATAACGGACAGAGCTTAGCTAGAAATGGACCCCACCTTTGAAATTGTCATGAACAAATTTGATCATTAAACGGCCAATACCACTTAGTAATGTGTGGTCCACCTACTTGTAATAAGTGGCCACATATTTTAGCAAGAGCATTCAGATAGTTAGCATTGCCCTGCCAGACGCATGTAGACCCAATCGCAATGGATCGATTCTCTTATGGAAAGAAGGTATAAGTTGTCCTACCTGTCACGCAAGTATTGACATCATAATTATTTACGTCATATGGAGGATGATGTCACAATCAAAATATGTGATGAATGATGTAAATAGCTTCATCAGGAACATTGAATAATCCATCAAGTGTACGAATTTTATATCTTTACGATTTAATCAACATTTTGTTGAATATTTTGAAATTAATTTGACCAGGCACTTTGAACGGGCACTGTTACGACCATAGGCAGCAAAAGCACCCAGTCAAATTAGTTTCAGGATATTCAACACCGTACCTGTATAGTTACCTTGAAATTGGGATTCTGGGAAGTCGTGAATCAAAGTATATAAATTGATTCCAACACGCCGAAATAACGGACAGAGCTTAGCTAGAAATGGACCCCACCTTTGAAATTGTCATGAACAAATTTGATCATTAAACGGCCAATACCACTTAGTAATGTGTGGTCCACCTACTTGTAATAAGTGGCCACATATTTTAGCAAGAGCATTCAGATAGTTAGCATTGCCCTGCCAGACGCATGTAGACCCAATCGCAATGGATCGATTCTCTTATGGAAAGAAGGTATAAGTTGTCCTACCTGTCACGCAAGTATTGACGTCATAATCAATTATGTCACATGTAGGCTGACGTCACAGTCAAAATATGTAATGAATGATGTAGCTATGGCTATCAGGAACGTTGAAAAGTCTGTAAGCTGTGCGAATTGTATGTCTTTACTATTTAATAAACATTCTGTTGAATATTTTGAAATTAATTTAACTGTGCTGCTACTATAAACACCGACAGCATCTAGTCAAATTAGTTTTAAAATATTCATATGCCTCTTTTTGTCAAACAGACCCCTACAGTGATCTTGAGCCATGTCAAATTGCATGCCATGAGGAGACAGTTCTTAATAATGTACCACTGGAATGACTCTCGAGACAGTCATTCCAGATTCCAGTGGCAAATCCGCAAAAACAGTCTTCTCTTGGCTTGCAAATGGACATTCAATGTCTAAATATTTTAACATTCTTCACCAAATTTAGACAGTAAAGGTTTAATATATTATGATGACAATACCAGGTACTGTGTCTGTTTCATTTCCCTTATGTATTATAGCATAAAACACTGGGCTGAACATTCGAGATAGTGTGTAAATTTTAGCCAATTCACAGTCTTCACTACCCTATTGTCTGTAGGTTATGCTCAGCCCCAGATTTTCACCCACATAAACTTGAGTTTAAAAAGTATATTTTAGCCTAAATTACTTTCAGCTGTAAACAATATGATATCATATCATTGCCAGCTATAGTCATAATTAAAACAAATTCTACAATGAAATAATTCCATAGTTTGCAATTCCATACCGAAAATTGGCTTAAATCTTGGCAGATTAGTGATTTTCAGTACCATACTGTCTGCAATAAGTTTGGCCCATATTCGGTTCGAAATTCATACATATGGTCAGATCGGTATATGAATACGCTAATAAAGTATCAAGCTTAAAAATGTCTACCATTAAGTAATTTCATAGCACACAATTCCATGGCAAAAATTTGCACACGTTTTGGCAGATCCATGGTTTTTGGTAGCCTACTGTCTGTAAGAGGTTTGGCCCCCAAAATGTCAGGTAGATATATAAATACGCTAATATAATAACGATTTTAAAAAATTCCACATTAAAGTAATTTTATAATACACAACTTAGTAGCGACCAAAAGTTGTCAGATGCCAATAATTTACATACCAATATCTATGTACTCTGTTTGTAACCAGTTTTCGAACATCTAGCCATGCAGAATTCAATATGCATTATTATGTACTAGTGCTGTATGCAAACTGTAAATGATTGTCAGGACCCATGTAATATTGAATGTTATTATAACAAGATAAACAAATTTCCCTCTGTCCTGCAAATATATTGTCAATTTATCACATGTCTAATGGCTATATCTTTATAGTACATTGAACTTAACTTTAAGCTCACGTCTTCCTATATTATATAGTGCCGTGCCATTTTTAAATGTTTAATTTATTTTTTGTTCTATGTAGGGGCCCAAGGTCTAGATATAGTCACTGTCTTTGGTGGACAACCTGTTGTGCTACTGAAAATTGTATATTATATATAAAAATGAATTTGAAACTCAACTTGAATTATAATAATCGCCGGCCACGCTATTTGCCATTGATGCCTTGCATCAATATGTGTACTTGTCATTAATTGGATTGGAAGACATTACTTCCAAAGGCAGCAAGGTCTTCCGATCCAATTATATTCAAAATATTTAACAAAATATTTCTTCATGTTCAAAATTGTATGAAGGTGTTTCTCAAATTTGTTTGGCAGACATCATAACTTATTTATGGGCTGTAGTGTATCTGCCCATATATTTACATCTTATTTCTTAGGTCTTTTAACCTGACGTAGTGTGGGAATTTTACCATTTGTCAATGTTTTGTCAAGCCAATGTGCAGAGCTGCACATCTACGCACCAATATTCGTATTGGCCTGTGCTACGTGGGAAAATATCAAACTAAATGCGAAGTGAAATGTTACAGCAGCTGTCTATCTAGTTCTTAATTAAGGGATCTGATCTGTCACTCAACTATCTGACGCTATAAATAATCAATTATGTCACTAGTTAGCTGACCTCACAGTCAAAATTATGGAAATTACTGTCACGAAAGTGTTGTATGTCTTTGGTAAATTTGCAATTTAATAAACATCTTGTTGAATAATTAGAAACTAACTTGACTGTAAGCTGTTACTGCCATAGTTAGTTTCAAAATATTCAATGGCTAACCCGCCTAAATTAGCTTAAATTTGTGTTTTTTAGAATTCCATATTCAAAGTAATATATATTATAAATTGATTCCAAAGCACATACAAATTGTGAGGAGCTGAGCTAGTAATGGACCTTTCCTGTATTAGCTATACCCCACCGATCTCTAGCTAAGCTCCACTCACACATCGCTCGTGTTGTGATTGATCGATCCCTGAAACGCCCTGACTCAATTTCCAGAAAATTATACAGGTAAGATGTTGAATATTTTGAAACTAATTTGATTGGGTGCTGTTTTTACAGTGCCCAGTCAAATTAGTTTCAAAATAATCCACAGAATGTGTATTAATTAGTAGACATACAATTCTTACAACGTGTCAGACAATTAAGTGTTTAAGATGGACTAAATCGAGTTATTCTTGACTTAATGATTATGATGTCATCCTACACATCACTTAGTTGATTATGACATCATATGACATCAGGTGATGGATGGATAAAGTGGAAGGGGCCATTGGTGTGACATAGTGAGAACTTGGTCCATCTTTTGATTACCCCTTAAGAAAGTGCTGGATCAAATTAATTTAAGTAAACTTACACGAAACTAGCACCCATTTTGGATTATTTGATAACTTCCATGAGACCATTCAAAACTAGGCTCCACTATAACTGCTTGGTTTACTTCAATTAACCCTTGCCACTCTGGTGTCAAAATTTTAAATTTTTGAATTAAATTAAAAGATGAGCTGGTGTACATTTTTTCAACAAATTTGGTTGGAGATGGTGCTGTTGTAGATAGCAACATCTTCCAGCAAAATTGTCGAAAAATGTACACCAGTTTCTTTGCTATTGACTCGGTAAAATATAGAATATTGACATCAGAGTGCTAGGGGTTAAACTTGACTTCATATTGAATAGCTTTATTCATTCATTGCATTCTTCACCTATTAAAGGTCACTGATATTTGCTGGTCATTTTGAAGTGTGTGCTGACCAGATCAGTATTGCAACAACCTTCAACAACTCTATTCTATAATATCCACTCAGTCATCTTAATTTCCCAGCACTTGTTTTCAAGTACTTAAGGGTTAATATCTTTACCCAGGCCAAACCTCCATCACCACCCACCCACTCTATAAAGCTTATAGCACATCTGCTCTTGGTTATCCTGCAGATTCTGGCTCCAGTTATTATATACTTTCCCATGCTTTCAGTATGCCTTTAGCCATTTAACCTTTACACACAAGAGAGGATAAATTTGCAAAACGGTCAAAGAATATTGTGTTAAATATTTTGTAACTAATTTGACTGGGAGCTTTTCTTGCCTATTGCAGCAGCAGATTCCAGTCAAAATTATATTCAAAATATGCACCAGCTTTCTTGTGTAGTTGTCGTGAAATTGAGGCATGTTTTTAACTAGTTAACCCTTAATGGCTATGCTGGCCAAAAATGGCCTCTGCAGTGGGCTTGAGGAATGTGCATTTGCAGGCCAAGAGAATGATAGTTAAAAAATTTGCCTCTGGAATGACTGGCTCAATAAGTGAGCCAGTCATTCCAGTGGTAAATTGTCAAAAATGGTCTTCTTTTGGCCTGCAAATGCACATTATTTCTAAAAATTTACCTCTGGAATGACTGGCTCAATAAGTGAGCCAGTCATTCCAGCGGTAAATTGTCCAAAAAAATCCTTCTTTTGGCCTGCAAATGTACATTCAATGAGCAAATATCTTGATTTTTTGTACCAAATATAACAATTAACTGTCTGACTGCAGAGTTTTTGCAGATGGTATATTCCAGGGGTTATATCTCTGGGCCTGCTGAACATTTTGAAAACAATTTTTTTCAAAATATTTAGCAAATCAGAGTTTTTTCCTCATTAAGATTATTGTCTTATGGCTTGTAGCAGTGAAACAGTTAAAGAATCACAGTTCAATTATTTGAGAGCATGAAAATTTCTTGCATCAAAATGATTGTTCAGAAATATGTGTTCATCAACATTCAGTTGTACCTTCTGTTATAGAATTAAGTACCTTGAACAAATGATTCATAAACAAGTGAAGGGTTATTTACCTCCTGGCTACATCGGCAATGGCAAAATTCTTAACATTTTCCTAATAAATTCTGGTTCAAGCTCAGTTGACTTGTTATTGTTTTATGATACACGTATTGGACAACATGTTAATTATGACGCGTGGTATGCACTTGCACCACAAACAAATCCTTAGCATTCACCTTATGGATGGATAAATATACGCCAGGTATTTGTAGTACCTACTATCAATGTCAGTGACTTACAACTGCTCATTGGAAACTGTCCAATAGTGTAGTGTAAATAGATGAAAACATCCCTATGTTTATGTAAGATCATGATTACTTGGCGTTTAGCAAACAAAGATTAGCTAGAATAAGAGTGTAATTGTTTGACAGACAATTGCTATGGATACCATTCTAGATCATTTACCGGTAATTAACTACCAATTACGATGTGATTACCATTTGATGAACAATTGTCATTGAAGCTAGTACATCCTGCTTTGGTCAATCAATAAACAATTACCAGAGACTAGCATACACTCCAGAAGAAGAATACTCAAAGGGCTTTAAGAGTTGGTCTAGTTAGAAAGTATTCCAGTTTGCAAATTTGTTTTTTACTTACAATGGACAACATTGTGCAGTGATTTGCTGAACTTAATCCTTGGAACTTCAAGCCGGACAAAACCGGGCTCTGCAATGGTCATCAGTAATGTCCATTTGCAGCCCATGATAAGAGAATTTGTAAAAATTTATCACTGAAATGGCTGGCTCGATGACAACCGAGCCAGTCATTCTAGTGATAAATTTCAACTATTGTTTTCTTTTAGCCTGTAATTGTACATTTACATAGCATAAATGTGAATCTCCATGACCAATCTTGACCGGCAACGCTTTAACTCTTACCACTCTGATGTCAAAACTTTCTTTAGTAATTTTTCAAATTAAATTAAAAGATGAACTGGTGTTCAGTTTTCAACAAATTTGGTGAGAGATGGACAGCAACATTTTCCAGCAAAACTGTTGCGAAATGTACACCATTTTCTTTGCTATTGGTACAGTAAAAGATAGAATATTGCCATCAGAGTGCTAAGGGTTAACAATAAAATTTGTTCAAGAACATTTCAGTCTCATAGAAAATTTTTTGAAAATTTATCACTGGAATGAGCCAGGCTTGGTTATCGAGCCAGTCATTCCAGTGGTAAATTTTCAAAAATAGTTCTCTTCAAATGTACATTTCTAAAAACCACTTAACCCCTACCACACTGATGTCAATATTCTATCATTTACTGTGTCAATATCAAAGAAACTTGCGTACATTTTTCAGCAACTTTGATGGAAGATGTTGCTGTCTACGAAAAGATTTGAAAATTTAAAATTTTGACACGAGTGGTAAGGGTTAGAGTTAAATTTAGCTTATGTAACATGCTGGAAAGTGGAAACTTAAATCTCAATAGAAGTCAAGGTTATGATGCCAGTTGCATATAGCAGGGCATGTTGTTGAATGTGTAGCGATGACACTAACAGGGTGATGTGGATGATGGGAGAAAACGTAGTACATGATAGATAATATGCCACTCTAAATGCTGATGGACTAGCTGCCTAGCTATGCCTTGGATAAGCTGACATAAAACCATTGTGACTACTAACCTTTTTGATGTACTCAGTACTGCACATGGGCAGACTTGTTTGTAAAGGTCACCTATATCTCAGTAGAAGGTAGATCTTTGTGATCAATTACACAAGCATGAAACACTATAATTGCGACTTAGGCATCTTACTTAGAAATGGCAAAAAATTCATAGCCAGACTTCTACTAGTTGTGCGTTCCAAGTAAAAATTTGAGATTTTGCAATCACATCTGTCTGTCTGTCCATCTTTTCATCCAGCTTTCTCTCCTGAAACCATTTGGCAGAATTCAACAAAATTTGTTATGCCAGTTATCCATATTGATTGCAGATTGTGAGTTGACATTTATTTTGGTCTCCATCTCTCCTGTTCCCTCCCCCCCCCCCCCCCCCTGATGGTGGTGTGTGGGGTGAGCAGGGAGAAGTGTCCAAAGTCAAATATCATAAAGGTTCTGTCAGTCACGCTATCTCCTCTGAAACCTCTTAATGGAACACAACCGAATTTGCTATGTGAGTTAGCAATATGATTGCGAACTTTGAGACTACATTTATGTTGGACTTCCCCCCCCCCCCTATGGAGGGGGCAGGGGATTTTGATCAAAAGGTCAAAAGTTGGTGAAACAGTGGAAATTTGCAATGGCACACCATTGCCTGTGCATTCTTGTTTGTATTAATAGTTCACTTACATGAAGTAGTTACTTATAAATACTCCATGAGTTGATCCATGTCTTTGGGGACAGCTATATGTATGTAAATGTTTCTTGAGTTGGTCATTATTGGCAGCTATATGTATGTAAATGTTTCCTGAGTTTGTCGTTATTGGCAGCTATATGTATGTAAATGTTTCCTGAGTTGGTCGTTAATGGCAAGTTTATGTATGTAAATGTTTCTTGAGTTGGTCATTATTGGCAGCTATATGTATGTAAATGTTTCCTGAGTTTGTCGTTATTGGCAGCTATATGTATGTAAATGTTTCCTGAGTTTGTCGTTATTGGCAGGTATATGTATGTAAATGTTTCCTGAGGTGGTTGTTATTGGCAGCTATATGTATGTAAATGTTTCATGAGTTTGTCGTTATTGGCAGCTATATGTATGTAAATGTTTCCTGAGTTTGTCGTTATTGGCAGGTATATGTATGTAAATGTTTCCTGAGGTGGTCGTTAATGGCAGGTTTATGTATGTAAATGTTTCATGAGTTTGTCAATATTGGCAGCTATATGTATGTAAATGTTTCCAGAGGTGGTCGTTATTGGCAGCTATATGTATGTAAATGTTTCCTGAGGTGGTCGTTAATGGCAGGTATGTGTATGTAAATGTTTCCTGAGTTTGTCAATATTGGCAGCTATATGTATGTAAATGTTTCCTGAGTTTGTCGTTATTGGCAGCTATATGTATGTAAATGTTTCCAGAGGTGGTCGTTATTGGCAGCTATATGTATGTAAATGTTTCCTGAGGTGGTCGTTATTGGCAGGTATAGGTATGTAAATGTTTCCTGAGTTGGTCGTTATTGGCAGGTATAGGTATGTAAATGTTTCTTGAGGTGGTCGTTATTGGCAGGTATATGTATGTAAATGTTTCCTGAGTTGGTCATTAATGGCAGGTATATGTATGTAAATGTTTCCTGAGTTTGTCGTTATTGGCAGCTATATGTATGTAAATGTTTCCTGAGTTTGTCGTTATTGGCAGCTATATGTATGTAAATGTTTCCTGAGGTGGTCGTTATTGGCAGCTATACGTATGTAAATGTTTCCTGAGGTGGTCGTTAATGGCAGGTATGTGTATGTAAATGTCTCCTGAGGTGGTTGTTATTGGCAGGTATATGTATGTAAATGTTTCCTGAGTTGGTCGTTAATGGCAGGTATGTGTATGTAAATGTTTCCTGAGTTGGTCGTTAATGGCAGGTATATGTATGTAAATGTTTCCTGAATTTGTCGTTATTGGTAGGTATATATATGCATGTAGTTGTAATAAGTGGACACGTTGTCACGGGAACAGGTTTTTTACATGAAAGCAAATT
The DNA here is from genome assembly GCA_034401795.1 of Chaetoderma sp. LZ-2023a. NCBI lineage: Eukaryota > Metazoa > Mollusca > Caudofoveata > Chaetodermatida > Chaetodermatidae > Chaetoderma > Chaetoderma sp. LZ-2023a. The sequence continues at coordinate 39,641,904 of CM067374.1, read as the reverse complement.
CTTGTTTTTGGTTTGTTACCTCGCATCTGCTGCAGATTAACTCATAACATTGCTCATGGATATAAGAAGCTGTAATACTATGTTGCTTTACCCTAGTAAGAAATGTCTCTTCAGGTTTTTTCTGTCATTTGCGTCAGAAATCGATGTCTCATTTTCATGTTTTGCATCATTTTCCCAGGGTCTGGCAATGCTTGCATCCCACCACATGTTAATCTAACCCTTTACCTCACAAAGCGGACAAAATACAACATCTGCAGTGGTCTTGAGAAATGACCATCTACGGGAAAAAGAAGACTATATTTGAAGATTTATGACTGGCTCGATAACAGAGCCGGTCATACCAATGGTAATTTAAAAAAATAGACTTCTTGGTATGCAAATAGATATTTTTTATTTAGAAAATTTAAATTTTCTTGAACAAAGTTGAGCATACAGGGGATACAGTGACTTTACAGCAAATTAGTTAGTTTCCCAATTTCACATTGGATTCTCCCAAAGCTTGTTTCACGAGGATTATAATATACCTGCTTAAGCTACCGCCTGCCGCTTGTCTAGCGACAAGATGGTGGCTTATTAAAACAGGTGGTCATGCCAACCATATGTCTTAACCCTTTAGCACTCTGATGTCAATATTCTATTTTTTTAGTGTGTCAATAGCAAAGAAACTAGAATACAATTTTCAACAATTTGGTGGAAGACGTTGAAAATGGGGTTTTTTTGTTGAAAAATGAACACAAGTTCATCTTTTAATTTAGTTTGAAAATTTAAGGTTTTGACATCAGAGTGGTAAGGGTTAACCCTTTAGCACTCAAGCTGGGCAAATATGGTCTCAGCAGTGTCCATTTGTAGAACAGGAGAAAAGTATTTTTGAAAATTTACCGCTGGAATAACTGGCTCGATAACCGAGCCAGTCATTCCAGTGATAAATTTTCTAAAATAATTTTCTCTTGGCTTGAAAATGGATATTTTCTAAGAGAAAATTAAAAAAAAAAATTTGAACAAATTTGAACATTAAAGTGTTAACCTTTTAACACTCATTAGTCAAAATGTTTTTTGTAGTGGTCTTGAGAAATGTTAATTTGTAGATCAAAAGAAGACAAGTTTTGAAAATTTACCACTGGAATGGGTGGCTCGATAACCGTAGCCAGTCATTCCAGTGGTAAAAAAGTCTTCTTGTGGTCTGCAAATAGACATTTTATGAGAAAATTTTAATTTTCTTGAACAAATTTGAACATTATAGTGTTAAATAACCATCATTTCTCTTACAGCCATAGCATCACTGTTTAGCTGTCTGACTGATGCATTGGCCACCAGACAATAATTTCCATGGGCTATAGCTATGGACCTGCTGAATATTTTGAAAACAATTTAGCTGAAACATGTAGTTTGTTGTGTGTGGTCTTTGTAAGAGATACTTAATCGCCTGTGGAAGCGTTTGATCTCTAAGGCCTGGACACACCGTTCCACAGTCTGTGTCCAGCTTTCATAACTGCGCAACATGATTGAGAAGACCAGAGCTGTGTCATTGTGTCTATAGAGCTTTGCTTGATTGAGAAGCTGATGTTCCTGCGCTTCCAAATCGTGTTGAGTCTGGACATTGCAGACATGACTGCTCCGATTCTCATTTTGATTTCTTCTGTAAACGTGTCGTCTTTGCTTATGACACTATCCCCAGATATTTAAATAACTTCACATCCTCTAGGTTCTGCCTCTTCTTCATGATGATGTTAGCCATCGCGTTTTGCTTGGCACCGTTGACAAGTATTTTGCTCTTCCTTAAACTGACTTCCATGTCAGAGTTAATCTTGCCTCCAGTCTGCTGGGATGTTACTGAAACTCTTTCACCCGCCCCCACCCATGAGGTGCATATCTGCTGCAAGGTGAATGTTACAGATAGGCTTTCCTTCAATGGAGGAATCCAGATTCACAGTCAATCATATGACATCAACTATGTGACATGTAGGATGACGTCATAATGAATTATGTCATGAATGACTTAGCTACGTTCATCATGAACACTTAATTGTTGACAAGCTAACTGTTGTTGTACGAATTGTATGTCTTTACTATTTAATAAAGATGCTGCTGAATATTTTGAAACTAATTTGACTGGACGCTGTTGCTTCCATAGGTAGTAACAGGACCCAATCAAAATAGTTTCTAAATATTCAACACCTTCCCTGTATAGTCTTCTGGAGATGGAGATTCAGAGAATGCAGGGATCGATCAATCCCAACACGGGCAAAGTGTGGGTGGAGCTTAGCTAGAGATGCGTGGGACATAGCTAAAAGTGGATGCCTTCAATTAAAGATAGTGTTGTTGAATTCTTGGATGCTTTCTTGCATAATGGTCTCAATTTCCGATTCAATGGCAACAGAATGACATTATGCAAAGAAATCTCAAATTTAATTATAAAATGCTGCAAAAATTATCATGACAGTCATGATTTTGAACAATATTCTCAAGCTAATACCTCACTATTATGATAAGAAAATTTTACCCAATCTATTGCTTTGGTTAATAACATGTTTTCTAACAGGACAGACATCAATGATTCTAATAAGTCTGCCTTGTTATTAGACTGTACGAAATACATGAGGAAATAAACCTTCTTCATAGTTTAGAGGCATAAGTTTGCGACAAATGTCCTTGTTTGATTTCATACTTGATGTTCTGATGGGCTGGTTCTTCATTCGAGTAGTCCCATAATAATGGACTTTCCAGTTTATCTATCCGACATATGACATTACAATCAACTACGTGATGTATAGGATGATGTCATTATCAATGACGTCATGATGACATAGATAAGTTCATCATGAACGCATAATTGATGACGGGCTGAAGGGTTGTTGTACAAATTATATGTTACTATTTACTAAACATTCTGTTGTGTATTTTGAAACTAATTTGACTGACCACTGCCCCCTGTCAAATTAGTTTCAAAATATTCAACAGCTTTCATGTTTATTTTTCTGGAAATTGAGATTCTGGGAGTGCAGAGATGGATCGATCCCAACACGGGCGAAAGAGTGGGTGGAGCTTAACTAGGGATGGGTGGGGCATAGCTAAAACTGGAAAGGTTCATTAGTGTTTAATCATGAAGCTCCCAGTTTTAGCCCACCCCCCACCCCCTTATAATAGAGAAATGCAATCTGTCACTCGAGTATATGATGCCATACTGAATTACATCACATGTAGGCTTACGTCACAATTACTGAGTGACGTTACATCTAGCTCTACCATGAACATTGAAACGTCTCAAGTGTACAAATTGTAAGTCTGATGGATTTACTTTTTTAAAAAACATCAAGTGAATATTTTGAATCTAATTTAACTGGTCGTTGTTGCTGCCATAAGCAGTCAAATTAGTTTCAAACTATTCAAAAGTTTAGGTGAACAGAGTTACCGTGAAATTGGGATTCTGGGAACTCAGGATTTAAAGTATGTAAATGGATTCCATCATGTGCAAAGCAGGAGCCTACCTAGAGATGGGTGGGACATATCATGAAATAAATCCCTCTATTGCCCTTGGGCCATTTGTCCCGTTTCTGGTTCAAATACTGATGTAACAGGTGAGATAGACAGGCCCCTTGAGGCACTTCTGTTAATAGGCTAAAATGACATACTAATGTTAAAATTGATCTTTTTACAAGTCAAGAATACTAAGCCTAAAGCAATCTAATTGACATTTGGTTAGATTTCATTCCTGGAATTAGTCTGAATGATCTTCACTAGAAAATATAATACTCTTCTACAAGCCAGAAGCGATAAATTATTAGTTCATGTGGCTTGAACGGCTAAGTGAGCTTATGCCATGGCCTGAACGGCTAAGTGAGCTTATGCCATGGCCTGAACGGCTAAGTGAGGTTATGCCATGGTCTGAACGGCTAAGTGAGCTTATGCCATGGTATGAACGGATAAGTGAGCTTATGCCATGGCCTGAACGGATAAGTGAGCTTATGCCATGGCCTGAACGGATAAGTGAGCTTATGCCATGGTATGAACGGCTAAGTGAGCTTATGCCATGGCCTGAATGGCTAAGTGAGCTTATGCCATGGTCTGAACGGCTAAGTGAGCTTATGCCATGGTCTGAATGGCTAAGTGAGCTTATGCCATGGTCTGAACGGCTAAGTGAGCTTATGCCATGGTCTGAACGGCTAAGTGAGCTTATGCCATGGTCTGAACGGCTAAGTGAGCTTATGCCATGGTGACTTTCTGCTGTCTCCATCAACTGTTCCTTTAAGCGACTTCATAAGAACCACTCCGACGATTTCAATTAAATTTTTGTTGAAGCATCCTTGCATCATAGAGATCCAAACGTTTTCAAAGGAAGTGGATTAGTCGATTTTCCTTTTGGCTATTGTGGATTTTGTGCTATTTTTTAGGAACACATTTAAATATTGACTTTCTCTTAAGCTGCTTGTCCGATTTAGATTAAACTCAAAAACTGTCATCTAGGGTAAAACTTGAACCAGGTTGTTCAGATGAGCTTGATCAGTCGATATGCTTGGTGGCCATTGTGGATAACCTAATTACCCCTTTAACCCTCGAATTTGTTCAAGAAAATTAAAATTTTCTCAAAGAAAATGTCCATTTGCAGACCAAGAGAAGACTGTTTTTGAAAATTTACCCTGCAATGACTGGCTCGCTTATCGAGTCAGTCATTCCAGTGGTAAATGTTCAAAAATAGTCTTCTCTTGGTTTGCAAATGGACATTTCTTAATACCACTGGATGACCGTTTTTAGCTGATATGAGTGTTACAGGGTTATAACAGCTCTGAGATTGGTGAAAACATCAGGACAAAACAGAAAATATAACTGTCCAATATGTTCCAGGGAAGATGATAAGTAAAGAAGCATGGCCACCATCAGCCAATAAAAATTGTGTTAACCCTTTAATGGTCAAAGTTTTCGCAAAAATTAAAAGAATTTCTCACTATATCCATTTGCAGGCCAAGATAAGACAATTTTTGAAAATTGGTCACTGGAATGACTGGCTTGCTTATTAAGCCAGTCATTCCAGTGGTAAATGGTAAAAAATAGGCTTATCTTGGCCTGAAAATGGACATTCCTTAAGACCACTGCAGAGGCAAGTTTTGGCCAACTTGACCATTAAATGGTTAATTTAATGATTGATGCATTTTGAATGACAATCGCAAGATGGATTTTTTGGGTATAAACACACAAATTTGGTAATTTCAAATCAGATTGATAAATCACCTTGTTCAAACAAATCTGACTGTTTTAATTTGGGCATCTTGTTGTCTTGAACTCTATCCTCTCCATCAAATTTCTCCATATTTTGGTTGCCAGATTGAAAAAAAAATGTTTTTTTGGTTACTAATATCTCTTACAATAAAGCAGGAAGCAATGATTTGAATCACTCACTCAGAGCAATTTTCTAAGATTGATATGGATATTACAACCACGTAATATTGCGATGAGTGGCATTCTCCGTGTATGTCAGAAGTCAATTCTGATTTATCCGTTTCGTGGTTTCAATATCAATCACTTGTCAAAATGTAATGATTTTCACTATAAAAAACAAATAATAATACAAATCCAGCTAGGATTAGTAAGCCTTTCTTCAGTTAAATCCTGCCTCAAATTCTTTCAAGAAAATTTTAATTTTCTCAAAGAAAATATCTATTTACAGACCAAGAGAAGACTATTTTTGAAAATTTACTACATGAATTACTGGTAGGTTATCGAGCCAGCCATTCAGTGGCAAATTTTCTAAAATGGTCTCATCGTCTGCAAGCGGACGTTTCTCAAGACCTCTGCAGAAGCCGTTTTAGGCTGATTGAGTGTTAACGCTTACCACTCTGATGTCAACATTCTATCTTTTTTACGGTGCCAGTAGCAAAAAAACTAGTATACATTTTTAAAGAATTTTGGTGGACGATGTTGCTGTCTATGACAGCACCATCTTCCACCAAATTTGTTTAAAAATGAGCACCAGTTCATCTTTTAATTTAATTTGAAAATTTCTAAAGAGTTCTATGAGTTAAATGGTTGAATCCTGTCTGAAATATCAGATCTGCACAAATGGATGCTATACAAACCATCCGAAAGGTAGCAACTATATTCCCGAATAAAATAATTACAGCATTTGCGATAGCCTAAAGTGTTGGAATTTCCTAGAAATCTCTGCATTGGATAAGTATATGAATGAGGTAGCAGAATAAAGACAATGGAATCTTCTCATTGTCCACATTCATTTTGCTGACACACCTGAACAGATACCTTTTCTAAAATCTGTGATGTCTTCAGACGACTCAGTATGTAAGAAACAGATATTTTATGATGTTTTTGTAGGGGTCTCTTGTATTGAATGTGTTAAATTGCAGGTCACCAGTATTTTAAATTCTATTTTGTGGGCAGAAGTACATATTTGCCTTGAGGGGTTGAGTTAGGTGAATTGACTCATGAATTCTAAGATAAGACTGAGTATTAACCATTTAGCGCTCATATCAGCCAAAAATGGCATCGGCAGTTGTTTTGAGAAATGTCCATATCCAGACGAAGAGAAAACTATTTTTTTTAAATTTTACCACTGGAATGACTGGCTCGATAACCTGACATTTTCTTGAAAAAATGTAACGCTTAAAGGGTTAAACTTAAACTCATTGCGTATGTTCTCCTTGTGGAACACACTTGTATGCCATAGAATGTCTCTTCTCCAATCACAAAGCCTATTGTCCATGGCTCCTGATCAGAATATATGTTACAGCATATCACCTTTCTAAGCATACATCCTAGCTTAGTTCGGGAGATGCGGTGTCCAGCTGGTAGCTAATTTCATTTGAATCTATTGTGTAGGTATTAGATCTATACAAAAGTCTTAGAAATACACTCCGTACCACAACTTAACCTGTTACTGGTCATAGTGGACCTTTCCATTTTTAGCTATGCCCCGCCCATCACTAGCTAAGCTCCACCCACACCTCGCCGTGTTGGGATTGATTGATCCCCGAATGCCCTAGCTATCAATTTCCTGAAAACTATACAGGGAAGCTGTTGAATATTTTGTAACTAATTAGACTGGGTGCTGTTGCTGCGGCAACAGCGCCCAGTCAAATTAGTTTCAAAATATTCAACAGAATATTTATTAAATAGTAAAAGCAAACAATTTGTACAACAGCCCATAGACCGTCATCAAATATGCGTTCGTGACATACTTATCGACGTCATTTCATTATGATGTCATTGTACACACCACGCAGTTCATTATGACGTCATATGATGGGTACTCTGGAAAGGTGAGTTGGCTAAGAAAGGCAAAATGTTTTCTTATGAATGTCCATTTGCAAAATGCTCAGCAGGTCCAGAGCTATTACCCATTGAATTTATTCTCTGGTGGCATGTAGTGGGAGAACATTGGCATCAAAGGATCAATGATTAACATCGTTGTGACCATAATAGCTTCTGATTAGTTGTTCAATTCTGACCGGATATTTGGCCAATCAGCATGGGACATTCCTTTAGTCTGGACATCTATCATCTTCCATTACTGAGAATGTGTTGTTTGCCTTTGGATTTCAACAACACTATCTTATTCGAAGACCTTTCAGAACCATCTAAAACGGTGAGCCTACAAAGCCTCATGTAGGCATTGGTAAATACACCCTTTAATAAGGGTAAAATTTGATCAGGAAATTTTGAATTATTTCTTAGAAAATATCCATTCAAGCAAGTAAAGATTTTATTTTAATTAAATTTACCACTGGAATGATTGGGTCTATTATTGTTCCAGTCATTCCAGTGGTAAGTTTAAAAAAATCTTCACTTGCTTTTCAAATTAACATATGTCAAGAGCATATATAGCAAAATAAATTCTTGGCAGCTTTGGCCACTAAAAGAGTAGAATGTTAGACCAGTTATTAATGAATTTTTTAGGCGCCCATCTTGAAATTAAAAAAAAATGGCAGGAAATCGTTTAAAATGCTACTCCTCATTAATCGCTGGGGCAATTTCAACCAGACTTTGCTGGGAGTATAGTACGCTTGTATGGTTCAGAACTTCTATACAGAATTTTAATTGGTAAATTTTTCCGCCACCCATCTTCGATTTTCTGAAAATTTCTGCAAATCACTTAAAGCCTACACCTCAAAAACCTCTTGGCCGATTTCAATCAAACTCAAATGGAAGAACCCTAGCGTAGGATGCTTCGGAACTTGTATAGAAAATTTATATTTTTTCATCTTTTCGGTGCCCATCTTGAAATTTCCAAAAAATTGTTGGAAATTGTTTAAAAAGCTACTCATTAAGTGCTTAGACAATTTCAACCAGACTTAGGTGGGAGGATAGTACACTGGTATGGTTCAGAAATTGTATACAGAATTTTGATTGGTCAATTTATTTGGTGGCCATCTTTAATTTTCGGAAAAAATTGCTACAAATCGTTTAAAATATTGCTCCTCATTAACTGCTTGGGCGATTGCAACCAGACTGACTGGAATGAGCCTAGTGCGTTAGGCTTCAGAACTTGTATACAGAATTTTGATTGGTCAATTTTTCCGGCAGCCATTTTGGATTTTCGGAATATTTTGGGAATTCAGTTAAACGGCTACTTCTCATTAACCGCTTGGCCGATTTCAACCAAACTCAGCTAAAAGAACCATAGGCCAGTACACTTCAGAACAATGTATACAGAATGTTGATGGCTTTATTTTGATGGTGGCCATCCTGAATTTTCCGAAAAATGGGAATTTGTTTAAAATGCTACTCCTCATTAATCGCTTGGGCAATTTCCAACCAAATTTGGCTGGAAGGGTCCTGTTGTCATAGCCTCTAGAAATTCTATGCAGAATTTTGATATGTCAATGTTTTGGCAGCCATCTCTGATTTTAAAATGTTACATCTTCAATCAATAGACCGATTTCAACAAAACTTGAGTAGAACGATCCTATGATGGTAGGCTTCAACATAGTAAATGAGAATTTTAATTGGTCAATCTTTATCTCGCATTTTCACAAAGTTGAAAAAGATTTTGGGAGAGTGTTCTATACCATGCTTAGGACTTGTCCGCATCAAAAAGAAATTGATTTTGAAAACCTTTCTATACTTTTACAGCGGTTGGACTTTGATTATTTTATGGCTGATTTGCATCCAGGTTATCCAGTGGTAGAATTTCTAAAATTGTGTTCTTTTGACCTGTAAATGGACATTCGACAAGACCAAAACAGAGGCCGGTTGTGGCCAGTATGACCATTAAATGGTTAGTTTGTTATCAACTGTCACATGTCAGAACCTTTAACCATTAGGCCTCCATTTTGTTACTGTAATAATTATATTAACACTAACCCTCAAATGAGAATTTCAGAAACATTCCTAAATGGCCTCTGCTGTGTTCTTGAGAAATGACTATTTGCAGACCAAGAGAGATTATATTTGAAAAACTATCGCTGGAATGACTGGCTTAGTTATCGAGCCAGTTATTCCAGTGATAAATTTTCAAAATACAATTCTCTTTGTCTGCAAATGGAAATTTAGTAAGAGCACTCACTGCAGAGGCCTTGTCTGGCTGGCTGGTGTTAAATGGTTTATAGTATGAGGTATTGCAGTTGAAATGAGATTGTTACCTAACTAAGTTGATGGTTTGTCTGAGATGACATTATGTAACTATGTCTGAAGGATACAGGTGTAATTAACTCCAAATTTAGTCCCAGACTTGAACACCATTAATCTGTCTGCCAATTTAATGTTAAATATTCATTGTTAAAATTCCTGTCTCACATTTCAATTCTTGATTATTTTGAAGATAATTTGACTTGAAAGGTGTTGCTGGGTTATATCTGCCGTACAATATCCAGCAAAGGCTTCCCTTTGATCTAGCTTCTAAAAGTTTAAAAGAATACATAAAGAAATTTATGTGTCTATTTTGGTGATTAAAATGGTTATATTATTAATATGAATGTCGTAATTCTGGCATTGGAAAGATTATAATGACATTAACCCTTTAATGGTCAAGTTTTTTTTCAAGAAAATTAAATTTTTTCATTATGAAAGTCCATTTGCAGGCCAAGATAAAACAATTTAAAAAAAATTTACCACTGAAATGACTGCCTCGATTATTGAGCCAGTCATTCCAGTGGTAAATTATCAAACATATTCTTATCTTGGCTTGCAAATGAATATTGCTCAAGACCACTACAGAGGCCAGTTTTGCCCAGCTTGACCCTTAAAGGTTAAAGGTGAACACAAACACAGAATGGCCATATCATGCCTAATGATGCTTTTGTAAAGTAAATAAAATAAAATATATTATTAGCTCACCTTTCCTGAAAGGCCAAGTGAGCTTATGGCATGGCAACCATCCTTCGTCCATCGTCCATCCATCAACTTTTGTTTTAAAAAACTCTACTCAGCATTAACCACTTGACGAATTTCAACCCTATAGTTAGCTGGATGGATCCTATCTGGTTATGCGCCAGAACATCTATTCAGAATTTTAATTGGTTGGATGTAATAATGACATTGCATGAATGATTGTTGTGGTATTACATCATTGTGTGACATCATCACGTGAATGATTGTTGTGGTATGACATCATTGCGTGAATGATTGTTGTGGTATGACATCATCGCATGAATGATTGTTGCGGTATAACATCATCATGTGACATCATTGTGTGAATGATTGTTGTTGTATGACATCATCGCATGAATGATTGTTGTGGTATGAGATCATCGTGTGACATCATCACGTGAATGATTGTTGTGGTATGACATCATCGGGTGAATAGTACTATGTTGTTGTTGTTGTGTGAGAGCTCACAATGGCTCATTCAGACACCAGTACATATTATGGGAATGCAGGAGAAAAGCTCGTGTTTGTTAACCCTTCCTGCGTCAACTTAACTCTTTAACCCTTTAACACTCATATCAGCCAAAAACAGCTTCTGCAGTTGTCTTGAGAAATGCCCATTTTCAGACCAAAAGAAGACTATTTTTAAAAATTCACCACTGGAATGACTGGCTCGCTTAACTGAGCCAGTCATTCCAGTGGTAAATTTTCAAAAATAGTCTTCTCTTGGTCTGCCAATGGGCATTTTCGATGAGAAAATTTAAATTTTCTTCAATAAATTCAAGGGTTAAGGGCCAATCCAGCCAAAAGGGCATCTGCAGTGGTCTTGAGGAATGTTCCTTTGCAGGAAAAGAGAAGACTTTTTAAAAATTTACCACTGGAATAACTGGCTCAGTAACAGAGCCAGTCAGTCCAGTGGTAAATCTTTTTAAATAATGGTCTCTTGGTCTGCTACTGAACACTGACTAACGACGACTTAAGTTTCTTGATCAGTAGTCCATTAATGGTCATGGTCAAGCACTAATCTTGAGGAATGTCTATTTGCAGGACAACAGAAAACTATAATTGTACATTTCAATTGTAAATTTTCAAAAATTTGTTTTCTCTTGGCCTGTTTTGGAAAATTTACCATTAAAGGTTTAATTAATATGAATATAATTTTCAACGCTTTGAGGCGGTGTTGACATAAGAAGGTTTAAACTAGAACTGGGATCGGAGCTGATTTCCAGCTTCATAGCTGTATATGACTAGTTTCTTTTAATCTCGAAACATGTTTGGCTTAATCTGAATCCATTGTGGCTGCTGATTGACACATGATGATGTCATACTGTGAATTTCATTGGTGTGTCAAAATGACTATCAGGGCAGAAGCTCAGTTACAGGAAGCAGATTGATAAATTAAACATTTGATGACAAGTCAGTTGAGTTAACCATTTGACCTTCAAAATTCCAGTGTCATATGACAATTAACTTTTACTATACAGGTAAGCTGAATATGTTGAAACTAATGTAACTGGGACCTATTGCTGCCTTAAAGGCAGCACCAGCTCCCAGTTAAATTAGTTTCAAAATATTCAACATCGTCAGAAATAATTAATTTATTGTTCCTTGTTTGTAAGGGTTGAAAGGTTAATGGCAAATGTGACATGTTGACCACTGACATTAAGTAATTAACCAACATTTTAACAATTATAGAGTTTGTGAAAATCTGTCAACAAAAATCTGATAAAAACTTTTTTTATTGAAATCTAATTCTCATTTGTGATCCCCTTTAAAGATGTTTATAAGGCATCTGATGTGTAAAAACAATTATTTAAATGTCTGCAATTAATAGTTTAACAGTCAAGATTGGTCATGAACTTAAGATTAAATTGAATGGACATTTGTTTGTAGGCCAAGAGATGACTATTTCTGAAAATTTGTAGCAACCAATCATTCCAGTGGTAAACTAAAAAAAATAGTCATCTCTTGGTCTGCAAATGCACATTTTTCAAGAAGACTGATTGGGTTTTTTTTACTATCTTGACCATTAATGGACTATTAGTGGTCCTTACTATTCACTGTACAGAAAAGCAATGGAGGAATTGAGCTTTGGTTATGCCCACACCCATCATTAGCTACGCTCCACCCACACTGCCCGTATTGGGATCGATTGATGTCTGAGCTCCCTCAGTATAAATTTCCAAAAAACTATATACCGGTAGTTAAACTGTCAAATATTTTGAAACTCATGGACTGGATGCCAGTCAAATTAGTTTTAAAATATTGAAGAGCATGTTTATTAAATAGTAAGGACATACGAGTTGTAAGACAATGCTTAGTCTGTCATCAATTAAACATTTGTGACGAATCTAGCTGCATCATTCAAGACATTGATTATGAAGTCATCCTACATGTCGCGTAATTGATTATTGTTTTATGAATAGCATGAAAACCTCGATTGCCTAGCTTAAGTACCATCTGGCAATGCCCTGATATATAATTAGTGAAATTCTCTTTATCAGTCACAAAGTTATTAAAAACCACTTAATACCAAATTATATGCCATCTACGATATGATGTATTAAAAAATAGATACACTTGCATAGAAATTGTCACGAAATGTTCATAATGCTTCTCTAATTGCTGTATTGTATACCACAGTGTGGGAAGCAGCTGATATGTCTAATACATGCTGCGGATAATATTTTTAGCTCACCTGGCCTGAAAGACCAAGTGTGCTTATGTCGTGTCCGTCAACTTTACCTTTAAAACGACTTCTCAGGAACTGCTGGGACGATTTCAATTATATTTGGCAGGATGCATCCTTAGGGCATAGGGATCCTAGTTTGTTCAAACGAAGTCGATCGGCCAATTTGGCCGGTGGCCATCTTGGATTTTGGCCGATTTTTAGAAACGTCTTTAAAAATCTTCTTCTCTGAAGCCGCTTGAGGGATTGAAGGAAACCATGAAATATGATCCAGGACAAGAGCTCAACCAAGTTTGTTCATGGGAACTTAATTGGTCAAATGGTTCGGCGGCCATCTTGATTGACCTAGTTTTAGCGAAAATGACTTCTCCAGAACCGCTGAAGGGATCGGGCCAAAATTGGGCAGATATTATTAGGGACTAAGGGCCAGTAAACTTTGTTCAAGAGAAGTTGATCCGTCAAAAAACATGGCCGCCGTGTGCCAATCAAACTATAGCGTGTTTGGCGGCCATATTGGATTTTTTTATTTGAGGCTGAAATTGTTTTTATATAGGTTTTTGGGTATTCTGATTTGAAATTTGCAATTTTCGAAACTGTCGGATAAATGGTTTGGCAGCCATCTTGGATCATTTTCCTGTCAAAAGTTCCCATACTAAAGCAATGGGAAATTTAAAATGCCTGCTTTTCCAGAACTACGGGACCGATTTCAATTATATTTGGCAGGAAGCATCCTTACGTCATAGAGATTCAAGTTTGTTCAAACGAACTCGATCGGCCAATTTGGTCGACGGCCATCTTGGATTTTGGCTGATTTTTAGAAATGTCTAAAAATCTTCTTCAAAACCGTTTAAGGGATCGATTCAGAACTCACGAAATATGATCTAGGGTAAGAGCTGAACTAAGTTTGATTGATCAAATGGTTCAGTGGCCATCTTGGATGACATAGTTTTCGCAAAAATGACTTCTTCCCCCAGAATTGCTGAAGCGATCATGCCGAAAATTGTGATATATGATTAGGGGCTAAGGGCCGTTAATGTATGTTCAAGAGAAGTTAATCCATCAAAAAACATGGCCATAGTGGGCCAATCAAAATATAGCGTGTTTGGCGGCCATTTTGGATTTTTTTGGTGGTATTATGATCTCAAATTTGCAATTTTCGAAACTGTCGGATAAATGGTTTGCGGGCCATCTTGGATCATTTTCCTGCCAAAAGCTCCCATACTAAAGCAATGGGAAATTTTAAATGTCTTCTCGAGAACTGCTGGGCTGATTTAAATTATATTTGGCAGGAAGCATCCTTAGGGCATAGAGATTCCATTTTGTTCAAATGATCGGCCAATTTGCCTGGCGGCCATCTTGGATTTCGGCTGATTTTTAGAAATGTCTTTAAAAGTATTCTCCAAAACCGTTTAATGGATCAATTCAGACCTCATGAAATATGATCTATGGTAAGAGCTGACCCAAATTTGTTCAAGGGAACTTGATTGGCTAAATGGTCCAACGGCCATCTTGGATGACCTCGTTTTCGCAAAAATTTACTTCCCCAGAACCGCTGAAGCGATCAGGCCGAAATTTGTAATAGATGATTAAGGACTGAGGGCCATTAAAGGTTGTTCAAGAGAAGTTGATCCATCAAAAAAACTGGTGGCTTTAAAAAGTCTTTAAAAATCTTCTCCAAAACCACTTGGGGGATTAATTCAAAAAGCATGAAATATCATCTAGGGCAAGAGCCGCACCAAAGTTTGTTTCAAGGGAACTTGATTGGCCAAATGGTTTGGTGGCCATCTTGGATAACCTAATTTTTGCCAAAATAACTCCAGAACCACTGAGCGGATTGGGCCAAAATTTGGGAGATATGATTAGGCACTGAGTGCCATTAAAGTTTTTCAAGAGAAGGCGCTATGTCAGAAACATGACTGCAGTGGACCAATCAAAATGTAGCGTGTTTGGCGGCCATATTGGACGTGCAAAAATGTCCACAAACTCATTTAGACGACTACTCCTAAACCACCCACCAACAATTGTGGCAAAAATGCATAATGCTCCAGGTGAGCGACACAGGCCCCTTGGGCCTCTTGTCCTTATTATTATGAAGACAATTTGCCTGGATATTGTTGCTGACCAGCTATGTGCCTCATAAATATCTGATCTGAAATGCCTTATTATGGAGCAATGACTCTGTAGCAGGGCAGAAGCTCAGTTACAGGAAGCAGATTGATAAATTAAACATTTGATGACAAGTCACTGAGTTAACCATTTGGCCTTCAAAATTCCGTTGTCTCATTGCATGACAAGTAAGTTTTTCTATACAGGTAAGCCGTTGAATATGTTGAAACTAATGTAATTGGGACCTATTGCTGCCTTAAAGGTAGCACCAGCTCCCAGTTAAACTAGTTTTAAAATATTCAACAGCGTCAGAAATAATGAATTTATTGTTTCTTGTCTGTAAGGATTAAAATGTTAATGGAAAATGTGATATGCTATATTTGTTGTGACATAAGTGACTTTGTCAGAAATTTCATAAGATAATGCAACAGACCAAGACCGACTTATTACCCTTGTGCAGTGAGGAGAAAAGGGTATTGCAATCAGGTCTGTCTGCCTGCCTGAGTAAGGAGAAAATGGTATTGCGATCAGGTCTGCCTGCCTGCCTGCCTGCCTGCCTGCCTGCCTGCCTGCCCGCCCGCCCGCCCGCCCGCCCGCCTGTCCGTCCGTCCGTCCGTCCGTCCATCCATCCATCTGGAGCTGTATCGAAAAGAAACGTAATAATGTGATTTGGCTTAAATTTTAACACAACAAAGCAATTTCCAGTGCAAGAGGATTCCAGACTTTGGCCGTGATCAGAATAAGAGAACCAGGATCAAATTCTATTCAAATTCTAGACCTGTGGATATCTCGGAAACTTCTGGTCGTATTGTCTCAAATTTCAATAAGAGGAATGGTGTGACCATGCATACACTATGATTGCATAACTTTGGTTTTGATCTTCGACAAAAATCTGAAAATCCATTAAAAAAAAAATCGGGAAAATGGAAAAACATTTTGCAGTATGACAGAAAACGGGAGGGTGAGGATCTGCAATCTCAGAATGCTCTTCTTATACTTGTGAGAATTAAAAGTAAATATATAAACCTAAATTTGAAGTAGAAATTTATCACTGATTTGCAGGAGAGATTTTCACAGATGCATTCATTATATATATATATATATATATATACATTATCACTGTTGTAATTATTTAACTCGTACACTCATATCAGCCAAAAACGGCTTCTGCAGTGGTCTTGAGAAATGTCCATTTGCAGACCAAGAAATGCTATTTTTGAAAATTTATCACCGATGCCTGGCTTGATAACAGAGCCAATCATTCGAGTGGTAAATTAAAAAATTTCAAAAAAAGTCTTCTCTGCAAATTGACATGTGGCGATGAATTGCATCCGTCAGGCTCCAAAACCTCGATATTGGCTCCACAACGGGCTGAAAAATTCTTATACAAAATCATAGCAATCATGCTCATGCATTGAATCATTCACAAATACAATTTGAGCGTACTTAACCCTTTAACCATTGAATTTATTCAAGAAAATTTCACTTTTCGCATAGAAAATGTCCATTTGCAGGCCAAGAGAAGACTATTTTTTTTAATTTACCACTGAAATGACTGGCTCGGTTATCGAGCCAGTCATTCCAGTGGTAATCTTTCAAGAATAGTCTTCTCTTGGCCTGCAAATGGACATTTCTCAAGACCACCGCAATAGCCATTTTTGGCTGGTATGAGTGTTAAAGGGTTCAGAGTTTCTATTTAATTTTTTTATGTTGAGAAACAGATATATTTAAGTTTTTAGTACAGATGTACGGTGTATAATTTATATTATATGAATTGACCAAGCACAAAATGCTGGTGTGGGTTGTGCTGAATTGATGATTATAGTGATGTATGGCATGTGCCTTATGATTGTTAAACCTTTAACTCTCAAATTTCCTCAAGAAAACTTAAATTTTTCTTATAATAAAGACTTTTTTTTAAATTACAAAACGAATGACGGGCTCGGTTATCGAGCCAGTCATTTCAGTGGTAAATTTTCAAAAATTGTCTTCAACTGGTCTGCAAATGGATATTTCTCAAGACCACTGTAGAAGCTATCTTTGGCTGATATGGGTGTTAACGGTTAAAATCCATGGTTTATGCTTTCCCCCTCAATATTTTAGAGCTTTAGTTTCAGGACATCTATACAGGAAAGTTGTTGAATATTTTGAAATTAATTTGACTTGAGTCTGTTACTGCCATAGCCAGCAACAGCTCCCAGTTGAATTAGTCTCAAAATACTCAACAGAAACTTCCTTACATCATAAATACTTAGTGATATCTGGTTTGTGAATGGTGGCTGGTTAGCGTGACACTGATGTCATGTCACACACTTCATTTGATGGTATAAACAGTACACTCTGATTCTGACATTTCCACTCATGAATCCACTTGTAAATGTCAGGAGAACATGTAGAATATATGCCATATGGATCATGTGTGATGACAGGTTAACACTTTATCGCTTAACATCGCCAAAATTGCATCTGAGGTGGTCTTGAGAAATGTCCATTTGTAGACCAAGAGATGACTGTCTTTGAAAATGTGCCACTGAAATGACTGGCTTGATAACGGGTGACTGGCTCGATAACGGGAGTCAGTCATTCCAGTGGTAAATTTTCAAATGATATACTATTAACCTGCAAATGGAAATATTCTATGAGAAATATTGAAATATTCTTGAACAAATTTGACGGTTAAAGAATTAAGCATTTCACTGACAAATCCTTGAAAATGTACATTCTTTCCGATGCATAAGCATATTTTGTTGAATGTTTTGAAATTAATATGACGTGAAGCCGTTGCTGCCCGTGGTGGCAACAGCTTAGTTCCAGTCATGTTAATTTCAAAATATTCAGCGCCTTTCCTGTATTATTGTCTTGAAATTGTGATATGGGGAATTCATCGATGAAAGAATTAAACCTTTGCCGACCAAGAGGTTATTTTTGGAAATTTATGACTATGATGACTGGCTCGGTTATCAAGCCAGTCATTTCAGTGCTAAATTTTCAAAAATAGTCTTCTCTTGGGCTGCAAATAGAAATTTTTCAAGCCATTTTTAGCCAATTTAAGTGTTGAATGATTAATAAAAGATGCTGCTAGGAAGTCAAGCAAGAGGATGTCAGACTTCCTGAACAATCTGATCCATGCCACCCGCCACCGAGATCTGCCCTTCTCATACCCCAAGAAACATATGAAAGGAGGCAGCCCTATCGCCCACGAATATCCGGCCCCAGATTGCACACACAATCTGGCTTACAGGGATCAAGGATATGATTAGGAAACGAGGATGATTTTTGATGACAAGAAAAAGGCTAGTTTATTTGCTAAGCAGCCAGCCACGCTTTGGGCAGGCACGCCCATTATAGTATTAATTGCAGCAATAATTAAAGAGTGCTTATGGCGCTATAGCCCTCCAACTACTATTAACTACAAATATAAACTAATATATAATATACAGTATCAATACCTAACAAGCAGCACAATACAAAAGGTATGCAACACATCCATAGCAGGAGCAGATAACGGGTGAGCGGGTGGGTATTTAAGTGAAATAGCTATAATCCCTCAAGATAATCATGACACGCATACATGGTGACTAACGGATGATTGAGACTGGCAAACAAGTGCCTGCAAACGCGGGAAGGAAAACTCGCGAAAAGGGAACATTAAATGAGAGCAAACCAGTAACAAATGAAATGATTGGTCAAAGTCACATGACATGACCAATCTCCAGCCCTTACGTGAGCCCCGACCCAGCATAACTTATATGAGGCAGGAAGCCAGAGGCGGGCAATAGAGGATCACCCTGGGATTAATATACTATTAAAACTTATTACCCACATTGTCCCCCTACCACTATATTCTCTCTGTACCACAGGCCTATGTTTACAAAATCATTTCTATTATGTACTTTTATTGGAGGTGATTTGTCAATAGGGATTGATAATAAATACATTGATGTCATCCCTGGCATGTTTTGGGGAGGGGGGGTGGGGGTGGGGGGGGGGGGCCGGCCGGCATGTTTCATTTTATGTAAAGTTGCAAACTTCTACTTGAACAATGATTGCTCATGGCTGGTCAGCAATGATGAGTGGCAGAGTAACTACTGGGACAATGTGAGAATATGGATCAAATGTTCATTTTCTGGTTAATGTCTTGAATACTATAGAAAGACATATCAACACCCTATAGACTGACACACCAACACATACATATGCATGGCGAAAAGCACTCACACAAGCACACAAGCATACACGCCCACAAGCATGCACGCACACACAAGTATGCGCATGCACGCACGCACGCACACACATGTCTGCATGCACATTACCCGAGTGATTGTTGATCTCTTCTTTAGTTGTGATATTTGACATTTGCTTGGTGGAAGTTATCTGTTTGTCATGCAAGCCGCCGCTTTGTGTCAAACCATCTCATTGGTCTATTGCTTCTTCTGTTTAAATATAACACCCTGAGGCGGCAGTTTATAATTACTTCAGGAAGAGGAAAAACATGGACATGCATGTTGGCACAATCGATCTACGTGTACACGATTGTTAAAACGCAATAAAGTTAAATTAAATCTAAATGGTCATTATAGTAATTCAACATTGCAGATGCTTTGCCTCGATATTAATCCTTTGCCTGATTTCAATCAAAATTGGTTGAAGTGAGTCCCTGGTCATAGGTCATAGGCTTCTGAACCACAGTATTCAGAAAATCGAATTGCGCAATTTCGCTGGCAGTCATCTTGTGTTTTCTGAAAAGTCAATGTTTGCTTTAAAAGACTTCTCATACTGTTGGTTGATTTAAATTCCACGTGACTTGAACAATTTTATACCGATAGACTCCCAAACTTATATACCAAAATTGATCTGTCAATTTTTCTGGCGGCCTCCTGGATTTTACAAAATATTATGAAACAGTTAAAACATTTGCTCATTAACCATTGACCTGACCTCATCCAAACTTGTCTGAAAGGTGCATATCGTCATAAAGAATTTGATTACTAAATTGTTTTGCTAGCCACCTTGGATTTCCGAAAATATCCAGGAACTTCTCATTAACTGCTGAGCCGATTTCAACCAAATGATGATGTCTCGAAGGACTCTAGTGTGGTATGCTTCAAAACCTCTATACAGAGATTTGACTGCTAGATTAATTTGTTCTGGTGTGCAGGGTGATATCACTGTGAAATAGTGCATCACTAAACTTCTAGTTTCCTCGTTAGAACCAATAATAATACGTTCGGCCGGTACATCTTGTATTATAAGACCAAATATGATGACATCACTTAGTAATTCTGAGAGCATTAACCCTTTAGTGGTCAAGCGGTCAAAATCGCCCTCTGCACTGGTCCTGATGATGTCCGGTTGAAGGACCAGATAAGACAATTTTTGAAAATTTATCAATGGAATGACTGGCTCGATAATCGAGCCAGGCATTCCAGTGACACATTTTCAAAAATTGTCTTATCTTGGCTTTTAAGTAGACATACACTGAAGAAAAATTAAAATTTTTGTGAAAAATCTTGACCATTATAGGGTTAAGACTTAGACAGCTGAGCTTCAGATCCCTGGAACCTTGGTTTCATTATGTTTCAGATTTAGGACTGCATGTATTAATGTACCCTCTGTTTGCAAATAACAGGTGATGAACAAGGTGCTTGTGATTTGGCATCTCTCCCTCTAGGGCCAATGCCACTCTGACCTCTGTGATGAGAAATGCTATAAACACTGTAAACACTTTGAGGCTTAGCTGAGTGATATTGGTCTCTCCTGCAGCTTGAGGTTATTCAGACTTCTGATTATAAACACCTGTTTAATACAGGTGGTGCCTAAGCATGTCAAGAGCCAATTTCATGTACAAGAAGTCTAGTGTCAAGGTTTAATCTGAATAGTCAGTCACATAGCCAAGGGGTGGAGCTAATTCTAGAAACAGTGAGTGGTGTGGTGTGGTGTACACTTGTGGTGTGAGATTGATGTCAGTGTATACCGGTAATTGTCAAGCCGACCAAAACCGGCCTCTATAGTTGTCTTGACTCTTGAGGAATGTCCATTTGCAGGCCAAAAGAAGACTATTTTTGAGATTTTAGCACTGGAATGCCTGGATCTGTAAGCAAGCTGGTCATTCCAGTGATAAATTCTCAAAAATAGTTTTCTTTTGGCACGCAAATGGGCATTGACTAAGTAAATATGTTAATTTTCTTGACTAATCCTGACCAGGGCTAATACATATTGTATGATTACTGTATACTGCGGCTATAGTAGTAGAAACATCTTACAGCTGCAATCAGTCCTTCTTCGCTTTTGCCCACTGTGTCTTGTCCTCAGCCGAAATCCTTAGCTTCCTCAGGTCATTCTGGACTTGAGTGTATCGAGTCCTGCTTTCTTGAGGTCACCTCATAGCACGCTTAGCAGATTTATGCAATGACGTCCTCTCCTGTGAGTCCTGTCTTTGTATTTGCTGGCTCCGAGTAGGGCGAATTCCAAGGCTCTCTGTGCTGGTGTCTCTTCTCGCATCCTTAGCACATGGCCAAACATGGACCATCTTTGCTGGGCGACTTTTACAGACAGCGGTGACGTATTACACATCTTGTATAGTGTATTGTTGGAAATTATGCTGTCTGGCCATCGGTGTCCAGTGATGGTGCATAGGTGTTTGCAGTGGCAGGCATCAAGTTTGTCTAGAGCTGCCTTTTGAGCTGCCCAGCTGTTACAGTTATACAGCATCAAAGATACGCAGGTTGCATTGTATAAACGTAGTCTCTTTATCAAGGTCATCTTTGATCTACGAATCCATAGCTTCCAGGAGCTATATATATATATAATACATATTCATTCCACATATATGTAGCTGTCTCTGAATGGTGGGTTGATCAATCTTGTATTCTACCAGTTTACCTTTATACCTGTCTTCTGGGAACTATGAGAACAGTGGGGAAATCAGGAATCTTTGAGCAGGTATGAGGCCACGTTTTGGAGAAGTGTCAGGGAGGGCTTTCCACTGCCATGAAGGGCTTTCCACTGCCATGAAAGCTTTCCACTGCCATGAAGGGCGTTCCACTGCCATGAAGGACTTTCCACTGCCATGAAGGGCTTTCCACTGCCATAAAGCATTGGGTTCGAGGTTTATAGTGGCCACTTATGCTTTTTAATTAGAGGCTCTGAAAAGCAATTTCCTGCATTCTGGGTCACAAAAAAATCACAGATTTCTATATCTATTTTATTATATATGGTGTTGGTGTGTGCATCTCACAAGACTCATAGGCATCGAAAACAGCATTGGGAAACTACAAACGAGCGAGTCTTTCCGGTAGTAAATTTTACAAGATAATCTTCTTGCTTTGCAAATGGCCATTTCTACAGAAAAATCTAAATTTGCTTGAAACGAATTGAGAATTAAAAGTTAACAGATTCTTGCATGATATTTTGGGCTCAAAAGATTGTCATAACATAAAATTACACTACCAGAGTGCATTCACTATGTCAATGTTCAGTCAATCAGTAGGTGAAGTCGAGGTAAGGCTGGCATACATTTTCCAAACAATTTTGTTGACACTTGTTATGATTATCTTCAAACAATATTGGTGAAACTAGTGTTGTTATTGTCTGATGCACGTTTTGGAGAACGATGTTGTTGAAAATTGTTATTGTTCTCAGAAGGACATTTTGGAAATAATGTTGGTGAAACGCACTGTTATTTCCTGAGGGACATTTTTAGGAAAAAAATGTTGTAGACAGCAACAGCTTACAGAAACATTCTTTCCAAACTAAACACCAGTTATTGCTTCAAACATGGAATCGAATTTATGAATCTATAATTTTTATGGGACAGCAATAGTGACATCAAGCCAGAAGAACCTGACTGACTAGCTTCCATTCCAAAGGATGATAGCTGCACCAGCACCTATATCTATTTGCATACCAGAATATTGACTCTCCAGTCACATCCAGAACTTGGGATTGAAATCTTGCCAACTTAGGTGAAAGCGTTGCAGCGTTATCTGCTACACCACAATCCAGCATCGAATTCAATACTGCGTAGTGTCTAACTCTGTTTAATGTTCAAGCCCGCCAAAAACCGGCCTCTGCAGTAGTCGTGACAAATGTCCATTTGCAGGACAGAAGAGTATTTTTGAAAATTTACCACTGTAATGTCTGGCTCGATAACAGAGCCAGCCATTCCTGTGGTAAATGTTTAACAATACTCTTGTACATTCATTTGTATTTTCTTGACTAAATTTGATCGTTAAATGACTAATTAATGTCCTGGCAGTATGTACATGTAAGAGCTGACAAAACTCTCTTGCTCTGAGCAGCAGTCCTTTTCACAGAGATTTTTCCAGTAACCCTGATAAATTGTCTCATAACTGAATAATGTCAGCAAATTACGCAGCTCCCAGGCCTGTAGCAGGGTGAGAGATTAGTTCAGATAATCTCATCAATTATCTGCATTTATGTCATTCTGGGTCAGTTATTTGTAAAGCTGCTGGGTAACTAGCACAGACTGCACCATTATTCCTTTATTAAAGGCTTAACCCTTACCACTCTTGTGTCAAAAGTTTAAATTTTCAAATTAAATTAAAAGATGAACTGGTGTTCATTTTTCAACAAATT
The DNA here is from genome assembly GCA_034401795.1 of Chaetoderma sp. LZ-2023a. Classification (NCBI taxonomy): domain Eukaryota; kingdom Metazoa; phylum Mollusca; class Caudofoveata; order Chaetodermatida; family Chaetodermatidae; genus Chaetoderma; species Chaetoderma sp. LZ-2023a. The sequence continues at coordinate 39,618,200 of CM067374.1, read as the reverse complement.
TGGTGGAAGATGGTGCTGTTATAGACAGCAACATCTTCCAGCAAAAATTGTTGAAAAATGTACACCAGTTTTTTGCTACGGGCACCGCAAAAAGATAGAATATCGACATCAGAGTTGCAAGGGTTAATAACTAATTCTGTCCTAAATTTTCAGCAGACACCATTTTCTTGGAAATAAATAGGAAACCTAATGAATATTTTTCAAAAATAATTAGCCATCAATGTCAGTTGCATGAAAATCTTCACAAAAATATTCAGCATAAGTTTTACCTCTACCATGTAGTAAAATCCCATGTTATTATCCCCTGAAAAAGAAGTTTGAGGGGATATAGGAATGTGCCCCTTCGTTCGTATGCATGTACGTTTTTTCATTCATATGTAGGTTCATGCTCATTGCTTTCCGTACAATAGCTTGTTTGCCTGCACCGATTTGAACGAGCTGTGGTATACTGCTTAATAATATGGATACGTAAGCAAAGTTTGAAATCCGTGAATTTGCGTTATTTACCCGGAGTTTTTTGCCCTTGAATGTATGAAATAAAAAGAATTATCCATGTCCAGACAATAACTTCTGTTTGCCGACACAGATTTGAACCAGCTACAACATACTGCTTAGTAATGCAAATACTGAGGCCAAATTCGAATTCAGTCATTTTACATCAAATTTACTCCGAGTTATTTGACCCTGAAAAGTATGAAATTCTCGCAATCAAAGTCGGCTGCCAATTTCCTCTTCCAGGCTGCCAAATTTCCTCTTCCAGGCTGCCAAATTTCCTCTTCCAGGCTGCCAAATTTAGATCAACAGATAGTCTATGTGCTAAAAGGTTTTAGCTCAGTTGTCCATGGAGGCCATTCGTTGTTCACTCATCTCAGAAACCATCAAATCGCTTGTCCTCCTTAACAGTTTGACCACCTTCATCCAAATTAGCCTGGAAGGATCCTATGATGGTAGGCTACAGAATTACGGTTCAGAATTTTGTTTGTTCAATTTCTTTGGGTGAAAATCCCCCAACAGAAAATCCCCCAACAGACCCCCCCCCCCCCCACTATAAAACATACTTACCTATAGATGTTTTTGTGGTGTAATAACAACTGAGATTTTATGACTAATTTACTGGAAATTGTCAAAACACACCTCCTTAATCGCTTGGTCGATTTCAACCAAATTTGGCTGGCATGACTCTATGGTGGTAGGCGCCAGAATTTAGAATTTTGATTGGTCAATTTTTTGGGTTGAATATCTTAGATCTTATGAAAGATTTACTGGAAATTGTCATAATGTATCTTCTTATCTGCTTGGTGGATTTCAACAAAATTAGGATGGAAGGATCCGAGGGTGGTAGGCTCCAGAACATATATTCAGAATTTTGATTGGTCAATCTGTTGAGATTTTATGAATAATTTACTGAAAATTGTCAAAATGCATCTCCTCTGAACTTCTGCATGCCTGCCATTAGCCAAATTTGCAGAGATACATTGTCAGTAGTGTTGTTCCAATTAATTGAGTTAATTGATGATTGATTGGTTTGCATTGTTCAACCAACCGATCAATCATGATTTCAGAAACCAATTTTATTGTTGTTTATAAATTGACATTATTAATATATTTTAACTGGTAAAGCTAGAAAACGAATAATTTTTGGAAAAGAATTTAAATGTCATTGTTACAACTATTTAGTATTACTCCTTATTCTAAGACATTAATTCTTTCAGCTGAAATAGTATGTTAATTTCAAGCTTAAGCAACCATACCAATAACATGTTGAATATTTTGAAACTTATTTGACAGGAAGCTGTTGCTGCCTAAGGCAGCAACAGCTTCCAGTCAAATTAGTTTCAAAATATTCAACAGATTATTTCTTAAATTGTTAAGAATTTGTCATACCTGCGACTTGGTTTGAAATTATCCTTGAACAGTGCTATAATTACTGCATTCAAAATGGGTAAAAAATGAGAACCTGTTATGATCAATCATTAATTGAACATCGGTTAGTATATAAAACCAATCATCGATCACAAAAATAGTACCAATTCCCAAAGCTACTTGTCAGTAGTGGAAGTTCGTTGCTCGGTTTTCAGTAACAAACTATGTCTTGTTTATCAAGATCTTGCTAACAATATCATGACTTAGCCGCGGAGGGTGATAAATAGACCTTTCCAGTTTTATCTATGCCCTGCCCATCTCTAGCTAAGCTCCACCCACACCTTGCTTGTGTTCAGATGGATCGATCCCTGAACTCCCTGACTATCAATTTCCAGAAAAACTGTAGAGGTAAGCTGTTGAATAATTTGAAATTAATTTGACTGGGCACTGTTGCTATTAATATCTCATTATAAACATAATGACCATTATTCCGATTTATATCTTATATATTAAATCACACTCTATCTAACTTCATCAGAAATGGATGAAGATTTAATATCTTTTGCAATAACTTGTGCCGTGTCTCATGCACACAAACACACATGCACACACATGCATGTGTGCACACACGCACATACACTATGGTCAGTTTTAATTTACCTGGTCCATAACATGCAGAGACGTTATATTGAAATAATTAGCATTTATTATCCAGATAACAAAATAATTCTGTTATAAGATCATTCATCTTAATACCCTTTGATTTTCATACCGGCCAAAACCACCCTGTGTAGTGGTCATAGGGAATGTCCATTTGTAGGACAATAGATAATTTTTGAAAATTTGCCACTGGAATGACTGGCTCGATAACCAAGCCAGTCCTTCCTGTGGTAAATTTTCAAAAATAGTCTTCTCTTTTCCTGCAAATTCAATAAGCAGATATTTTGAATTTCTTGAGAAAATTTGACCATTAAAGGGTTAATCAACCACCCACAAACCATACTATTAAAGGAGCTGTAAATTATTAATCCATTAATCATCAAGCCGGCCATAAACAGTCTGCAAACATCTGATTACGCTATTTGGTCAGCAAAGTTTGGTTTAAATTTTGCATGAGTCGTCTTTGCTAGGTAGCCTTTTAAATAAATATTACTGGGAATTTGAGAGAAATTGGACATTGGATTAGTCCATAAGTTGGTCTCGATGTTGATGACCGAGGCATTGCTGGCGGGGATGGTGCCTCGGTCCTCAACATCGAGACCAACTTGTTTAAACGGAAAGTTAAAGAGACCATCCAAATCTACAAACATCAACCATCATGAACCGGGACAAGGGCTACCATATATCGGCAGTCTACCAGCCCATGCTGTCATGTGACATCGATTCACAAGAACTTACCAGAGTGATGTCGCCAGTGACCATCAGTTAGTGCTGAAGAAGTGACCAAGAAGGCCACGAAGGCTACACTCAAACAATTTCTACATCCCGGAGAGGTAACTAATATTTCTTTATTATGAATCATCCTGGGATCGGGACCAAGATTTTCGGGAAAATACTATGGAGCAATGTTTAAAAGCAGCGTATTTTCCTAATGTTTCTCAGATTTATGCTGATGAAACTGAGATATTTCGACAGTGTCTCCGGGAACAGATATGTTAAATCAAGTGTATTATTGAAATGCTATCCTAAAGATATGATGGTGTGACAGTTTCTAATGATTTTGTTGAGCATGGTCGATATTGTCTGGACAGTGGCTCGGACCTTTCCTGTGTACATCTCGCTTCATCTGTTTGTAGTGTCCAGCTATGTGATCTGCACTGTCAGTCACTAAGTGGAAGTGTCATTTGCGTCTGTAACTGTGTAGCCTTGTAAGACTTGATTTTGCTTGACTGAGTCCGGGTCCCATGCTGTTCTATGAATAGGTAATCCCTAGTCAACGTAATTATTGTCGACATCCTATATATTGTTGACATTCAGGACCTATATCTACAGATATCCAGGTTTTAATCCATTAGATCCATATCAAACCTGCATCACAACTACGAAAAACCCCAATAAACCCCCCTTGTGGGTTGGTCTGTAGTTTTATTAACCACTATAAAACATACTTACCATTCAACCACTACTTGCTAAATCAACTACTCTGCATTTAGCCACCAGAATAAGATTTTTATGCTTGCTTACATACCCCCATATGCCTATTCCATTTCAATATACCCTCAAGCAGGCTACTGGTAGGGTACACCCCCAGCATATTCCCTGATAGAGACTGGCACCAGTCTGTACTCACTCCTTGGTGACACCTGTCACTAAGCATGCCTGCACATGCGCATTGGATCCCAAATAGGAAACGGATTCACTTTTCCAAATTTAAGTGCCAAATATTACAAACAGATTCTAAAATCATTCCCACGCGGGGTGGCTGAGATTGTGTCATAGTGATTGAACGGTAAGTATGTTTTATAGTGGTTAATAAAACTACGGACCAATCCGCAAGGGGGGTCTGTTGGGGGATATTATTACACCACAAAAACATCTATACCATTCAATCACCATGTGCTAAACCTGTAGATTTGGTCAGTGCCACACTTAAAACCCTTAGTTGGTGGAGATTTGAGAATCGTTAAACAAGGATAAAAATTAAACAAATCATATCCAAATGTTAATAACATAACATAATAGTGCATCTTAATCAATCACACAGTGATTATCAAACAAGGAAAACTTTAAACTTAAAGAAATAAGTAAAACCAAAGAAAACCCACCATTTCTCACTGACGCACAGTCTTAACGAAAATGATGGGATGTGCTTGGTAAATGGTCTTCAGCTTTTTTAGTTAAAATCGTAATATTTTTAAATATTTAAATAGAAAGAAGTAAAAGTTGACTCAGATTTCCAGCCTGCATGAACTCGTTTAAAGATGAGCCAACGAAAAGAGCGAGAGAGGTAGCCATTCCCCTAACATCGTGAGCCTTAACCTAAGATTAACTTGTTCAGGAGAAGCAATCTCATAACAAAGTTTGATGGTCTCACAAATCCATCTGGCAATCGTGCCCATAGAGACTGGTCTGGCTACCTCTTCCGCGTACAGAACCCAATATGGGTCGGATAAGACCTTTTAAAATCGATTCGGCGCTTGAAAACCTTTAATGCCCTGACGGGACACCAAAATTTGTCAGACGGTGAAAAAGAAGATAACGATTTTAAAATGATCGGCTTAGCTGGGTAACGGTTAGACTGTGTCTTCCATAAAAAAATCCCTTCTGGGATATAAAACTAAACAGTCCCCAGATTCAATAAATCTATCCTTTTCGGCAGAAAGAGCATGAATTTTTGATCGTCTACTAGCAGAAGCAGATGCAACAAGAAAAACAGCCTTAAGACTTAAAATTTCATACTAATAGAAGCAATAGGTTCAAGATGGTGGCCTGCCAAAACCTGAAGAACCAAAGCCAAATTCCAGGAAGGCAAAGGCTTAGCTACTGGCGTACGAATATTGCCCAATCCTCTGATAAAACCATTAAGAATCTTCATATCCTTGACACCAGCATTAAAAAAACAAGGAAGCGAAGAAGCCAAAGAAAATCTATAACCCCTGACTGTGTGTTAGCAGATAACTGTAAACAATCAGAGATAGGATAAAAAATCTAACACCTGGGGAATAGAAACAGAATCGGGCAAGAAACCATGGTCTGAGCACCATTCTCAAAAAATTTTAAGTCGACCCTTGTAAACTCGTCGGATCGACTCCCTCCTGGCAGAATCAATAATTTCCTGAGATCTTGAAGAAACTTTGATCTCAGTGACTTGACGCTCGATATCCTCCAAACACACAGACTGAAGATTTTGGGGTTTGGATGAAGACACGTGCCCCTTACTTGAGAGAGATGATCTGGGAGACTGGAAGGAGACGAGGGAAGTCTACCAGGAGATCGAGAAGGTCTACGAACCAGATCCGTTTTGGCCAAAAGGAAGCTATCAGGAGAACTTTGCAGATCTGGTCCCTGACCGTCTTCAAAACCAAAGTAATCAGGATCGTTGGCGGGAACGCATAAGCAAACATTCCTGCCCAGGACTGAGACAAGGCGTCCACCACTGTCCGGAAAAGGAGACATGAAAGAAGAGATCTGGGCATTCAGACCGGTTGCAAAAAGATCTATGAGGTGGCGACCCATAAGCTTGAAAATCGCTATGACAATCGACCTCTGACTGCCACTGTGTGTGGGCGAATTTGTTGGTCCGCAAGAAAATTCAGACTGCCAGGGACATGAGTGGACACTAGAAAAATTTGATTCTTGCGACACCACAAGAGAAGGTTCCAAACCTCCATACAGAGGAGGGAGGACCTCGTTCCCCTCTGCCTGTTGATGTAAGAAAGCATCGTTGAATTGTCCAATCGACTCGAGACTTTGAAGCCTTTCACTCAATCCGACCACGAGAGGAGAGCCTTCTTGACAGCCCACAATTCCAAGATGTTGATGTGAGCTGTCAACTCCTCCAGAGACCAAAGACCGGCGACTCACAGGGAGTCCCGCTCCCATCCCTCTTAAGAAGCGTCTGTGAAGATAATCACCTGAGGGGAGGACTTGACCAGAGAGATACCCATCAGAAGCAGAGAACGATCTTTCCAAAATCTAGATGGGGAATTAAGCGTTCTCTTATGGGAATCTGATGGTAAATTGAGTGAACCGACTGCTTCCAGAGGGACATCAAGTACATTTGAAGGGGTCTTGTCATCAGCGCCGCCCAAGGAATGAAGTTCTCGACACTGACCATCAGGCCTATCACCCTGAGAAAGAATCTTGCTCTGACCGTGGAAGAAGTTGACAGAATGTCCATTGCCAATGAAATAGCCTCTACTCTTAGATCTGAAGGAAAGACTAGGCCTTGAGCCAGATCGAAAGAAACGCCTAGGTGATTGAAGACTTGAGAGAGAACTAGACTTGATGTTTTGACATTTAAAATCCAACCTAGGCTGCATGCCAGACTGCAAACCTCTGGAATGACTTCTGAAAGAACTGAGGAAGACTGCTTTTATTAACCAGTTGTCTATATAAACATGAAGATCAACAGAACGACGGTGCAAGATTCCTGCCACGACTGAAACTAGACAAGTGAAGAGAAAGGGGGGCCGTGGTCAGGCCGAAGGGAATGGCTCGAAATTACCTGATCCTTGTAGGTGAACCTCATGAATTTTCGGAAACATGGGTGGATAAGCACATGGAAGTAGGCGTACTTTAGGTCGATGGAGGAAGTCCACATGCCTGGATCTAGACTGGTGATGATCTTGGAGATGGTCTCCATTTTGAACTTTGGGGTTAAAATAAGGAGGTTTAACTTCTTCAGATTGATGATAGGACGCTAACCTCCTGTTTCCTTGGAGACTAAGAAAATGGTTGAATGGTAGCCCGGGTCTACTCTCCGAAGGGGAACCTCTACTATGACCTCCTTGAACCATGGTAATAAACAAACCTATGTTCACACAAGTTAGTAATGTTAGACTGCCTGAAGATCTATACTCATTTGTTATCAGTTTGTAATTTAGCTTGTTTTCTATGATGTGCACATTGAGGGGTGGGGGTGGGTGGGTGGAGTGGGGTTGTGTGTGTGGGGGGGGGGTGTCTTCCTTAACGCTTTAACCATTGAATTTGTTTTTAAAAATTTTAATTTTCTCATAGAAAATGTCCATTTGCAGACCAAGAGTTATCGAGCCAGTCATTCCAGTGGTAAATTTTCAAAAATAGTCTCTTGGTCTGCAAGTCCACTACAAAAGTCATTTTTGGCTGATATGAGTTAAAGGGTTAACCCTCTAACCCTCAAAGTTGTTCAAGAAACCTTCAATTTACCACTGGAATGACTGGCTCTGTTATCATTGTCAAACCATATGCAAGCATTCCATGATAAATAAGCTCAACTAAGTTGTCAAACCCAGGTAAATCTCAAAATTTAATATACAGAAGTATGTGGATAAAACGGTTCTAGTGTGGCAATACTCACGCTTGACCACATAATAGTAAAAAAAGATGCAAATTATGAATTTCACAAATATTAAAATTGCAAACATAAACAGAACTTACAAATTTCACAGAATGTCAAGCGATGTCAGCAACTGATTAATTTGTCGGCTCTATTAATTATTGTTGTTAAGCACTCGACGCTGTTAGGCTTTGTTCTTTGAGGCTGCAGGTGGGTTTGCGGTACACTGGCACCATTATTTTCGCTGACTGTCCAGACATATTTACGATATTCTAAATTCCCTCCAATCAGAGTGATCCATAAACAAATGTAAGAAGCCTGTGTGCACGGATTTATTAATCCAAAACAACAATAACATAGCAAATATAGATGACATAGTCTGAATTTTTCAAATTGACTCAAAAACCTTATCTGTGGCTAATTTAGCACTTGAATTATTGCCATGGGAAATTGTTTGTGTCCGAGCCAGGGAGGAAAGATATTAGTTTAGGAGATAGACTCTTGTCACCCTTATTGGCTTTAATATAATCTCCCACCCATGAATATTCTGCCTTGGCCCTTATGACTCTGATGTCAATATTTTATCTTTTGCCATGTCAATAGCCAAGAAACTGGTGTACATTTGTGAGCAATTTCTACGACAGCAACGTCTTCCACCAAATTTGTTGAAAATCTTTTAATTTAATTTGAAAATTCAATATCTTGAGATAAGATTGATAAAGGTTAACCATATCAACAGCTTCCATTTAAATTTGTTTGAAAACATTACACGGTTTACCTGTAGCATTATTCTAAGATTGAAGAACTCATATTTCAGGTGTGATAAAAAGATCGACCAATGTGTAGGTGTCCCCTCAATCAGATTTACGGCTGAAATAATGAACCTGCATTGATACAAGACGTAAGACAGCCATGAGTTGTAGTTAATTAAATTACGGGCTTTGTTTTACGCGCTTTTAAATTCCAACTGTGATTGCAAACTGCAAAATTGTGCCACACAGACTAATATTTCCGGCTTATAATCGTTCAACCATGCTAACTGGCAGTCTCATGCGGATGATTCTAAAGAGAAATGACTTAGGGCAGAATTATCGGAATTGTACGTGACAAGAAAGCGGCAGGCAAAAACTCATAGAGATTATTGATTCGGTCATTGGTGGCTCAGAAAGGCGTCTGACGGTATTTTGAAAGTTTTAATATCCTGAAGCGGAGAATCAATAAATGTTGTTCAATAATTGGCAATTCACTCTAAGAAGTCTCACCAGTCCCGTATCAGGCTTTGATAATTAGTCATTTTCATGATCTACGTTTGAGGTTCTCCTGATTTGACCTTCTGGCCCTACTCTCCCCAGTTACATGTAAAGGTTAGTTCGCTATTGATCAGAGTTAATAATGTGGGATGGTTTTAAAGCAATTTATCATGTTCCCACACACTTGTTACAGCTCTCTTAGCACAGAAATTTACACATTCGCTTCATTATTGATATTCTTCTGTCATTGCCTGTCACGCGAAGATTTAGTGTTAAATTATCGCTTACATCATAACGAATTTGTCAGTTATTTTCTGTGGGTGGGGTTTGAGGCTAAAGGATTAACCCTTTAATGGTCAAGCCGGCCAAAACCTGCCTCTGTAGTGGTCTTGAGGAATGTCCATTTGTAGACCGAAAGAAGACTATTTTTGAAAATTTATCACTGGAATGCCTGGCTCGATAACCGAGCCAGCCATTACAGCAGTAAATTTTCAAAAATAGTCCTCTTGACTTAGTGGACATTCAATAAGCAAATATCTAGATTTTCCTGACCAAATTTGGCCATTAAATGGTTAATTGTTATTGTTAGCAAATATTGAAATTTGTAATTCCAATATATGATTCAATTTCATATGATAACTGGTTGGAAAGGTTTTTGAAAAAAAAATGTTTCTGCTGATGACAGCAACATGGTTCAGCAACATTGTTTACCGTCAGTGTGCTATAGGATGATGGGCTCTGGTAGATTTACCGCTATTGATTGTGCATGCGGCAACCACTCGTTCATGTTACACACGTATTTTCAAATTTATTCATTTCACTATTTCACACCAGGTATGGCTGTCACCTTCATCTCAAATATATATATCTGCTGGATAAATAGAGGGATCCATTTCTAGCTCTACCCGGCCATTTTTAGCTAACCTCTGAAAAAACCCGGTCCTGTCGCTAAGGGCTGCCGGTAATTAGCCGCTAAGTAGCGGATGTTAACATTTTACCATGCAAATTAGTTAGCCGCTAAGTAGCTATAACTCAAAATCTGATTGGTTAAGAAGGATTCAGTCTGCCGCTAACCAGCCGCTCAGTTGGCCGCTAACCAGACAGTCAGTTTGCCGCTAACCAGCTGCTCAGTTTGTGAGAAACAGCGTCCTTCTTATTAACCAGCCGCTCAGTTTGTGAGAAACAGAGTCCTTCATGTTAACCAGCCACTCAGTTTGTGAGAAACAGAGTCCTTCATGTTAACCAGTAGCTCAGTTTGTGAGAAACAGAGTCCTTCATGTTAACCAGCTACTCAGTTTGTGAGAAACAGAGTCCTTCATGTTAACCAGCTACTCAGTTTGTGAGAAACAGAGTCCTTCATGTTAACCAGTAGCTCAGTTTGTGAGAAACAGAGTCCTTCATGTTAACCAGCTACTCAGTTTGTGAGAAACAGAGTCCTTCATGTTAACCAGCTACTCAGTTTGTGGTAAATCACATACTCTCCTGCAAACCAGCTGCTCAGTTTTAATTATGCCACCACTTAGTGGCAGGTTAACATCTAGCTGCTAGGTCATGTTGAGTCCTGTCACCCAGTTTTTCCTTTGCTGCAAACTACTCGCTAACTAGCAGCTAGTTATCCCCAAAGTACCCTTTTTCGTAGGGGCAGATCTGCCATGCTTTTGTCCGTCTTGTGATTAATTTATATACTTTAGACACTGCATTCTCAGAATCCCATTTTCAAGGTAACTATACATGTAAGCTGTTGAATATTTTGAAACTACTTTGACTGGGCACTGTTGCTGCCTAAAAATTCCATCAAAAATATATATGTATCTATTTCCGTCATGAACATTGCAAAGTCCGTCAAGTGTACAAATTGTATATATATATATATATACAATTTGTACACTTGACAGACTTTGCAATGTTCATGACGGAAATAGAGACGTCCTTCAGTATGCTTTTTGATTGTGAAGTTAGCCTGCATGGAACATAATTGATTGTGGCGTCATATACTTGAGTGATAGATGAGGTGTATGTGCTACAGGAATACAAGCGGCAATGATGAGTGAACCCGTTAATGGTCAAGCCAGACCAAACCGGCCTCTGCGGTGGTCTTGAGGAATGTCCATTTGCAAGTTAAGAGAAGACTATTTTAAAAATATTTATCATTGTATTGCCTGACTTGATAACCTAGACTGCGATTCCAGTGATAAATTTTCAAAAATATTCTTTTTGGCACGCAAATTGACATTAACTAAGCAGAAATATAAATTTTCTCGACCAATCTCGATTACTCGTCACGAAAATAACTATTTTTATTTTAGCAAATGTCAATAGATGAATCCAGTTTTTTTAGCTATGCCCCACCCATCTCTATAGCCTAGCTCTGCCCACTTTTTTGCCTGTGTTGGGATCAATCACACCCTGACCTTCCTGATTCTCAATTTCGAGAAAACTACTTGTAAGCTGTTGAATATTTTGAAACTAATTTAACTGGGCGCTGTTGCTGCCATAGGCAGCAACTGTGCCCAGTCAAATTAGTTACAAAATATGCAACAGAATGTTTTTATTAAATAGTAAAGATATACAATTCATACAACTTGACAGACTATTAAGCATTTATGACAGTCTTAGTTACGTCATTGAAGACACAATTGATTATGTCAACCTAGTTGATTACAGGGATTCTCACAAGGGTCCTTTTGAGGGTATATATACCCCAAAATGCAGCTTGGAACCCCAAAAGTAGTAGCAGTGGGTCCCATTGAACCCCTGTTTGATTGTGTAATATTAAGTAGTCGTGTAGGTTTTTGCACAATTTCAAATATACCTGCAAAATCTAGCATGGAACCACCATAATTTTACTTTGCAAGTCCATCATACACTCTTTTTGAGAAATATTGCTTGGGAACACCAGTCTTCAGTTTGAGACCCACCCATTTCAGCTGGATACTTCTATGTTGCAGGGTGTGGGGTCCCTCATTATGACATCATATATTCGATCGATAAACTGGATTCATCTATTTTCATGCCATGAGCATATTTTAGAATTCTACCAGTGGAAGGACTGCGTTCAGTGAAATTTTTGGCTGGGTTCAGTGGAAGGTGGGGCGGGGGCTATCATTTGTAATCCACTGCGTCACTAAAACTCTAATTTGGTAGGTAGTGTTTACTATTTTTTGCTCATTTTGAATAATTTCATTTTAATGTAAACATATTTGCAGTTTATCGAATACCAGGTGAGCATTATTTCCCTTGAGATACTTATAATACAGATCGAGACTGCATACCATCTTGTATTTTAAACATTTTCGCGCCGCCAATATTTGTGATTATGGTGGTTGTGGGAGAGATTCGTTGGTTGTGTAGCAAGTGGGTGGATGGTGTGATGATATGGAAGGTGAGTGGCTGGGTGTGTTGGAGCGGCGGTTACTATTAAATGAAAAACAGTGTGACTGACGCAGATGAAGTCAATGCGTTCATTTCACATCTGCAATCGTTTACATTCTATGATTATATATATATACAGATATTTAAAATGTTAATGGTCAAGATTTGTCAAGAAAATTGAAATTTCTTCTTAGTGAATGTTCATTTTTCACAGGCCAAGAGATCACTATTTTTGAAAAATTACCACTAGAATGATTGGCTGGTTTATCGAGCCAGTTATTCCAGTGGTAAATTTAAAAAAAAGCCTTAATTCTTGATCTGCAAATTAACCACAAGAACCATTATGAGGAGGATTGACCATTAAAGTGTCAATAGTTTTCCTGTCATATTTCTGATTTATTACCCGCTACAACCCATACCGATTATTTTTAAAACAACTTGACCAAAACTCATTCCTAGCAACTCTTTTTGAGTCAATTCATTGTCAACATAATATATTCATTAAGTTTGGTCGCTCTTTTGATATCTTTAGTAGATGTGGTTAATTCAGTTGAAAAGTTACCAGTCACTCAGATTCTAGGCTTCTAAATCTCATCCTTAGGATAATTAACTGGTGTATGTGTTGGAGATAAGGCTTGCTGCAACAGCTTTCTGAAGCATTGTCTCCCCTTTTGACCGCAATATAATAAGCATAAGAGCATTTAACCCTATTGCACTCGCACACCAGAAATGACAAATTCTTTATGATTGTACGAAAGATTCAGTTGAATATTTTGGAATTGATTTAACTGAACGCGGTTTCAGGCTATAGCAGCAACACTTTCCAGTCAAATTAGTTTCAAAATATTCAACAATTTTCCTGTACAGCTGTCTTGAAATTGAACTCCAGGAATTTCAAGGTTAACAGGTTAATGGTCAAAATTGGTCAAGAAAAATTGAGATTTCTGTTTAGTCTGTGTCCATTTGTAGGAAAAGACAATTTTTGAAAATTTACCGCTTCAATGACTGGCTCGGTTATCGAGCCAGTCATTCCAGTGGTAAATTTAAAAAAATAGTCTTGTTGGCCTGCTATGGACATTCCTCAAGACCAGTGAATAGGCTGGTTTTGGCCGGCTTTGTCATGAAACGGTTAAAGTAAAGAAATCTGTAGTTAATATATTATTCTTGTCCTCACAGTGGAGTATGTGTATGCCTACAGTTTATGGTGCCAAGAAGGCGGAGTTTCTTTGTATATCTTTGTAAAATATTGAGTTACATCATGCTGCGTCCATAAAGTCAAGTCACCCAGCAACAAATTGCTGCTTCTACCTCAGGGGATGTATGTTAACCACCCTTCACTTTCACTAGGAACTGTGCAGAATATTACTGCATTAAATTACCACATGATCGGGTTGTGGGTGGGGGGGGGGGGTTGTTGGGGGGAGTGGGAAAGGGCGGTGGTCGTTGTGGGTAGAATTAGAATTTCTTCACAACGTGTTTTCAAAGGCTAATGGGCACATGCACGCATCTACATGTGAACATGCGCACACACGCACACAGAACTTGCTTTAATATAAAAAAAATTTGTTTGCATCATTCTGAGCACATTTTTCAAAGAAAAGTTGTGATTATACCATCCCTGTGTGTCGTTATATGCGGTAATCGTTTGTAACGCAACTCCTCGGAAACCATTGAACGGAATTCAATTAAATTTGGTATGTGAGTTAACCATATGATTGCAAAGTGCAAGAAGCCATTTACATATGGCTGCACCCCATGAGGGTAGGGTAGTGGTCAAAGGGTAAAATTTGGCTGCTCACCCAGTGGGGGTGTCAAAAGGTCAAAGTGGTGAATGGCAGGGACTTACGATGATGCGTCATCAGCTGAGTAATCTCTAAGTAACCTATTCTAATCAAACAGAGTCAACAAAATACACATTAGCTTTTACATCCAATTGATGAAACCAGTTTCTTAGTCAGTCATATGACATTATAAACAACTACGTCACATATAGAATGACGTCATAATCAATTACATCATAAATGGCTCAATTTAGTCTGTCTTAAATGCTTAATAGTCTGTCACATTGTACAAATTGTAGGTCTTTACTATCTAACAACAGCACAAATTAGTTTCTAAATATTCAACCTGTATAGTTTTCGGGTTATTGAGATTCAGGGAGGGCAGGGATCGATCAATCCAAACATGGGCAAAGCGTAGTTAGATCTTAGCTAGAGATGGGTGGAGCATAACTAAAACTGAACTCCATTATGTCACAGGAGTGTCAAGAGGGATGAGGTATGCTGCAAGTCACCAGACAATAATTACAATGGGTAATAACTCTGGACCTGCTGAATATTTTGAAAACAATTTGACTGGAAGTTGTTGATGGCTTAGCTACCAACAACTTTCAGACAAATTGTTTCCAAAATATTCAGCATATCCAGAGTTAAACCCTGTACCTGCAGGAATTCAACAGGCAGAGAATTAAGTCATTAACATTTTAACCCTCGAATTTGTTCAAGAAAATCTAAAAATTTCATAGAAAATATTTATTGCCGACCAAGAGATGACTATTTTTGAAAATTTACCACTGGAATGACTGGTTCGGTTATCGAGCCAGTCACTCCAGTGGTAAATCTTCAAAAATAGTCTTCTTGTGGTCTGCAAATGGACATTTCTCAAGACCACTGCAGAAGGCATTTTTTGGCTGGTATGGGGGGGGGGGTTAAAGGGTTAAGTCAGAATCTTGGTGAAAACTACAGTATGTATGATTGAAGTGAAATTGATGCATGAGGATGGATGGGAACAGATGGATAGGAACTAATGTTCCAAAAAAACTCCGGACATAACAGTGTTAGTCTGTCAGTTGTCTCTGCTTGATATTCGCAATTCCCAAAACATATTTACCACAATATTATTCAACATCTGTACATAACTTTAAAGTGGAATATCGTTTACGGCAATGACTGATTTTTCAGTCAAATTTTTTGGTTAATATTAAGCAGGTTTCATGTTTATGCTTGGATATGGCCCTACCCCTTTCCGCTGTCGCATAAAAAATGTGGGTCACCGGAAATAATTCCTTGTATTTTTTTTTATTTCAAAATCCACCAAAATGATTGGTTTAATATTTACATCTTTCATGACAGTGAAGGATTTTCAAATATATTTTTCTATTAATTTGCCGTTTTGTAAATGAGCATAATTATCCCCATTGATATATCTGAAAATTGTTTATTTAACTGTCTGCTTGCTGAACTTCTGCAGACTACATTTTCCATGGAGTTTTACTCTGGACTGGGTCAATATTTTGAAAACAATTTGACTGAAAGTTGTTGGTGGCTAAGCCAACAACATCTTTCAGTCCAATTGTTTTCAAAATATTGACTCAGTCCAGAGTTATTGCCCATTGAAATAATTGTACTGTGGTTTGCTGCAGTGAGACAGTTCATCTTCACTCTGGTTCTTTACATATTGACTTGACTCTATCAGATATTTTTATTTATGATCCTGGGAAAATGCCTATGTTGATGACCGGATTAGTGGCAGCAGCTGTTGATGCGATGCTTATTTTTTACAATCAGTCTTTAAGGACTGCTAACTAGACATAATATATTGATTATTTTGAAACTCAGTTAATACATTTTGTAGATAGCTGTGGCTGCATAAGCCAGCAACAGCTTCTGGATAGTTTAGTTTTAAAATATTCAACAATGTACCTGCCTGTAAGTTCAATGTAAAATTTAGATACTTGGCTTTTAATGTTGGTATGGTTAAATGATAGTGTTTTAGACAAAGTTCATCTGGTGACATATGTTTCAATCTCTCATGGTGTAAACACTGCCAAACAACACATATACAACGCTTAGTAACTGTCTGTTCAAATTGTGGCGTACAGAGCCAGCATCCAGGCACACACATATAGTGCACGTGAGAATGCACCCATACAGTACGCTCCATGGATTTTTCAAAATTCATGTTTTTTGTCCCATTTTTCGAACAAAAGAGGGGGGATTAGGCCATCGCGCCTGTATGTGCATGTATTTGTGCATGAAAAATTGATCGTAATGCAGCTCCTACGAAACCGTTACACGGAATTCAACTAAATTTGGTATGTCTATTACCCATATGAATGTGGAGTACAAGAGCACATTTGGCTTGGCCCATTCCCTCCCCCCCCCATATGGTTGGGGAGAGGTTAAAAGGTAAAATTCATTGAAACACAGAATTCAACCAAATGTGGTATGTGAGTTCAGCCCCTGGGATTGGGGAGGGATCAAAAGGTCAAATTTTAGCGTGTCAAAATTGATTCTATGCAGCTCCTCTGACACTGTTGGATGGTGCCCATTTATATTTCTTGGGGTGGAGGAGGGGTCAAAGGTTCAAATTTGTGTGTGAGAAACTGATTGGAACGCGCGTACTGCGACACAATTTGACAGATTTCAAGCAAATTTGTCAATGTGAGTTACCCATGTTAGTGTGGATTGGATGAGCACATTTACATTTGGCGCCAGCCATGGGCGGGTAGGGGATAATGGTCAAGATGGCAAGAAATTGATTTTAATGCAGCTCCTCCAAATTTATTGGACGGAATTCAAGCAAATCGGGTATATAGTTACCCATATGATTGCAGAGTGACAGAAGACATTTGTGTTTGGCTCCGCCACAGTGGTGTGGTGTGGGTGCATCAAAAGGTCAAAGCGGTGAACTTGGGGATTTGTGATGACACATCATCAACCAAGCATTCGAGTTCGTATTCAATTTACAACATTCATGTGGAAATGGGTTAATCCTTTAGTGGGCGAGATTGGTCAGGAAAATCTCATTCTGTTCTCAGTAAAGGGCCATCTGCGAAGATCCCTCTTCGACAGCAAATAGACATTTTCTAAGAAAAAATATAATTTTTCTCGAAACAAATTTGCGCATGAATTAGCGTTATGCTGTGGCTATATTTGAAATCTTTGGTCTTTCCAAAATTCATTCTGAATATTTTTTAAATAATTTTATTTTAGGCAGCGGTAAAAGCATTCAATCAAAGTAATTTCCGTGTTTCCAATGAATAGTGGTAACTCTGCAGTAACTTTGTCTTCTGCGGGTTGTTACTGGACAGGGTCTATGTTGGTCATTGTTATCTATGCACTGGACAGATGTTGGTCATTGTTATCTAATAGTACGCACTACTCAGCAAATTAATTTCTTTCTGATTCATGGATTTTGAAATTGATCGAAATTGCGCAAACTACGGAAAAAACTACGGAAAATATTTTGAAACTTTCCCGGATAAAGTAGCAAGGCTATTCAGTATTCAGTCAAAGTGTTTCCTATTGTGTCTATTGGAGTTTATTTGTAGAAATGAATATCGGATGTAATGTGGTATTTAGGTGCCAATAGTTTCGGCAATAAATAAATACTGTATCAGCGTCATATCAGCATAATTATTTAAAATTGACAAATGATGCAACTCCACTCATACAATCATTACCGCTATTGTGTGAAGTAAACATCTCATATGTCTTCTGTTATTAGTGTATGTTCCTGACTAATAAGATTCACTGAATATGGCTTGGTAATTAGTGAGTACATAATGCAAGTAACATTAGTATGGCTTGCTAATTTGATCCAGCTGGTCTGCGCTTGTATATGGGTCTTGTTGTCGTTATTGGGTTTTAGGATCTTAAGAAAAATGTCAGAATGACCATGAATGAATATGAGATTATATAACCACCCACATAATGGACGTCAGTCATCAACAAAAACCCACACTTCTATGGTATGATTGGTATATGACATCACTGCCATCAGCAACAACTGTACATAATTCACCTTTCCAGAGTATCCATCTATCATCTGACCTCGTATGACGTCATAATCAGTTCAGTGCATGTAATATATGATGACATCACAACTATTACGTCACAAAGGGTTCCATATAGACCGTCACCAAATCTCAAATACTCCGACATGTATGAATTGTATGTGTTTGTAATTCTTTGCTATTTAATAAACATGCCGTTGAATATTTTGAAACTAATTTGACTGGGCGCTGTTGCTGCCTTAGGCAGCAACAGCACCCAGTCAAATTGGTTTCAAAATATTCAACAGCTTAAATGTGTAGTTTTTTGGAAATTGATAGTCAGGGTGTTCAGAGATCGATCGATCCCAACACGAGCGAGGTGTGGGTGGAGCTTAGCTAGAGATGGACATAGCTAAAACTGGAAAGGTCCGTTGTCTCTCATACCCTGACTCAAGTCCAGATCAGACCGGCACTTACACCATCGCATCCGTGTCTCATGATATCTCATTTGGTATGAGATCTAGAAAAGTATCTCACATGTAATGAGTGGCCATTAGCGTAGTACTTAATTAACAACCAAATTTTGCAAAAAAAATAAAAATTTTATCGTTAAGGGGCACGATACACACCAAACAATACGCTGTGCATACCAGACAATATTATTAGCTCACCTGGCCAGAAAGGCCAAGTGAGCTTATGCCATGCCGGCCGTCCGGCATCAGTGTGTCGTCCGTCCGTTCATCAAATCACTTCTCCTTAACGGTTTGACCAATTTCAACCAAATTTGAATGGGAGGATCTTAAGCTGCTACCCTCCAGACTTTTTTCGCCCAAATTTTTATATTAGATTTCCAGGAATTAACACTTTCACTGATGAATTCCCCATATCTGGTTTTCAAGGCAACCATACAGGAAAACTCTTGAATATTTTAAAATTAATTTGGCTGGAAGATGTTGCTGCCCTAGGCAGCAACCTCTTCCAGTCAAATTAATTTTAAAATATTCAACGGAATAAGTTTCATATCGTAAAGTATCAACTTTTTCAGGAATTTGTTGGTGAAAGTGTTAAATGGATACCCTCCGAGACAATTTGTTCTATAATACCCAGATATCTTAAGTCGGGGAATAAATCCTGAGTATAATTTGGCTGAAAGTTATTGATATCTAATGGAATCAATTCAATTCAATTCAAATATTTTTTATTTTATAGTAGTATTTCACATTTATATTACAAAGGACAATATATATATATATATATATATATATATATATATATATATATATATATATATATATATATATATATATATATATATATATATATATATATATATATATATATATATATATATACATACATATAAATGAACCAGTACATTGCTAAATATTTTGAAAACTAATTAGGTTCGATATATTCAACAATACAATTTGTATGAACTTAAATTGTAAGGAATTTTGCCCACTATATGTCTGGGTTTAGTGAGATGAATGAGTTAACATGATATGAGTAAGGTGGTAAAGATCTCTCTGTGGTTTCTCGTTGTATTTGCGCTTTATAAAAACATGTCACCATAAATGAGAAACATGTGTTGATTTGTGTGGTCCTATTAACCCTTTACCTCTTTAATGTCTAAATTTGGTCAAGAAAATACAATTATTTCCTTATTGAATGTCCATTGGCAGGCCATGAGAAGACTGTTTTGGGGGATTTACCACTGGAATGGCTGGCTCTGTTACCAAGCCAGTCATTCCAGTGGTAAATTTTCAAAAATAGTCTACACTTTGCCAGCAAATGGGCATGCAAAATGAGCACTGTTTGAGGCCGGTTATGGCCGGATTCGGCATGAAAGGGTTAATGGTCAAATTTGGTCAAGAAAATTTAAATATTTGCCTATTGAATGTCCATTTACAGGTCAAGAGAATACAATTTCTGAAAATTTATCACGGAAATGACTGTCTTGATTATCAGACCAGTCATTCCAGGGGTAACTTTTCAAAAACTGTATTCTCTTGACCTGTAAATGGACATTCAACAAGAACATAACAGTCCGGTTTTGTCCGACATGCCCATTAAAGGGTTAATTTAACACTTGCACTAGTGATTGTTTGTCAAAAGGCATTACCTAGTTCACTTTATGGTGATAGCTGGTATTGTTATTGGGAGCAGTATTGATACAGGTTTATGACGGCAATAGAGCTCTTTAACCCATAGCACACTGATGTCAATATTATATCTTTTACGGTGTCAATAGCAAAGAAACTGGTGTACATTTTTCAATGGTTTTGGTGGAAGATGTTGCTGTCTACGACCACCATCTCCCAACAAATTTGTTGGAAAATGAACACCAGTTCATCTTTCAATTTAATTTGAAAATTTAACATTTTAACATCAGAGTCGTAAGGGTTATGAGAGCAACCGCTATGATAGCAACTGCCATATGACAGTAATGGGCATTTCCAGTCTTAGCTATACCCGCTGTCCCTAGTTAAGGTCCACCCATGTGCACCTTATTCGTGTTGGGATCAGTCGATCCCTAACTGCCCGGACTATCAATTTCCAGAAAATTATACAGATAAGCTCTTGAATATTTGGACTCTGATTTGCCTGGGTGCTATTGCTGCCATAGGCAACAATAACACCCCGCCAGTAAAGTAAGTTTCAAACTATCCAACAGAATTATTAAATAGTAAAGGCATACAATTGGTACAATAACGCTTTAGTCCATCTTCAATTATGTGTTCATGACATACTTATCTGCGTCATTCATAATGTCATTGATTATGCCGGCATACTCCATCTCTAGCGGCATACCCAGTATTGATACTGGGGGGTTTCATCTTGTGAAACTTTCAATGCAGCAGCGCGGTAACAGGTGAAAAGCATCGGAGTTGACCATCTCCCTGTGGGGAGCCGATTGATGTCTCAAACTCTACAGACTTCACTGACTTGACTCGTACTGTCAGCTTGGTGTCTGCAAGCAGTAGTCTCACTAGTTGTAGCTCATCTTCACTGCAACTGGCCTGGCGTAGTACATCTAGGATCTTTGAGCGTTTAATTGTGTTGAAGGCTCATGACATGTCAATGCCCATTCTGTGGATATCCCAGTGTTTGGACATGACTACCGACTGTCTGCACAGCTGCGTCCATGTTTGAAGCCACTTTGACATGATCCGGTGAAGTCATTGATCTTGTCTTGGATGTTGCATAGAGTAACATAGGATAGGATTTTACGTATGCTGTTGAGGAGCACAATGGGCCACAGATTGGTTGGGGGGGCAGGTGGCTTCTTGGACTTGGGTAGTGCGATGAGGGTGCCTTGACCTACAGCGTCGATGGGAAGGTGGTGCATAAAAGCTGAATTGATTAGATGGCAGATGCATGTCCACCTGAGAATGGGTGCAAGGGCTCATCATCATTGTCAGAGAACTGTTCCTTGAACCATTCTCTAATCACCTCAGCTTTTCCCTGGTCAGTCCCGATAAAGTGTCCTTCAGAGTTGTGTACAGTGAGTGGTGGTGTGTGGTCAGTAACTCTCAGGGCTCGGGCTGCCCAAAACATTTTGTGACAGTCATCCATCACAGTGATTTCATCTGCTAGAGAGTCTGCTTGTTGAATAGCAAGACGTTTTAAGCGATTGCTGAAGTGGCGCAGAATGTTATTGCACTCCCGGTGTAGTTTGGTGCAGCCTTCACTTTGGCCACTGATAGGGAAGCAGCCGTAATGTTTTCTGCTCTGCTGACAGTTTTACTACTAGTGGGTTGTCAGTATACCTAGTTTGATTGTTTTTAAGAACACCTATGGTGCTAGTAGCTGATGATTCCATAGATTTCAGTATTTTTGTTAGGGCTTCGTTTGGATTGGAACTGACATCGATGTTAGCTATCTGCTCCCTGAGGGCCTTTTTATGACATTTTAGTGTCAGTGTCACGGATGAGCTTGAGTAGGTTGTAGGTGACTACCCTCTTTCCTGGCATGGCATTTATATATTAGGTAGAGATCGTTCATCTGAAGGCGTGTAATGACTGGCTTATGATCAGAATTGAGGTCTGTGCCTCCATGGGAATGAGCATTCCGGAGTAGGGGTTTTAGCTTCTGTCTTGCATAGTATGAAGTCTATTTGGTTGAAGACAGCTGTTGCGGCCTTGAAACCTTTTGGGACTTTGTGATCAGCAATGTGTCCGGTGCATGTTGTCCGGTGACAGCATGGGCATTTGAAAGCCATATTTGTGGCAAATAGGCCATTGGAACTAAGGAATCCCACCAGTGCATCTCCATTGCTGTTGCGTGTGCCCTTTCCATACGATCCATTGCATAAGCCATGTCCTGAACTTTGGTCCACAATTCCGAGTTTACCCAGCTTGGAGTTGACATCTCCACACACAAACAGTTGCCATCTAGCTGGGATTGTGATGGCGGAGCTCAGTTCTGCATAGAAGAAATCTAATATTGCTGGATTCTCTTTGACTTTTTCGGTAGTTGGGCCATATGCGTTGCCAGTGTGACACTTAGTGGTGGTGTGACTCTCATAAAAAAACCTTGATCCGGATCGGATAAAATTCTAGATCGATAGATATCTCAGTAACTTACTGATTCAATGTGTTTCAAATTGTAATACAAGAAAGGCATTACAATAGGATTCCATAATTTTGGTCATGATAAAAAAAATCTGGCAAGTGTGAAAAATCCTCAAAATCTTTACAATGTAGCAAATGGTAGGACGAGGGTTTGGATTCTCTAATTAGTCTTGTTTCACCTTCTTTTGTTGTCTTTGATTTAATGTTTTGCGTGAGAGTTTGTGGGCATGTGTGCATTCGTGCAAGCCCCGCACAGCATAAAAAATATTTAAAATGGTAATTTAATATAGTGTAAACGTCACTGTCTATTGTCCATGTAAAACTTTATTTAATATTTTAATGGCAAAATTTTTTCTTAGACAATATCCGTTTGCAGACCAAGAGAAAACGTTTTGAAATCTTTCTGATTCTCTCAAATAACTGGCTCACTTATTGACACAATCAGAAATTTTAGTGAGACTTCTAAAAACAAGTAAGTGGCTAGTTTAATCCTAGTCAGAAAGAATGCATAGCCGAAGTTAGACTACTTGTTCAATTGGCAGCATCTATCCTTCTTTATTAGCTTGAGTTGATTAAGAAAAATGGCAGCTGTTATTAATCATATCACACTGA
The DNA here is from genome assembly GCA_034401795.1 of Chaetoderma sp. LZ-2023a. Taxonomy (NCBI): domain Eukaryota; kingdom Metazoa; phylum Mollusca; class Caudofoveata; order Chaetodermatida; family Chaetodermatidae; genus Chaetoderma; species Chaetoderma sp. LZ-2023a. The sequence goes on along the minus strand of CM067374.1, from coordinate 39,594,776 downwards.
GAGCAATTGTCATGCTATTAGGCAACAGATGATTAATCATTTTCATTTTGAATTCCTTGAAACCAGCATTCATGGGAATCAATAAAGGGATCCGTTTCCAACTCTGCCCCACCCATTTCTAGCTCCGCCCCACACATTTCTAGCTTTGCCCCACACATTTCTAGCTTTGCTCCGACCATTTCCAGCTCTGACCCACCCATTTCTAGCTTTGCTCCGCCCATTTCTAGCTTTGTTCCACCCATTTCTAGCTATGCTCCGCCAATTTCCTGCTGTTCCCCACCCATTTCCAGCTCTTCCCCACCCATTTCCAGCTCTGCCTCACCCATTTCTAGCTCTGCCCACACATTTCTAGCTATGTTGCGCCCATTTCTACCTCTGCCCACATATTTCTAGCTATGCTCCGCCCATTTCTAGCTCTGCCCCACCCATTTCTAGCTCTGCCCCATACATTTCTAGCTCTGCCCACACATTTCTAGCTCTGCTCCGACCATTTCCAGCTCTGACCCACCCATTTCTAGCTTTGCTCCGCCCATTTCTAGCTTTGTTCCACCCATTTCTAGCTATGCTCCACCAATTTCCTGCTGTTCCCCACCCATTTCCAGCTCTTCCCCACCCATTTCCAGCTCTGCCTCACCCATTTCTAGCTCTGCCCACACATTTCTAGCTATGTTGCGCCCATTTCTACCTCTGCCCACATATTTCTAGCTATGCTCCACCCATTTCTAGCTCTGCCCCACCCATTTCTAGCTCTGCCCCACACATTTCCAGCTCTGCCCACACATTTCTAGCTCTGCCCACACATTTCTATCCTTGCTCCGCCCATTTCTAGCTATGCTCTGCCCACTTTGTACTCGCATTTAAATCAAAATTTAACATTTAACTCTGAATTCCTAGAATCTCAATGGATGATTCCAATTAATCCATCAATCATATTACATAATCAACTATTTGACATGTAGGATGACATCATAATCAATTACGTTATGAATGACGTACCTAAGTTAGTCACGAACGCTTAATTGATGATGGAAAACGCGTTGTGCGAATTGTATGCCTTTATTATTTAATAAACATGCTGTTGAATATTTTGAATCTGACTGAGCGCTGGCATCCAATCAAATTAGTTTCAAGATATTCAACTGCTAACTTGTATAGTTTTCTGGAAATTGATGGTCAGGGATCGATTGATCGATCCCAACATGAGCGAGGTGGAGCTTAGCTAGAGATGGGCGGGGCATAGCTATATTTATATTTTGAAACTAATTTAATAGGAAGCTCTTGATTCCTATGTCAGTAACAGCTCCCAGTCAAATATTTTCAATATATTCAAACAGAATGATTATTAAATGGTAAATTCACCAAATACCTACAATTCAGATTCTTACTGGCACTGGCAGACGGTTTCACAATTCCTGACAGACTTATGTCATTGTGAACATGACACCGTTAATCCTTACCACACTGATGTCAATATTCTATCTTTTACTGCGTCAATAGCAAAGAAACTTGTGTACATTTTTCAACAATTTTGATGGAAGATGTTGCTGTCTACGACAGCACCATCTTCCATCAAATTTGTTGAAAAATGAACACTAGTTCATCTTTTGATTTAGGTTGAAAACTTAGTTTTGATATCACAGTGATAAGAATTAACAAGGGATGTATTTCGATTTGAACATCAGATATGTGAGTGACAGATCGGATCCGGCTGTTGAAAAGGTGCTGAATAGTGAATAGAGAAGTAATTCAGATTTTGTGGGGTGCCAAAAACTGCCAACAAATGTTAACCCTTTAACACTCAAGCTGGACAAAACTGCTGCTGCTACTGCTGCCAACTGCAGAGCTGCTACTGCTGCCAGGTGTTACTGCTGCTGCCAGCTGCAGAGCTGCTACTGCTGCCAGGTGTTACTGCTGCTGCCGGCTGCAGAGTTGCTACTGCTGCCAGGTGTTACTGCTGCTGCCAACTGCAGAGTTGCTACTGCTGCCAGGTGTTACTGCTGCTGCCATCTGCAGAGCTGTTACTGCTGCTGCTTGCGCTTAGTAATTATATAATACTTCTATATTTTCTTGTTGCAGTGTGTATATGGCTGTGATTCATATAAAGAGGCCTTGACAGCATCATGTCAGCAAGTCTGTGTAAGTACAATAACCGCTGGCCACCATCCGTCAGCATCTTCATTGTAATGTTTGCTAGTTTTTAGGGATCCGACCTGTCAGTCAAAAATATCTGACATCATAATCAAATACATCACATGATGTTGGCTGATGTCGCAATCAATATGACATAATATAGCCCTATCATGAAAATCAAAAGGTCTGTCACAAAGTGTACAAATTATGTCTTTGATAAATTTAAAGTTTAATAAACTTTCTGTTGAATATTTTGAACCTAACTTGACTGTTAGTTATTGGCCCTAGTCGATGAATCAAAACATATCTAAGCCTTTAATCCGTGAATCTGTTTTTAGCTCACCTGGCCTGAAAGGCCAAGTGAGCTTATGCCATGACGACCGTCCGTTGTGTGTCCGTCCGTCCGTCAACTTTTCCTTTAAATGACTTCTTCTCAAGAACCACTGGGCCAATTTCAATTATATTTGGCAGGAAGCATCCTTAGGGCATAGGGATCCAAGTTTGTTCAAATGGAGCCAATCGACCAAATTGGCCGGCGGCCATCTGGGATTTTGGCCAATTTTAGGAAACATCTTTAAAAATCTTCTTCTCCGAAACCACTTGAGGAATCAATTCAAAACTCAAGAAACATCATCTAGGGAAAGAGGTAGGCCAAATATGTTCAAGAAGACTTGATTGCCCAAATGGTTCGGTGGCCATCTTGGATGATCTAGTTTTCCCAAAAACAACTTTTTCTCCAGAACCGCTGAAGGGAACAGGCCAAAATGTGGGAGATATGATCAGGGACTAAGGGCGATTAAAGTTTGTTCAAGGGAAGTTGATCTGTCAAAAATATGGCCGCAGTGGGCCAATCAAAATATAGCGTGTTTGGCGGCCATATTGGATTTTTTTTTGGATGGATTTTGAGGCTGAAATTGGTTCTATATATGGGTTTGGGTACTCTGAGCTCAAATTTGCCATTTTCGAAACTGTTGGATAAACGGTTTGGTGGCCATCTTGGATTATTTTCACGCCAAAGGTGCCCATACTAAAGCAATGGGAAATTTAAAATGTCTTCTTCTGGAGAACTACTAGGCCGATTTCAATTATATTTAGCAGTAAGCGTCCTTAAGGCATAGGGATCCAAGTTTGTTCAAATGGAGCTGATCGGCTAATTTGGAAATGTCCTTAAAAATCTTCTCCGAAATCGCTTGGGGAATCGATTCAAAACCTATGAAACCTCATCTAGGGAAAAACATAGCCAAGTTTGCTCAAAGATAACTAACTTGATTGACAGAATGGTTCGGCGGCCATCTTGGATGACCTAGTTTTCCCGAAAACGACTTCTCCAGAATCACTGAATGGATCAGGCCGAAATTTGGGAGATATGATCAGGGACTAAGGGCCATTAAAGTTTGTTCAAGGGAAGTTGCTCTGTCAAAAAACATGGCCACCGTGGGCCAATCGAAATGTAGCCTGTTTGGTGGCCATATTTGATTTTTTTATTTGATGGATTTTGAGGCCAAAATTGGTTCTATATATGTCTTTGGGTATTCTGAGCTCAATTTTTTAAATTGTCGGAATAACTGTTTGATGCCCACCTTGATTAATTTTCTTGTCAAAAGCTCTCATGCTAAAGCAATGGGAAATTTAAAATGTTTTCTCGAGAACTACTAGGCCGATTTCAATTATGTTTGGCAGGAAGCATCCTTAGGGCATAGGATCCAAGTTTGTTCAAATGAACCCGATCGGCCAATTTGCCCAGCAGACATTTTGAATTTTGGCCAAATTTAGGAAATTTCTTTAAAAATCTTCTCCAAAACCACTTGGGGAGTCTACATCTAGACCAAGTGGTAAGCCAAGTTTGTTCAAGAGGACTTGATTGACCAAATGGTTTGGTGACCATCTTGGATGAACTGCTGAAGGGATCAGGCCAAAATTTTGGCGGTATGATTAAGGACTAAGGGCCATTAAAGTTTGTTCAAGGGAAGTAGATCCGTCAAAAAACCCCTGGGCACGGACGTATTATAAGGGGGGCAAAAGGGCCATTTGCCCCCGGCCCCCCCGGCAGTAGGGGCCCCCCACATCAACGTGTGAGAAAAATTGAATATGGCAATGTACTCAAATTCGTTGTTCATATTACATGTATGTTAAACAAAACTGTGCTTTGACTCATACATTAGCCTATCAAGGTTGGTAAAGACAATGATGAGAATCTATTGAGATATACTACTTTGTCTGTGAACCCAAGGCTGTTATAAATTTCATAGATTAATAATAAGTATGTATAGTCTGACTTATAATTCCTGAAGGACATGGTCAAATAACGGTAATAACCTTATAACCTGTCATATACGGTAATCGTCAGAGGAATGACCTCATTTACATGGCGACTTTCTAGCGCTGCCGATTGAATAAACGTTAACGGCTATCATGGAGCGGTTTGCCACAGTAGATACTGTAAGTTTTAATATTTTAGATTTAAAGAATAAGAATATAATATAACATATAAACATAATCAGAATCTAAATAGCCTATTATAAAGAGATTGAAATTATCATTATTATCTAGAATCTAGTATTGGCAATTGTATCCATTCATTCGGTTCTGTTTGTGTATAGTTAGGTTACCATATTTCCCAGAATATAAGCTCGGTCTCGGTTATTATTCACCATTTTCTGTTGTTTACATGGTAAACGGTTTTTCTACATTAATTAAATTTCGTTTGGAGTTGTTTGTTTGGAAATTTTATCTCAGATAGGACCCCTAAGACCCCACCCCCTGATCCACCCCTGAATTTTAGTGCCATAGATGCAATGTTGTATGCAACTTGTTGGCTCGCTTGTCTCAATGTACACACATTGCATTATCAGCCTACAGCCATGGGCTGCATGATGAGTGTAACCATGTACTAATATTGGTGGCCGAACTCTCAGCCCCCTCCACCCCACTTCAGTATGGGAGAAAACAATTACATGAAATATTTTAGGGTACATGAAGACAAGCTAAGGCCCTTCACTGGGCTTCACCTCCCATAAAATATTTCATGTTTGACGGTTTGAATATCCACAGTCCCAATGGCTTACAACTATTTGTTGGCCTGTATCAGACGTTGAATGTTTACAATTTTCAATCCTTTTCAGAAACATGCCACGAGCATTCCTTCAATCAGGTGCACACAAACGGCGCCTTTCTAAGGAGAAGCGTAAAAAGCTTCAATCTGAATTAGCAAAGATGCCCCAACTAACAACATTCTTTGAAACCAACACTCCATCTACAAGTACAGAGAGGTGTAACGAAAGAGATAATCATAGCTCAGAGCCAGCCCTTCTTGAGCAGTTAAATGACTCTGGTTTAGGAACTGAGAAATGCTACACTGACCAATGTGTGGCAACTGCTGCTATTGATGTATCTGGTGACATAGCTGTGCCCGATGTACTCACAAATGATTCTAGCCATGCTCGAAACGATGCGTGTAAATCCACCGATCCTTCAGAGTGGTTTCCAATAACACCTACTACAACTGACTTGTGGGTTGGGAAAGGTCCAGAAAGTTGCAAAAATAAGTGTGACTGACACGTATGCTCAATCAAGACGTTACTTTCATCCTACAAAAAGCAAACCAAAGGGACATTTCCGTTCTCTGAAAAATAGTATGTTCTATGGTTGCCGGCCCAATGGCGAGATTCATATGCGCAATTGGATGCTATATAGTCCATCAAATGGGTCTGTTTACTGCTTTTTCTGCACTCTGCTAACTAGTCATTAGGACCAATTTTCACAGAATGCGGGTTCCAATGACTGGAAAAAGGCAGAAGAGAAAATATCCTCCCATGAAGAAAGTGAGACTCATAGGGATTGCATTTTGAAAGCGTTTACACTCAGTAAAGACTCCTCTCATATTGACCACCATTTGGAAGAACAATGTAGAGAGCGAAAATAGTACTGGTTTGAGGTGTTACATCGAGTGATAGCTGTTGTTACTTTTCTCGCGAAAAGAGGTCTTGCATTCCATGGAGCTGATGAGGTAATCGGATCAAAACACAATAGCAACTTCCTCGGGTGCATGGAATTAATTTCACAGTTTGATTCCCTTTTGGCTAAACATATTGCAGACTGTGTTAATACCAGGCATGGCAAGACATCATATCTATCCCCAACTGTGGTGGAAGAGTTTATTCAGATAATGTCAAATCATGTTAGAGATCATATTCTTAGAGAAATCTCGGTAGCCAATTACTTTTCAGTATCTAGATTCAACACCTGATCTCACACACGTGGATCAGCTTACAGTGATTGCTTGGTACATTTTAAATGGTGTACCCGTGGAAAGATTCCTGACATTCCTTGAGATAGGAAGCCATAAGGCTGAAGACCTTATAAACACATTACTAGACTATCTTAAGCAACAACATATTGATTTCATGAATTGTCATGGACAGTCATACGACAACGCCAGTAACATGTCTGGTCGATATGCAGGAATGCAAGCATGTCTAAAACAAGTTAACCCAGTTGCTATCTTTGTACCTTGTGCTGCTCATTCATTGAATCTCATTGGATCAAACGCAATTGATTGTTGTCTTGAAGTAGTAAACATCTTTGGTTTTCTTTCACAACTCTATGCCTTCTTCCCAGCATCCACACATCGGTGGTCAGTCGTGATGAAGCATTTGCAGGAGAAAGGCAAAGCACTGACACAGAAATCGTTATCTGCAATACGCTGGTCCGCACATGCTGAGACAACCAATGCACTCTCCGAGGGTTACATCAATATCAAAGTGGCTCTAGGCGAAAGAGCTGAGGATGAACAACAAAATTGTGCTACAAAGCATGAAGCAAATGCTTTATTAAAATCAATCGATCTATTAGAAATGGCATTTCTGTGCGACTTGTGGAATACAATATTCAGCGGATTCAACGCAACAAGCAAATCCTTGCAGTCTGCCACCATTGACTTAAAGTCAGCTGTAGATTTACTAGATTCACTTGGTAACTTCGTTAATACATTGCGTGGCCGCTTTGAGGAATTTGAAAATCGGGCTAAAACATCATCTGGTACCTCAAATTACAGAACTTTAGAACTGAAAGAAAGAGGAAAGGAAACACACCGTATGACGACACACACTCAGGATACTACTCTCACTGGTACTGACAAGTTCAGGACAGAAACCTACTTAGCTATCATTGATCACCATATCAGTGCCCTGGCCGATAGGAGTTCTGATTACCAACAGGTTTATGACCTCTTCAAGGTTATTGTTGACTCTTGCAAATTATCAAGTGATGAACTACTTTTAGAAGCTGAAAGGTTAGCCCTCGCATGGTTTGTCTGTCCCTGGGGAAATGACTCAATTTATCAGTTTTGCGAAGTCGCAATCTTGTCATTCACCACAATCTCAAATACTACTTCTGGTAGAGAATGAGCATACACTTGGAGACATATTCCCCAACATTACCGTGGCTTTGCGCATATTTATGACAATAATGGTCACAAATTGTTCAGGCGAGGGTTCATTCGGCAAGCTCAGTCTGATTTGTTAGTACAGTCTAGTTCTTATATCGCAACGTTATGCAATTAAGTATGGAGCTAATACTCAAGGTACTATGAGTATTATCTGCCTGCTTAATTTCATAACGTTGTGAATAAGTGTCTAGGACTAGTCTAGGTTATGCTAACTATAGCCATTAGCCATGTTGGTAGGCTTTTGAATTTGATTAAAGTATACCAGACCATTAGAAATCTAAATATATTTTCCTCAAGATATTTGGGTAAAAATAAAGTAATTTGCTTACCAACTAAGCCTCTATATTTACCTCCAGAAATTCACCAACTGCTCTTTGAGAGCATCGAGATTTCAAAATTTTCTCTGGGACGGAAGTAGGGGCCCATGTACTCTATGCACCCCGGGCCCCCCTTTACCATTAATATGCCTCTGCCTGGGCACCATTGACCAATCAAAATGTAGCATGTTTGGTGGTGATATTGCACTTGCAAAAATGTCCACAAACTCATTTAAATGACTACTAAACCACCTACCAACAATTTTGACAAAAAATTGATGGTGCTCCAGGTGAGCGACACAGGCCCCTTGGGCCTCTTGTTTAAAGTTTCAATATTCTCATGGAAAATGTCCATTTGCTGACCAAGAGATCATTATATTTGAAATTTTACCACTGGAATGACTGGCTCGCTTATCAAGCCAGTCATTTCTGTGGTAAATTTTCAAAAATAGTATTCTCTTGGTCTGCAAATGAACATTTCTCCAGACCACTACAGACGCTGTTTTTGACTGTCTTGAGCATTAAAGGGTCAAAAGCTAATTTAGATTTTGGGAATTTAGGCTCCAAAGTTTCAAAATGAATCTAAAATACATAAGTATAGTTAAAATGTGGCTGGGCATAGCTCGATATGGGCGGGGAATAGCTAGAAATGGATCCCTCTATTGATTGTCTATCCATATCTGTTTATATTGATCCATTTTGAAAGGATATTGATCCCATAAACTAGATTTTCCCAACGTTGGCCTTGACCTGGCAAGAAGATACTAAAGAAAAATAGACAAAAATCTATTTAACCCTTTAATGGTCAAATTTGGTCGAGAAAATCTCAATATTCCTTTTAAATGTCCATTTGTAGCGCAAGAGTAAACTATTTTGGAAAATTTACCACTGGTAAATTAAAAAAAAAATCTCTTGCCTTGGAAATATCCATTGCGCAACATGCCTTCTGCGGCTGATTTTGGCTGGCGTGACCAGTAGTAAATGATTAAGGAATAAAAAAAAATGTCAAAACAGTGAAAGAAGATCTGCAATCTCTGATTTCTCTTGCTTAATATATTATCAACATATACATGATCGAGTGAAAGCCGTTAATCCCATTTCGGAACCTGAAAAACTGGTGTGTTCAAGACTTATAAGTCAGCTAGCTTTTATTTGCGATATCTATTGTATAAATATATCCTTTGAGATGATTTCATCTGGATCCAAATCGATTCTGAGATATCATTGCTCATGATCGAGGTGGTGTGTCAAAGGGGCTATAATTTGATATCTTGCTCTGCGATTTCGGTAATTACTACAAGAAGCATGCATTTCAGATTTTCTCCGGAGAGTTAATCGAAATCGGTGCAGATGTAGAAAGTCATGATTGCCAGACTGTATCCATTGTCGTGTGAGTGAAGATCAGAGGTGATCTATGTTTATGGACAACCATTTTGAGATTGCTTCCATTTTATGAAGAATAAATCATCCCATATCAGATCGTTATGGATTCCCAAATTACAATTAATTTAACAGAATTTAATAACCTTCAGTGATTTATGCACTGCCCACGATGGGTAAGTTTATCTTTGTCCTAGGACACGTTGGATAAAGATTTTATATCTTTTTATCAAGAAACATTGCTGTGGAAAGTCAGATTAAATTACATAATATTTGTTTTATTATCTTTCTCTTGTTCATATATAAAAGGCATTATTCAAAGAGATATAAATTTACCATGTAAGGGATATTAATTTTCAGGCCACATGTGGCAGCTAGATGCTTTTAATTTATGTTTGTGATTCCTCTGTTCTGAAACAGAAGAGATTTAATGAAATGCCCAGCATGTTGTTCGGTGTTGGCTAACATATCATGCTCATGATCACCACGCCTTGTCTAAAGCTTTATGACTGTGTCTGTATCAATACAGCAATGCATTCATATCATTCTGATCTATGTTGTCAGCTTATGTAAGCCCTACTTTACAATTTCAGGTTAAATCTTTCTCATAGCCCTGGTACTTCTAACTATATGGCAAAATTAGCTAAAAAAAACCTTGATATGTAGCATAAAAACTCACCCACGCTTAGATGACAAGAGACAATCGATGACCTCGCCTTGTGTCAATGCCTCATGTCGTGTCGATGCCCTCATGTCGGGTCGTGTCATCGTCTACCTTCAGCCTAATGTAGTGAATGTAATTACTATTAGGCCATTAGCTCTATAATGGTCAAATTTGGTTAGGAAAATTAAAGGATTAATTTGCTTAGTGAAAGTTCATTTGCAGGCTAAAAGATTTTCTGAATATTTTCATTGGAATATACAACCAAGCCAGTCATTCTAACGGTAAACCTTAAAAATAATCTTCTAATGCCAGCAAATGGGCATTCCTCAAGACCATTATCGAGGCTGGTTTTGGGTAGCAAAAGGTTAAAGTGATAGACAACATACTTTGTCCATTTGCAGGGCAAGATTAAATCTATTTGAAATCTTTTCACTTGAACGACTGGGTCTGGTATTATCTTCATCCGCAAGAACATGTCTCAAGATCACTACAAATGTGTTGACAATTACCATTTAATGATCAAATTTGTCTAAATATTTGCTTATTGAATGCCCATCTGCATGACAAAGGAAGAGTATTTCTTATTGAGCCAGGCATTCCAGTGGTAAATTTTCTAAGATAATTATCTTTTGGTCTGCAAATGGCCATTCCTCAAAACCTGCACTTCAGAAACTCTTTTTGACTGGCTTGAGTGAACATTAAATCTATAAGGGTCGGAATTGGCCAATGAAATATTTTGCTTGAGAAAAGTTGTATAATTTACTGTACAATCACAGGTTGCTGAATGCTTTGAAAATAATGGAGGGATTCGGTCATAATGGACCGTTCCAGTCTTAGCTATGCCCCGCCCGTCTCTAGTTATACTCCACGCACCCTTTGCCAGTGTTGGGATCAATCGATTTCTGAGCTCCCTGACTCAATTTCCAGAAAACTATACAAGTAAGCTGTTACATATTTTGAAACTAATTTGACTGGGCGCTGTTGCTGCCTTATGGCAAATATTCAATAGACTGTTTATTAAATAGTAATGACATACAATTTGTACAACGTATCAGACTATTAAGCATTTAAGACAGACTAAATCGAGTCAATCATGCTGTAATTGATTATGATGTCATCCTACACGCCACATTGTTGATTATGACATCATACGATAGATGGGTAAATTGGAAAGGTCTATTTAATATCTCCCTTGTTAGCCATGTCACAATCAAAATGACACATGTCCATCATGAGTAATTTGCCTAGTCCCTAGTATTCACCAGCTTACCACGATAATTATCTTGAAATTATAGGTCAGGGTTCAAAGTAAGTATAAATGAGGCATGTCCATATTGGTGTAACCCATTTTTCGTTAGCGCAAAATTTACGCAAATATTTCTGACACAACCTATTTTCCCGTTCCCACTATTTCCTTCTTTAATGTTGTTGAATTTTGTACATAAATACATGAAAATGATTGCACAAAACAAAATGGGTTACTTAACTGGCTGGCTGCTAAATTTCTGCAGCCTCCATTTCCCATGGGTCTTAACTCCGCTATTCTGAATATTTTGAAAACAATTTCACTGAAAGATACTGGTGGCTAAGTCACCAACAACTTTCAGTCAAATTGTTTTCAAAATATTCAGCAGGTCCGGAGTTATTGCACATTGAAATTATTGCCTCTTGGCTTGCAGCAGTCAACCAGTTAAAACAAATTTGCTTGGCCAGAAAATAGGTTATACACATTGTCAATTTGACAGGCCTGTAAGTCAATTGAGGAATCCAGTTTTAGCTATGTCCTGTCCATCTCTAGGTCAGCTCCATCCACACTTCGTCAGTGTTGTGATTGATCGATCCCTGAACTCACTGACTATCAATTTTCAGAAAACTATACAGGTGGCAGCAACATTGCCCAGTCAAATCAGTTTCAAAATATTCAACAGTATGTTTACTAAATAGTAAAAAACATAATTTGCACAAGGTGTCAGACTATTAAACGTTTAAGACAGACTAAATCGAGTCGGTCATGCTGTAATTGATCATGACCTCATCTTACAGATCATGTAGTTGATTATGACGTCATATGATGGATGGATAAATGGGAAAGGTGTATTCAAATATGTGTACAAAGTGGGCGGTGCTTAGTAAGAAATGGGTGGGTCATATTTAGAAATGGGCGTGTCATAGCTAGAAATGGGAGGGCATAGCTAGAAATGGCTCCATCTATTGGTTGTTGGGCTCATGCATAAGAAAAACTCACTTGTTTGCAAAATGTTCAATGAAATCTAAACTGTGGCAAATTTAATTTGATACAATTTGGCTCCCAGTGTTGGGATGGTTTAACCATTTAACCCTCGAATTTGCTCAAGAAAATTAAGATTTTCATGTAGAAATCTTTTATTTTCAAGCCAAGTGAATACAATTTTTGAAAATTCACCACTGGAATGTCTGGCTCGTTTATCGAGCCAGTCATTCCAGTGGTAAATTCTAAAAAAATAGTCCGCTAGTCTGTCAATGGACATTTCTCAAGGCCACTTCAGAAGCCGTGTTTGGCCAGCTTAAGTGTAAAAGGATTAAAGCGTTGTCTTATAGCGAATGCAGTGAGCGTATATAGATAACATGTACGTACGTGTAATGAGGAAAAAACAACAGAAAATGAGACAGGGGACCAGGCTGAAATACATATACCATGCGATTGAGAAAGCTTCGTTTCCGGTCACGAGCTTTTTTTGGTTCAGGTTTCGGCTTATGATATAGCTTTTGTGGTTTCTTCATGGGGCCCCGTTGTATTATGGGATAGGGTTATTCATTATGCGTATGTTCCTCTCGTTATTTTAGGGCAACCTACTGCGCATTTTCAATGTCCAAAGTTTATGTGATATTGTTATCACGAAATCGCGTTCATTTACTTCAGAATGTAAAACTATTAAATAGTCTGACACAGACCAGATACAAGCTTTATTTATATTCCTATTTATGCGTTTGTAAATGCAACATGAGGTTTGGTTGACTGTCTCATAATTATTCTAACACCCGTGGCCGTGGAAAGTCGTTGCCGTCAATACTGTATGTATTTAGCACTGATAGCAGGAAATTTAAGGCCCATTACCACGCCATTCTCACCCGGATGCAATGTAAATTTATGTATTTATACGCAGACATGCATTATTTCCCGTATTTTGTAGCTTATGTCTGGATAAACGTGATCTAAAAATTCTAGCGGACAACATTTCATTATGGTGTCATAGTTACTATGAACTTGTTTGTAGTTCCCCAAATAGCGAGGAGCACCGCGATACATCGGTACAAATATTATAACGTCATTGGACTGGTGCAAATATTTAATGGTAAAAGATGCACCAATGCTGGCGGATATCACTGACAATGTACATACGCATTGTTGTGAATATCGTGAACAGGATTTACCCGAATGCCCTACAAGCATTATGAAAAATTAGCTTCAAATATACTATACATGGGCATACATATTTATGACATTTTGACCATATACAAATTCATCCTATTTATTTAAGCAATAAATGGTGTCTGCGTTCGCTTGTAGGAGACACCTACTTTCATATTAAACACATAGATGTAGCCAGACATCCGAGGGGTACCTCGAGGACCCTTTATTTATGCAGATGTCTGAGTGGTGCCTTGAGGGAACTTGTTTTTTATGTAGATTGCTGAGGGGGTGCCTTGAAGGAACCTGTGTTTATAGCGAACACAGTGGCTGATGGCTTCGCACAAAGCCATCATGAACGAAGTGAGCATATATACATAACATGTGCATACGTGTTATGAAGAAAAACCAATAGAAAATGAGACCGGGAACCAGGCTAAAATACATATATACCATGCGACTGAGAAAGCTTCGTTTCCGGTTGCGAGCTTTTTTTTGGTTCCGTTTTCGGCATATGATATATTTTTTGTGGTTTCTTCATGGGCCCCCCGTTGCATTATGGGATATTGTTCTTCATTATGCGTATGTTCCTCTCGTTGTTTTAGGGAAACCTACTGCGCATTTCCAATGTCCAAAATTTGTGTTATATTGTTATCACGAAATAGTGTATATTTACTTTAGAATGTAAAGCGATTAAATGGTCTGACGCAGACCAGATAAAAGGTTTATTTATTCCTATTTATGTGTCTGTAAATGCAATATGAGGTTTGGTTAACTGTCTCGTATTATTTTTAACACTCATGGCCGTGGAAAGTCATTGTTGTCAATGTTGTATGTATTTAGCGAAGATAGCAGGAAATTTAAGGCTGGGTACCATGCCATTCGCACCCGAATGGAATGTACATTCATGTATTTACTCGCAGACATGCATTAATTTCCGTTTTTCTTAGCTTATGTCTGGATAAACGCGATTTAATAATCCTAGCGGATGATATTTCATTATGACATCATAGTTACTATGAACTTGTTTGTATTTCCCCCAAATAGCGAGGAGCACTGCGATACATTTTATAACATCATTGGACTGGTGCAACTATTTTAATGGTGTCGTCCCCGGGAAAAGATGCAACAATGCTGGCAGATATCACTAACAATGGGCAGACGCATTGTGAATATTGTGGACTGGATTTACCAGAATGCTCTCCATGCATGAGGAAAAATTAGCTTCAAAATACTATAGATGGGCATACATATTTAGGACATTTCGACCATATACAAATTCGTCCTATTTATTTAAGCAATAAATGGTGTCTGCGTTCGCTTATAGGCAACGCCTATTTTCATATTATTCACTTATTTGTTTACATATTTATCTAATAAATATTTACTTTATGTTTCAGAAAAATATCACAGTATTAACCTCTGCAGTTGGCTTTCAGGTTAGTGAAAATTGGTTTCCATAAATTGTTGCTTTAAAATTAATATTAACTGTAACATGAGGCAAAGATCATTATTAAATTTTGTGTTCAAATTTCAAAGGAAAAACTTTGAATACATCTGTAGATTTTGATTCAACAACATTCCCACATTTTCATGAGTTTAAAGGACAATTCCATGATGCGTAAAAGTGGACTTTATTTGAAAGTTTATTTGACTATGACTAACATATTGGATCCTAAATAACAACAATAGACAAATAATATGAAGAGTTATACCATCGTAAGCATGAGATTATTTTGTCTCCCGGGCGGGGCCATTTGCTCGCAACGAGAGCGAGATTCCACGAGATCCTAACGTCATCCTGCAACCTGCAAACTTGCAAATTCAATAAGTTTTAAACTAGGACATTTGCCGTAAAGTTATAAGTTTTCATTAGTTTTATGATGTATTATTATTGTTTTTTAAACACTTATTAATAACATCAAAATATGACGTCAGATCGGTGATTCTGACATTAATTTCTAACTATTAACCACATTACATGGGCGCTCCTATCAAGAGGAGGATTATCCGTACAACAACAACAACAACATCCCCGCACCAATGCTATCTCTGTTGAGCAAGAAGTCAGTACAGTAAATATTTATATGCATGGAGTCCTAACATGTGCTGATTTGTAATTGTAACATAGTCCAGTTAAGCTAGTAAGTTTCTTAAGTAATTCTAGAATTGTTAACCCCATGACCGCTGAAGTCTATGTTTCATAGATTCTATTTTCTCTATCCTATCAGTATGTGTTCAAACTGTACCCCGGCACTATCTCTGTAAGTAGGCTATTACGCATTTTACACCACACGATAAGGGTTAAATGAAGTCGCACACTTGACACGTGCATATTGTCAAATTACTCAGCCGACTCGAGATTCCGTTATAACGCATGTCACAGGAGGTGTAAATATATATATATATATATATATACACCTGTGCAAAAGTTAAGCACCACCCTATTTTTACGCACATGCGAGGGTATATTCATGTGCTATGAAGAAAGCAATAGCATAAACATTTATGTACCCATCCATCTTAGTGCAAGAGGTAATAATGCAACTAGAGGAATGCTGATTATGATGGTGGGGAAACACTGTATGTTTTTGTTTGAACTTGAAAACGAGGCCTGAATATGGTTATGTTGACACAACTGACAACTATTGCCCTACAGTTGACACACGTGGCTAGATTGTCATTAATGGTGTCTGAAAACGAAGTTTAACATCTGTGCACGAGTTTGAGACTGTCATTATTAATACTGGGTATATCCACCTTGTGCCTGGATGACGGCCTGGACACGACGTCTCATGCTGGTCACCAACCGACTGATATGCCATTGTGGTATTCGTTGCCATTCAAGATGGAGTGCGTCTGTTAATTCCTGTAGGTTCTGCACAGGAGGATCGCTCCTTCTCACCATGTTTCCCAGAATGTCCCAGATATGCTCAATAGGGTTCATGTCAGGGCTCCTTGCTGGCCATGGTAGGGTTTCGATGGCATTCTGGCGGAGGTATTCATGCACAGCTCTAGCACGATGTGGTCGGGCGTTGTCATCCATGAATATAGGGTGGGTTCCAGGTGCATGATTTACAAAATGAGGGACCACAACTCTATCCAGTATGGAATCTTGATATCTTTGTCCAATTAGTGTTCCAGGTACAGTCAACAGATCCAGCTTACAATCAAATGAGATGCACCCCCATATCATAACGTAACCTCCACCAAATGGAACTTCTTCCATGATGTTACGTTGGTCGTACGCCGTGCGTCTGGACCTCCATACACGAGTTCGACCATCTGTGGCATGAAGCAGGAACCGACTTTCATCGGACCAGTGTACCCGTCTCCAGGATCTCATGTTCCAGTGTCTTCTTTCGTTGCACCACCTTAGACGCTCCTCTTTGTGGTGTGCAGTGAGGAGAGGACGTCTGACAGGTCTCCTAGCTTTCATGCCAGCAGCATACAGTCTCCTTTTGACGGTAGACATTGACACTCTATTGCGCGTTTCCCATTGCTGGCTGAGCACTCTGCTGTTGGTGAATGGAGATCTCCTAACAAGGCGTACTAGGGCTCGATCATCACGGGCAGTAGTCTTCTTCGGTCTTCCAGATCTAGGCCTGTCCTTCACCTCGTTAGTTTGCCCATGTTTTGCAATCAAACAACTGATTACAGTATGGTTAATGGTCAGCTGTCTGCCAATCTCTCTGCATGACATACCAGTGGTATGCATGCCTATCATTTGCCATTTCACACGATCACTTAACCTTCGTCTTGCCATAGCGGTTCACAATCAAGAGCTAATTCTCTCTGTACAAATAAACCACGGTCATGAACACAAAATTCCTAATCTTGTCGCCTAAATCTGTATGTAATGTTCTACACCTCAAACTGGACTTTTACATAACTGAACACGTGTGCTGTTTCCCGCCACGCACGGACATCAAGCGGCGTGAAGTCATGCATGCATGTGCATTTCGTACTTGGAATTATGTCAGCTAACGCGGGGACAAAAAGTATGGCAGCCTAGTTGTACCATCATGTTTCTACGTTCTATTGTTTTTGCTGGTGCTTAACTTTTGCACAGGTGTATATATAGAACCGATTTTAATAATTATGATACCTACCTGTAGCTGCAAATATTTATTCAATGTTAGAGATTTTAGAATCTCTCCAGTAGTTCAAAAGATACACTCTGCGGGAAAAACTAAGCCAGCAAAATTTCAAACAAAAATTTCAGGTTGAGCTCTATCCATCATCCCATATTAAAATAAGTATTACAGCTACAGTGACAGAATTTGCCATGCCATGCTTTAAAATGTATCATAACTGAGAAAGTTTCCTTAAAATATCTTAATTATTGAAATTACTACAGCTTGCTGGGCAATATTGATCGGCCGATGAAAATTCCCTGATTTTATGTGAAAACGTTAATTCAATTTGGTGATATCTCTGGCAATATTCACATGAGCAAAATTATAATTAGTCAGACAAATAGCCATTTCTTTCAGCTTTAAGCACACTCCGACTTAATGTCAATATGTACGAGAGATAGAGCCTACGAGACAAAACCACCTCGTACTGAATTTTACCAAAAAAAGTATGTACTGGGTAGACATTTAGTGTTTGTCCAAATTTCTCATAGCTTCTAATACATATCCCTATCTTAGTTAGAAAGGGGCGGGTCAAAGCTAGAAATGAGTGGGGCATAGCTAGAAAGGGGTGGGACATAGCTAGAAATTGGTGGGACATAGCTAGAAATTGGTGGGACATAGCTAGAAATGGGTAGGACATAGCTAGAAATGGGTGGGACATAGCTAGAAATGGGTGGGACATAGCTAGAAATGGGTGGGACATAGCTAGAAATTGGTGGGACATAGCTAGAAATGGGTGGGACATAGCTAGAAATGGGTGGGACATAGCTAGAAATAGGTCCCTCCATTAACCCTTTAAGCCTTGAATTTGTTGAAGAAAATTTAATTTTTTTTCACAAGAAAATGTCAATTTGTAGACCAAGAGAAGGCTATGTTTGAATGTTTAGCACAGGAATGACTGGCTCGGTTATCGAGCCAGTCATCCCGTTTTTGGCTGATATAAGTGTTACCCTTACCAATCTGGTGTCAAAATTTTTAATTTTCAAATTGAATTAAAGGACAGCAACATCTTCCCTCAAAATTGTTGAAAATATACAGCAGTTTCTTTGATTCTTTTTGCAGTAAAAGATAGAATATAGACATCAGAGTGGTAAGGGTTAAAGGTTTAACTTTAGATTTACCAAAGCTTGATATTTACATTATAAATCCTCTATTATGCAT
This sequence comes from Chaetoderma sp. LZ-2023a, assembly GCA_034401795.1. Lineage (NCBI taxonomy): Eukaryota > Metazoa > Mollusca > Caudofoveata > Chaetodermatida > Chaetodermatidae > Chaetoderma > Chaetoderma sp. LZ-2023a. Next base: position 39,576,151 of record CM067374.1, on the reverse strand, counting down.
CTAAATCTGTGATTTAGTTTTCCAGTCACATGGGAGCCTAATGGCTGCATGTTTGCCCTTATTTTCTGGAGAAGATTACCTTTTTCTTCTCTCGGTAGAAATAAATTAGCTACAGGCTGCGCTGGCATAATCAGCTGATCATGTGTGTATGTGTGCGTGCCGGCGGGTGGGGGGGGGGGCATTTAAAGAGCAACCTTCCATGACACACTTACAATTATGCAGACAGAGGGACAGACAGACAGCAGGAGCTAGGTTATCAAACAAAATCTACATACAGACATGGTCATCAAGACATGGGCAGATTGATAGATTGAGGTTGAAAAGAAGATATTTTCTAACTTTATAAAGGATTAAAGTTGGTCATGTCACTCGGCCAGGTCAAATTAAAATAAACTCTAATAGGGCAGAAACTGAGCTTGACCAATTTAGAGATAAATTTGGTAAATATGAACAAAGTAAGTTATTGTCATATGGTATACCATGTTTGAAAGTTGGTGTCAGTTTTCATGGATGCCAATCTAAAATATTTTATTTTAAATCAATCATTAGAACAATTGTCAAAGAATTGTACTTTAGCGTTGTTTTGTTGTCATTGTAGCGGCAGAACTGCTTACAGGGATGTCATTTTGCTCTGGATGTACATGCGGAAAGATTGAAAGGTATTCGTCAATTGCTCTTAATTTGATTAACCATTATCACGTCGATGTCAGAATACTCATTCTTAACAATTTAATGGTCAAGCCGGGCAAAAGCTGGTTTTTTAATTTATCACTGGAATGACTGGCTCCATAACCGAGCCACCTCAATAGCCGAGCCAGTCATTCCAGTGGTAAAATTTTAAAAATAGTCATCTCTTGGCCTGCAAATGGACATTCAATAAGTAAATATTTATTTTCTTCATCAAATTGGACCATTAAATGGTTAACTCGTTATCTCTCACCAACAAATCCCTGAAAAAGTAGATTCTTTACGATATGAAACTTAGTCTGTTCAATATTTTGAAATTAATTTAACTGGAAGACATTGCTGTCTGAGAAAAACCTTCCAGTCAAATTAATTAAAAATTATTCAACAGTGTTTGGACCAGCCCGGCACCTTTTGAGGTGGTCTTATAAGACAGATGTCACTGTCTTGCTCACTGATCGACCATCTTACTGTGTCAATATAAGATGACGGTGAGATAGTTACTGGGTCAAGGAGTTCGATTGCAGACACTTTGTGGAAATTCAACCCATTTCTTCTCCCCTCCATATCCGGCCGACCGATATCCGAATTAAATAACTGGTATAAAGTCTCATGCAATCAGGAAAATAGATAGTGTTTCTCTGCTCAGCTCTACACATTTCCTTAAACCTTCATTCCCTTCTCCCTATTATTTTCATCACTTCCATCAAATCCAATAAAAATTGGCGTTACGAACCGTCGGAAGATTGCTAGCGAAATCGGTAAAATTTTGGTGTTCCGATAATTAAAAAATTTGAAGTTATTCCAATTTCCTAGAAATTTGTGCACTGCAAACAAAATAGTATGAAAAACTGAAGAAGACAGTCGAGAGTTTTCTATTAGCTGGTTAAATTAGTTTTTACCAATCAACAATCGCTTTGATGACACTCCTCATGAATGATGCCTTGTCTCTGCTACCAAATAGGATTTTTTTATGACGTCTAGCGATATTTCTGATACAGAATGAGCAAAATCAATCCTCATTATTATTTTAAGAAAACTTTGACTGAAAGTCACCATAGGCATCAATAACTTCAGTCAAATTGCTTTCAAAATTTAAGCAGCTGACCAGTCTATATTTAATATTCTGAAGCCATTCTTCCCAGCATAAATATTGCGAATGACACTAATGTGAGGCGTAATTGACAGAACATTAGCTGTACTTGACATTAACCCTTTAACACTCATATCAGCCAAAAACGGCTTCTGCAGTGGTCTTGAGAAATGTCCATTTGCATACCAAAAGAAGAAAATTTTCTACTGGAATAACTGGCGCGATAATAGAGCCAGTCATTCCAATGATAAATTTTCAGAAATCGTCTTCTCTTGGTCTGCAAATGGACATTTTCTATCAATTTTCTTGAATAAATTTGAGGGTTATAGGGTTAACTGTATGCTTGGGGAATTTCTGCAGATTACATTTTCCATGTGCTTTATCTCTGGATAAGCTTTCAGTCAAATTGTTATCAAAATATTCATCATGATCAGAGTTATTGACCATTGAAGCTATTGTGTGGTGACTTGTAGCGGTCAGACAGTTAATGCACCTTTCCAGCAGTTTATTCGTCCATCATATGATGTCATAATCGACTGTGTGACGTGTAAAATGACATCATAATCAATTACAGCATGAATGACTCGATTTAGTCTGTCTTAAATGCTTAATATAGTCTAACACCTACAAATTGTATGTCTTTACTATTTGATAAACATTCTGTTATATATTTTGAAACTAATTAGACTGGGCGCTGTTGCTACCATTGTGAGAGGAACAGATTTGCATGCTCTAAGTATTTTGAATAAATGGTGGAGGGAGGGACAATGGTCCAAGTTTTAAATGCAAAGACACCAACTTGTCTCCGTGACCTCCCCCCCCCCACTTCCTCAACCCCCTTTCCGCAACCCCCCCCACCCCTACATGGACAAGGGACCAACAAACCCTGTCTTCAGCAGACATCAACTGCGCCTCTGATGAGTTCTGCTGTTGAACGAAACCCCACAAAGTCTGGATCACTGCTTAAAACGATGTGTGATGACCCTACACTGATCATTATACTTCAAAGAGTACCATTTTTAAAAACATGCGGAAAAAACCGACAAAGTCTGCATAATTTTCCTATGTAAAAAGTGGAAAAAATCTTAACATTTTCACGCTGTAAACAAAATTTTTTTATGCAAAACCTCAAAATATGCCTTAATACACCCCCAAAATTTCTGCACCCCTAAAAAATGATTTTGCACCGGCAAAAAATATTTTTTGCTCCCCCCAAAAATATGGTCACACCACCAAAAAAATGGCTGCGCTGCCAAAAAATAGCTGCACCACCAAAAAAATGGCTGCACCGCCAAAATGGTTTTCAGCGCCAAAAAAGTGCAAACCCCACCCCCCCCCCCCCCCCAAAAAAACACAAAACCCACCATGGTGCACTGCCAAAAATTTGCACTGCCAAACCGCCAAAAGGTTTTGTCTTAGCACCGCCAAAAACCGGTGAACCGCCAAAGATGGTACAAACATGCCAATATTTGAGCATGTACGACTCTTCTTCCGGTCCGCAGGAGGGAGAGTATAAAAGGATCCGACTTGTAGAGCTCAGATCATTCAGACTTTTGGTCCCACAGAGAGAACAAGCATCAGGCTACTAGAGAAGTCAATCCAATAGACTACGTTGTTAGTACCCTTTAAAATCACCAATGAGTTCTACGACCACAAAGATGTCAGGTGCAGAAAAGGAGTGTGCACTAACACTGGATTCTGTAGGCACAGAGTTACTTCTTGCACCATCCAACATGGACACCAGCACTGCCAAAGTCACCCAACCAGGGGGCGACCAATCAAATGCTCATAACACCACCAGTTCATCAGCAGTAGATCCTACACCACTAAATGGCGCCACACCAATGAACGAGTAGCACTGGCAACCTTTACTCATAACACCGGCCTAATCTAAATCAGGCTCTTAAACAGTGCCCGCGTACGCCTGGGCATAATGGTGCACGGATGTGTGGGCATGCACATGCACGCACATCTACGCATAACCATAAACATACCCTAGTGTATCTTGCATGGGTGTGCGAGCGTGTGTACAAGAGCCTGCATCGCCAAACAAGGAATCTCATAAATCTCACATGCAGCAAATGCCACAAACAGTACATAGGAGGAGCACCACACCCATTTAAACCGTGCATACAGGAACATAGGCACAGGCACCAACCAGTATGGCTAGGCACTTCCCTGACACATGGCCAACCACTGTCTGTACCATCAGTATGTTATTAGTACCCTCTACCCCCACCCCTCTGAAATTCATTAATACATTAGGAAGCAGGTACTTGTCATCAATTTATTTTCAAAGCATTCATATATCGAAACTAATTTCCATCAGTTCTAGATGATGCCTGGTGAGACTCATATTGGCACACACAAAATAAAATGTTGGCATCAAATCAACGCTTTCTGCACATTTTGAAACATCAATAGAATCACCACAAGGTGATGATTTACCACCAGCGCTCTTCACTTGCTACCTCACCTCAGCTCTATCATCTGTTCAAGAATAATCCATAAGGCCAAACCCTCCAATCTCAGTGACAGGTATGGCACTAGAGATGGAGCATGCAGACAATGGTGACTTTATCAATAAAGGAAAAGCTCGTTAATGCACTACTTCACTCACATATGCCTATCCGACACCACAAAAATGAATGATGAAGATAACCCTCATCAGGGCACAGAAAGTGGAAGAAAAGCAGAATTTTGGCTTTCCTCCTTTGCCGCTCTACCGACATTGGAACTCACTGTTGCGTAGCAGGATATATAACCTTCCAGTCATTTTGGATGCTGTGGATTCGTGGCTCTAAAGTCCCCATAAAAGTTAAGATGCAACTATATGATGCTACATGTGTTTCCATAATGCTATCCAATTGCAGGAGCTTGGCAGCTCAAAAGCTCCTCTTGAACACATTTGATGCATGTCACCACAAAGATCTATGAGCCATTACAAACTGTTGCTGGCCACACATAACCTACGTTCAAATGCAGCAATCTACAAACTGTATAACTATCTGGGAGGGTAGCACAACAACGATGGTCTATATTCGGACATGTTCTTCAAATGCCAGTGGATACACCTGCTCAGAAAGGATTAAAATTTGCAGTGGTAGGTGCCAACACATATCAGGCACGCAAAGGACGCCACAACATCAACTTGCGATAAGACCTCAAATCCTGTAAAACAGTGCCTGATTTGTTCATGTCGATCTATGTGTGTGTGATAGTTTGATTCTCTACACATCTCTCACATCACTTCCAGAGTAATGCCTTCATTCAGTTTCTTATATTTCAGTAAGTGATGAACTAGCCCAAAGCCTATCCTTTAACCCTCTAACCCTGGAATTTATTCAAGAAAATTTCCATTTTCTCATGGAAAATGTCCATTTGCAGACCAAGAGAAGACTATTTTTTGAAAATTTACCACTGGAATGACTGGCTCTGTTATTGAGCCAGTCATTCCAGTTGTAAATTTCCAAAAATAGTCTTCTCTTGGTCTGCAAATGGACATTTTTCAAGGCCACTTCAGAAGCCGTTTTGGCTGGTAGCATTTCCACCCACATATACCTATAGGCCCTGCTTGCTGAATTCCTACAGACTACATTCTCTGTGGTGTTTAAATCTGGACCTGCTGAATATATAGTGAAAACAAATTGAATGAAAGTTGTTGAAAGCCACCAACAACTTTCAGTCAAATTGTTTTCAAAACAATCAGCAGGTCCAGAATTATTATCCATTGAAATTATTGTCGATGGCCTTACCACAGTCGGACAGTTAAAAGTTAGCCCCCTTTTCCCAAATAAATGTACATAATGTAATATCATATTTTGCCTCGTTTTCAGCTACATTAGGCCCATTAGATGCTCCTGTACTGGTTCGTAAAAGTCTCACCCATTCCTCACTATCTCTCGAGTGGAACGGACATTTTCTAGAAAATGTTTTCTACCTGCTGCAAATGCAAAATGTGGACCTGTCCAGTGATTGGCGGATGTATAACGAATCAGATCCCATCACAGATAAAGTTATTAACGTGGATGGTCTGCATCCTTACACCACGTACAAGGTGAGCGAGATACTGAGAGTAGGACTAAAAATACTGGTGGTCTGGTGGTCCCTGGCTAGTAAAATTTCTGATGGACCAGTTGAGTTGCTGAAATCACTGCTAGTTACTAGTCCAACTCAGTACTAGTAGTAGAAATTTTCAGTTTACATTGAATTATTAAATGTAGCTGTTTTACTTATTTAGTGTCACGGTCAACCCTTTGTTATATAGGGTTGACTGTGACACTAAACAGGTAAAGCATAGTTTTTAAATGAATAGCATCAAAATTAAGCACAAACAATACTGTAATGTTAAAACTGTTTAACAGTCAAATTTAGTCAAGAAAATATAAATATTTCCTCATTGAATATTCCAATTTATTATCAGCTGATTGACACTAGTTGTTAGCTCACCTGGCCAGAATGGACAAGTGAGCTTAAGCCATGGCACCCACCCATTGACTGTCCATCCATCTCTGATAATCATTTCTTGTCAACACAACTCTAGAGTTCCCAATGGGTTAACGTGGACATTATCAGTATGATGTGCATGTGCTTTTTTCCTAGCTGTGAAATTCTTCATTACAGAGTTTTTTCCTGCTTTAAAAATCTTGAAGCAACACGTAACTTTAGAATGACTACATTGCCAATTATTTCTTATCAACCCAACTCCTACAGTCTAGCTATGATTCTTTTGAAACTTGGTACGTGCATGTTATCATTACCAGGTGCAGATGTGCTATCTGTATGGCTGTATGTCCCTCCATCTGTCCAGAATGACTCCATCTGTCTATCCGTCCATCTCTGACAATTGTTTCTTGTCAACGCAACTCCGCGTAAAGTTCCTAATGGATTAACCTAAAATTTGGTACGTCTTATCAGTGTCATGCGCAGATGTGCATGTGGTTTTTTTGCACCCAGGAACTTACTCATTACAGAATTATCCCCTTTTAATATCTGGAAACTCATGCACAACTTCAGAATACCTGCATGGCTTCATGCAAAATTTCTTTATTATCTGATTATTTTTGTCACTACTTGTGGGGTGATATAGCGATCAGCATCTCCGTTAGTCCATCTGTCTATTTGTCCATTTGTCTGTAACCATTTCTTGTCACTGCAACTCCTACAGTTTCGTTGTGATTCCTGTGAACGTTGGACGTTGGTAAATGTCACGCGTACCACCTGAAGATGTGCATGTGCCTTTTCCAACAAAATCTATCCTTATTTGCCAGAGTTATTTCCCCTGAGACACATAAAATTAATCAAAATTGTCTTTCGTGCCAGATCTTCCAAGAGTTTTGAAGCCTAAATGATTGCTATTGGGAGGGTGTGGGGGGGTGGGGTGGGGAGGGTTGATACATTCTTCTGATGACTCTTCTTTAAAGTTGACCACTGGAATGACTTGATAATTGAAAAAGTCATTCCAATGCTAAATCTTTTAGAAATAATCGGAGATTGCAAATGGACAATCACTGAGCAAATTTCTTGACATTCGTGACCAAACTTGACCATTAAAGGGTTAAAACTTAATCTAGGTTGCCCATGCAATATTGTGATTGTTGTATTCTCAGTTTAAGGTGTTGGCCATCCTGACACCGAGGCACGCTGTGGAGTCTGGTGTGAGCAAGCTGATTGGCACACTGCCTCATGGAGGTGAGGTAACCCTTTCATGACAAAGCCAGCCAATAACGGTCACTACAGTGGTCATGATGATGTCCAGTTGCAGGCCAAGAAAATGCTATTTTTGAAAATCTACCAGTGGTAAATTTTCAAAAGATTGTATTCTCTTGGCCTGAAAATGGATATTAAATACGCAAATTAGTTAATTTTCTTAACCAAATTTAGCGATTAATTTAAATGGTTAATGTAGTCATTACGTGTACAGGACATCATTTGCCTGTCAAACAGTGCAGAAATTCCTATGTGACTTCAAAGTTACAACATGTAGATGCATAATAGATGATCTGTTATGTAATTATCTAGCTATGGTAAATGTAAGCATGTGAAAAAATGATTTCAGACGCCAATGGTATTGGAGAAAAAAATTTAATTATAAAATTGTCTAGTGCGTTGTGAAAACCATGTCATTTTAGTTTAGTTCAGTTCAGTTTTATTATTCCCAGGTCACCATGTGGCATGAGGTGTCAGAATTTATAGTATAGAATTATGTACATAGGACGGGCTTAGTTGCAAAATGTGATATGGGCCAATTCTACAACCCATAGTAATAGGAAGTTGCCAAAATGCGATAAACGGCATTCACACTGATTGGTCACTTGAATATATTTCATTTTGCAATGAATGAAAATAGTGTTTTGCCACAGTTTGACAAAAGATAAACAATTACATTAAGAATTTTTCTGCTTTAAAAAAATGGATATATCTCGTTTTGCATCTAACTTCTTCAATTATTACACAGCTGTGAAATATTTACACATTTAGCATGATATTATAAGTCATCCTTAACATCTCAGTAAATACATGTATGCATTCATTTAGCACCACACCTCAACCGGCCCACAATAGGTAGCCAAACAGACCAGATCTCCTGTGCCATCTGTCAAGCCTGTCCAAATATCTACCACATCCATTTGAGAGTTATAGCAGACCCGTACTATGGATTCATAAACCCACATTTCTGATTTAAATGCCATCCAATTGACCATCACTACGATTGGCTAAAATAAATTATTGTAAGCCGTGATTTTTGACTAACAAAGTATACTTCTATAAGAATATTTCAACAGTATAACATATCAATATAATAATTATGATGATCCTTGTTCATCTCCGTCGCCACCATCATCGTCAGTATGGTTGTCATCGTTATCGACAGCGGCTGCATCATTGTCATCTTGATTAGGGTGTGCAAAATAATGCAGAGTTGTGCCTCTTGATTTAGCTATGCAGTTAGGATATTAGAATTTATCTGTACGTGAGTGTGTGTACCTTGTGACATATAGTGTATCAACATTTACCACATATATGTACATACACAGTGAGATATTTATTTATGAATTTTTAATTCATCGGTAAATACAGAGTGATTCACTGAGCCTACCTCCACTCCCCCGTCTATCCGGATTCTATCTGCCCATGCACCATCAACAACGGTGATGATTGTCTTATTTCATGGCAGATTGTTTGCAAACCTGATCATCATGTTCTTATAGGCATCTAATATAGTGACTATGAATGTAAAGTTGCATGCGCATGAGAATATAGGGAGGGCATTATGGATTTTCAGTGAACCCTGCATGAGACGTTGGATTGGATGACATAGCAGTTAAACATGCATGCAGATAAACAGAATGTGTTGACATGCTGGCCACAGATTGTTTAGCGCTAGTGGAACCAATGCTAAGATGTATAGACAGCACATTTTGTCTCGTTTAAGTATTTATACCAAATATAGTAACATTTTTCTATAAAAACCTGCTATTTGCATTGTTACAATAGAGTTTGCCGATGTCCAGTTTTAGGTAGCTGAGCATGAAGGCCTTTAGTCCTCTTGTTTTATATACTTAAGAGATTTTATAGAGAAAAAACTAATGTGTCATCTACATTACTAATCTGCAGTATATAGTGAGTATACAAAACATTACTGAACATTGTCCCACGGCGATCGCAAATGGCACACCCTCATGAACTCACCCCAGTTGTCATAGGTACCCCAGTTGTCATAGGTATCATTGTCAAAAATGACAGAAATTTGACAGACAAAGATATACTCCTTGCGAGTTAGAACTAGATTTTCTGTTTGTTCTTTCTTCTAGCACCATCTAGTTCACCTAGAATCATCAGTCTGACAGCGCCATCGACTACCGTCATCAGCGTGTCATGGACTCCTCCACTTATCCCCAATCGGCCATTACTTGGTTACCGTGTACAGGTAAGACAAGCATCGTGGTAATACATTTTATTGATGAAGATATGCTTCTGAATCGCCTGTTCATAATTAATAGAGGGATCCATTTCTAGCTTATCACATGTACAAAGTGTGGGAAGCTTAGCTAAAAAGGGAAGCTTAGCTAAAAAGGGAAGCTTAGCTAAAGAGGGGAGCTTAGCTAAAGGAGGGGGAGCGTGGTGTTTGCGTGTGCTGGTGTGCTTAGCTATGCCTCACCCCTTTTTACACACTTGATACACATAATAGAATCGATTTGAAACTTTGAAACCTGAATTCCCAGAATATAAATTTCAAGTTAATTATATGCATAAGCTGTTGAATACTTTGAAACTAATTTAACTTATAGCTATAGTTGCCTATGGCAGCAACAGCTCCCTGTCAAATTAGTTTCAAGATATTCAACAGAATGTTTATTAACCCTCTGGGCCCTACCAAGAATTTACAAAAAAGTGCTAGAAACCCTACAGCCAAAAGCTAGAAACTTGCTTAGAAACCTAGCCTATAAGCGGTAGTGGTGTGATAGCAGCGTAGTGCTACCATGCCAACTATATTAACTATTTTTGGCAAAGTAACAGATCATTATATATAAAACTATATATCATTAGAAAGGGCCATAAAATACCTTTAAGTACATATAAAATTTGTATGAATAAAATATATTTTAGTTAGTCAACGTGCCTCTCAAAATGGCCACACCTTGTAGGATAAATACATTGGTCTATTTTTGCAAAGTTTATCAAAGTTTTTTTTAATTTTACAAATGCCATTGATAAAGTTATTCACAATGGTATTAAAACTAACAGATACCAAAGTTTCGTGAGGGTTTTCATCCGATAAGATGTGAAAATGGCAATTATATTATGTCGTTGTACCGTAAAATTTTGAGAAATTCCGGTCATGATTTTGGGGGGAGGCCTCATTCAATGTTGAATAATTCCTTTATACATAACGAACACATACCAGGGTTTCTAAGCGTTGACAATGAATAAATGGCAAATTTTATGCTATGTAGCATTGCTGGTTGCAATCAGCAATTTAAGAAGCGAACGCGAATGTTTTACACTAAGATCCTATAGCATCAGACATTTTTTCGTAGCGGCGTCTCCAATAGGAATCGTTTACCGTGATAGATCGCGAGAGAACGAGAGGAATTTGTAGAATCATACCCATATCTAATATACGAGTACCACGCTCATTACCCGTTATTAGCATCACCGTATCACGCGCTATAAGATTGACGCGTCTGATTGGTCGGGAATTCATGAATATTAATTTTTCCGGTAAGATGGCGACACGATCAGCTGTTTTGGAAAATAGTTGTGTGTTCAAATATGTCAATCTATGCATATTTCTTGTACGCCACAAACTAAAAAGTAGACAGATGACTAGATTAACCATATTGACAATCGGGAAGTGGGATGCCGATATATTTGACAGCTTTGGCATCTCAACTCGGCGTAATTAATGCTAGTAATTTGAAGAGTAAGTTTTCTTGGAAATTGTAAACAAAGACATGCATCGATGATTGAGATTATCGGATTGTTTATCTATAACCTTATTGTTATTTCGCGACCAGAGGTAAACGAATGGATTTATATATTATTGGTTCTGCTGCTTTCTTACCACAATCTATAACTTTCTCGGTTAAATTAGTCATTGAGTAACTGAAAACTTGGGAAGTAACACCACATTGCCTAACAATCATTGATGATTGGAACTCACTAATTATTCCTTAGAAAACAAATATTTCACTATTGCCCTTGTTACAAACATTCTATCACCATTTACTGTGTGGCCAGTATCCTCTGATCAAAGATATAGAGAACCGGGGCCCAGAAACAAACTTGCACTATCATGGAAGTGTGCCCAAAATTAAAAACAATTATCACATTTGAACCTGAAATTCCAGAATTTCATGTTTACAGTCATTATAAAGGTAAGATGTTGAATATTTTGAATCAAGTTTGAAGCTGGCGCTGCCTTAGCCAGCTTCCAGTCAAATTAGTTTCAAAATATTCAACAGAATTTAGAAACATTTGTAACAAATTTTTTATTCACTCTTATCGATTGAAAAGGTTAATCCAGTAACTAGTAGTCATACTCCCTTTTTGGACTATATATGCCCACCATTTATTATATTACTCATTTCTGCGCTAAAATCTGAGGGCGGTGTATGACCATAACAGCCGTTGTCGGGTCATAGTGCTTACCAGTATATCCCTATGATCCTGCGCCATACATGTATATTGTTAACCATCTAACATTTGAGCCAAACCAAAACTGCTGCAGTGACCAAAGTAACATTATTTTTTAAACTGTATCACTGGAATGACTGGCTATTGGTCTGCATATGGGCATTGTCTATGAGAAAATGGAAATTTTCATGAAAAAATTTGATTGTTAAAGTCTTAATATAACTCTTAGAATTTGCCTATTTTTAACTTGTTGTTCCTATTTTTTTCAGGTGGGCGGACAATGGCTTAAAAACATCAGAGACTTTCTTCTGCTAAGTGGGCTGATGGATTTCCAAACATGGATTTTATAAAGAGAAAAATTTGTTGATCTGTGTAAAATAAGACTGCTAAGACTGCTGGGATATTGCAATTGCCTCCATTCATCTGTCTATCCATCCATCTCCAAAAGCTTTTGGTAGAATTCAATCAAAATTGATATGATTATGAATTCGGAGACACCGTATACACTAGGCTCCATCGCAATGAATCAGCCAAGAATGACGCAAATATGATTCGGCGGCAGTGAAATATACAACATAAATCTGCACACGAGCAAGGTTAGATTAACCCTTTTTCCGATGAATTCCGCATACCTCATTTTAATGATACCATAAAGGAAAACTGGTGAATATTTTAAAATTAGTTTGACTGCAAATTGCCTTAGGCAGCAATGGCTTTCAGTCAAATTAATTTCAAAATATTCAATAGAATAGATTTTATACTGTAAGCATCATACTTTTTCAGGGATTTATTGGTGAAAATGAGAAAGGGTTAAATAATAGATGAATCCAATCTGTCATCCAAGTATATGACATCATAATGAATTACATCACATATAGGCTGACGTCACAATCAAAATATCTATTGGATGACGTAGCTAAGTCCATCATGCACTTTTGAAAGTCTGTCAGTTGTACGAATTGTATGCCATTTACTAAACATTCTGTTGAATAATTGAACAGACCCCAGTCAGATTTGTTTCAAAATATTGAACAGGTTAGCTGTATCTATAGTAATCATGGAATTGGGAATTTAGGATTCAAAGTGTATAAACTGAACCCAACACACGCAAATCATGGATGGAGCTTACCTAGAGATGGGGCAGAGCTAAAAGTGGATTCCTCTATTAGAAAATCCAAATTTCTGCCATGCCCACTTGTCAATGCCAGTCTTTGCTATGTTTAACCCTTTCACCGACAATCCTGGAAACAATGTGCCATGGCCAATGATGGTGGTAGCCTAATTTCTCAATCCAAAAGAAATTTACGTTTTTGTGTAAAGATTTTGAATTAATTACCTACCTGTATCTTATCGCCTTGGGTCCTTTCATGATCCCCATGTTTTGAAAAAATGTAGGTATTATAATTGTCTCCATCTACCCATCTGTAGGTCCATCATGCTATCCCCTCCCAAACAGGTGGGTGAAATTCAACCAAATTTGGTATGTGGGTTACCCATGATTGAGCTTTGTAAGACCATATTTAGATTTGGTTCCGCCCCCTGTGGGTCGGGGGATGGGGTCCAAAGGACAAATAACTCCTCCCAAACTGTTGTGTGGAATTCAAAGGGATTTGATATGGGTTACCATACAATTGTGAATTTCCCCCTCTCTCCTCCCCCCTCCCTTCCCCCCCCCCCCCCATAGGGGGAGGGGGGAAGAGTGGGTGTTCAAAAGATCGCTCTCACACACCCTCTCCATGAATTGAAATTAAGGCCAAATGAGCCACTACATGTCTCTAACAGGATTACTAGATTCTACTTTAGCCCATGAAATTTTCATTTGTGACCAAGGGAAGACTATCTTTGAAATTTTAACACTGGAATGACTGGTTCGGTTATCGAGCCAGTCATTCTAGTGGTACCTTTTTACAAATAGTCTTATCTTGCTCTGAATATCTACATTTCTGAAGATCACAGCAATGACATTTTTTGGCCACCATGACCATTGACATATCAAATTGTTACCATCAGGCTGGTCGTTTACAAATTGTACTAGTCATAGTCAATTACTACTAGCCTCTGGCTCATGTTAATTTTTAACTCCTGCTTTCACAGATCATTTCCCCTTATGACATCCAGATTTTCCACAACAATCCACTCCAGTCTCTGTGTAATGCCACTCTTCCAAAATCAGTGGTTGGAATTCAAACAAATTTGGTAGGTGATTATGGAGTGCAAGGCAGCAAGAGGGCATTTACATTTGGCTCCGCCCCCAGGGATTGGATGGGGTAACGAGGTCAAATTGGTGAACATGGGTTCTGCTATAATGCATCATCGACCAAGCAATCTAGTTATCACTTAGATTCCATTGACAGGTAGATTCAATTTTTAAAGCACAACAGTGTTGTCGGGGACTTGATGCTTGATAGATAACATTATGAACAAGAGTAATCAGAGATTGTAAACCACTGCCGAGACTACCATACCATTTTTCTCACAATGTACATAGCGGTTTTAAAATTAATTTTTAGCACATCCAAATTTGTTAAATCATAGTGTATGGCCCTCTACTTTGTTAAAATTTGAGCAAAATCTAACCAGTAGTTTCCGAGATGTCCATAGATTAAAATGTGTATCCAATCTGGATCCTGGGTTTTTGTCCATATCACAGATAACTTCTGGAAATCCTTGTTTAGGTTATGTTGCTTTGGTGTGTTAAAATTTGAAACCAGTAGGATCAATATTTTAGATGCAATACCGGATGCACACAAATTTAATAAATACCCCCTTCCCCTTGCAGGAGAAGGGTAAAGATCCTGAAGTCTCAAAAAGTAATCTGTTGAGTATATTTCGATATATTTAATTGGAATCTATTGTTGCCTAAAGCAGCAGCGGCTTCCAATCAAATTGGACTCGATATATTCAACAAATCTACTATACATAGTCCAGTCTGATTACCTAAGATGAGATTCTCTCTCCCTCTCACTTCGAGAACTTTATTTGATATTTGCACTGGTAGTTTGCAAATAATACAGTATGCAACCCTATAACACACAAGCTTTACCACTGGAACATGTTGTCACCTAATGTAGCAACATCTTCCAGTCCAGTCGATCTCAAAATATTCAACAGTTTAATCACCAGTCCTAAGTAATATGGCACTCTTACATAGAAGAAACTGTATCAGCAAAATCTTCCACCAAATCCGTTGAGAAATGAACACCAGTTCTTTTAATTTAATTTGAAAATTAAAAATTTTGATATACGGTTAATAAAATAGCACAGAAGATAGAATTACAGAATCATCATTTTCATGAAATCTCAACCTGATCATTGTCATATTCACCATATTATCCTGAAGAAGAAAATATGTTCATAATGTTATCTATCAAGCATCAAGTCCTCGACAATGATGGAAAGTAAGTGATAACTAGATTGCTTGGTCGATGACGCATTATAGTAAATCCCCATGTTCACCGCTTTGACCTCTTTACCCATCCCATCCCTGGGGGGGGGGCAGAGCCAAATGTAAATCTCTTCTGCACTCC
This sequence comes from Chaetoderma sp. LZ-2023a, assembly GCA_034401795.1. Classification (NCBI taxonomy): domain Eukaryota; kingdom Metazoa; phylum Mollusca; class Caudofoveata; order Chaetodermatida; family Chaetodermatidae; genus Chaetoderma; species Chaetoderma sp. LZ-2023a. The sequence continues at coordinate 39,560,707 of CM067374.1, read as the reverse complement.
ATAATCACATACCAAATTTGTTTGAATTAGTTTTATTACACAGAGACGGGAGTGGATTGTTGTGAACAATCTGGATGTCATAAGGGGAAGTGTTCTGTGAGAGCAGGAGTTAAAATTAACATGAGCCAGAGGCTAGTAGAAATTGACCAGGGTTAGTACAATGATCAGCCCGGTGGTAACAATTTCATGTCATCCCTTTAATGGTCATGGTGGCCAAAGAATGCCTCTGCTGTGATCTTAAGAAATGTTGATTTGCAGAGCAAGACTTTTTGAGAAAATTTACCACTAGTATGACTGGCTCGGTAATTGAGCCAGTCATTCTAGTTGTAAAATTTTAAAAATAGTCGTCCTTGGTCTGTATAGAAAATTTGAAGGGCTAAAGTAGAATCTAGTAATCACTAGTCCTATCTAAATGTAGTGGCTCATTTGGCTTAATTTCAATTCATGGAGAGTGTGTCAACTGGTGTGCGTGAGTGGTCTATGAAAAATCCATAGATCTAGATAAATCTGGAAGACTCCAATCTCTGCTTACAATAACCCCTTCTCCACCTCAAAGAAATAAATGTCAGGCAATCGGGCGAAGCCAAATCTAAATGTTGTCTTGCAAAGCGCAATCATATAGGTAACCGCCATACCAAATTTGGTTGAAATTGACCCAAATGTTTGGGAGGAGATAGCATGATGGACGTACAGATAAGTGGATGGAGGCAATTATGTCCCCATTTTTTCAAAACATGGGGATATTAAATGGACTCAAGGAGACAAGGTAGATATGGGGATAATGAATGGACTCAAGGACACAAGGTAGGTAGGTATAATTAATTCAGTCATCATACTAAAATATCATTTTCTTTTGGATTGAGAAATTAGGCTACAACCATCATTTGCCATGCCATATTGTTTTCAGGACTTGTCATGAAAAGGTTAAACATAGTAAAAACTGGAATTGACAAAAGGAAGGACAAAGCAGAAATTTAGATTTTCTAATGGATGGATCTACTTTTAGCTATATCTCACCCATCTCTACATAGGTTCCGTCGATGATTTGCACATGTTGGAATCAGTTTATATACTTTGAATCCTGAATTCCAAATTTCATGGTAACCATAGATACCGCTAACCGTGTGAATATTTTGAAACTAATTTCAAGTACTTTGATTTGACTGAAAGCTGTTGCTGCCCAACTCACCAGGGCAGCAAAGTCTTGCAGTCAAACTAATTCTAAAATATTAACCAGCTTTCCTTTATGATAACATTAAAATGAGATATGGACAATTCATCTCTTACCTTGATCGTGTGCGCGTTATATTGTGTAGATTTAACTCTGCTGTCGCCGCTACTCACATAACAAATTCAGTTAACCTTTTGCTCCTCCCCCATCAGCCCCTTCTGACCCAAGCAGTGTCACAGCCTAGTGTATTAGGTTGTCTCGTATTATACAGCCATAGGGCCATGATATGGTAAATCACCAGATTTGGTTATATTCCTTTAACTTTGACAGTCTTCCATCATCCCACCCCCAGGCTGGGGATGGAGCCTAGTGTTAATGGTGTCTCCCACTCCACAAGCATATCGGTAATTTACACAATAATTTTGATTGAATTCTACCAAAGCTTTCTGAGGAGATGGATGGACAGACAGATAGATGGAGGTGATTGTAATATCCCTGCAGTTTTTTCAAAACGTGTGGGTATAATTAAGAGATTAAATTAAATTTATTGATATTTGATTCAAATCCCACCCAATCTCAAATGGTACATAGAGCTTATATGAGATGTACATTAGCTGAGCCCTCAGGAATACGGTTGATAACAGTCAGCAGTCGATCCAGAATGTACATCATGTTTTAGTTCAAATATACTGTTTCCCTACAGAAATTAGATTATAGAGTAACACAGGACATCAAATTTTCATTTTTTATAAAATCCACGTTAGTAAATCCATTAGCCGTAGCAGGAAAAACTGAGTCCGTTTAGAAGCAGACCAAGAGCCAGTCATTCCAGTGATACATTTTCAAAAATAGTCTTCTCTTGGTCTGCAAATGGATATTTTCCTAGATAACTGCAGAAGCAGTTTTGGTCTGACTTTAGTGCTAGATGGTTAACAATATACAGTGCAACATATAGCCAGTAATATGATATATACTGTTAGACCCTATGACCCGACGGCGGCTGTTATGGTTACACACCACATGCAGACTTTAGCACAGAAATCAAACATAATACAGGGTGGGAATATATCCTCCAAGAAATAGTACTACTACTACTATTGCATTAACCCATTTCAACTGACCAGAGCAATTAATACATTTGAAATGAATGTGTCAAAATTAAGTTGAATTCTTTGAAATTAATATGACTGGAAGCCAGCTCCCAGTCAAATTGGTTTCAAAATTATATTCAACATCTTACTTATAGAATGACTGTGAAAGCGAAATTCTGGGATTTGAGGTTCAGTGGTAAAATGTGATAATTGGTTTTGATTTGTGGCCCACTTCCCTAATGGTGCAGGTTACTCGGCTACAGTGAAATATTTGTCTTCTCCGGCATCATTATAATTATTAAGTTAGTAAATGTGATTTCACCGCTTATTTTCACCAGTTACTCAATAGTCGATTTAACCGAGAAAGTTATAGATTGTTGCAAGAGAGACGCAGAAACAATAATATATATCCCGTTCGTTTACCTCTGGTCACGAAATAGTAATACGGTTGAAGATAAACAATCCTAAGCTCAAGCAACGATGCGTGTCTTTGTTTACAATTTTTGAAAAAAATTCGACTTCAAGCACTGTCAGTAATAAGGCCGAGTTGAGATGCCGAAGCGGTCAAATATATCGTCATCACGCTTCCTAATTGGCGGTTTCGTTAATCTAGTCATCTGTCTACTTTCTAGTCTGTGGCGTACAAGAAATGTGCATAGATTGACGTATTGGCGCACAAAGTTTAGTACTTTTTTGCAAAACAGTTGATCGTGACGCCATTTTGCCAGAAAAAATTAATATGCATGGATTCCCAACCAATCAGACGCGTCAGTCTTATAGCACGGTATATGGTATTGCCAATAACGGGTAATGAGCTTGGTACTCGGAAGTTAGATATGGATCAGACTCTGCAAATTCTTCTCGTTCTCTAACAATCTTTCACGCTAAACGATTCCTATTGGAGACGCCTCGTTGAAAAAATTACTGATGCTATTGAATGTTAGTGTAACACATTCGCGTTCGCTGTTTAAATCGGTGATTGAAATCAGCAATGATGCATAGCATAAAATTTGGCATTTATTCGCCATCACTTCTGAGCAACTCTTGTATTTATTCAGTTATGTATAACGGAATTATTCAACATTGAATGAGGCCCCCCCCCCAAATCATGAGCGGAATTTCTCAAAATTTTACGATACCATGACATAATATAATTGCCATTTTCGCATCTTATCGGATGAAAACCGTGACAAAACGTTGGTGTCTGTTAGTTTTAATACCAATGTCATTAAATTTCTCAATGGCATTTGTAAAATAAAATAAAAAATGGATAAATTTTGCAAAAATAGACCAATGTACTTATCCTACAAGGGGTGTCCATTTTGACAGGCAGGTTGACCAACTAAAATATATTTTATTCGTACAAATTTTAAATGTACTAAAAGGAATTTTATTGCCCTTTCTAACGATATATAATTTTATATATACACCTGTGCAAAAGTTAAGCACCACCCTATTTTTACGCACATGCGAGGGTATATTCATGTGCTATGAAGAAAGCAATAGCATAAACATTTATGTACCCATCCATCTTAGTGCAAGAGGTAATAATGCAACTAGAGGATTGCTGATTATGATGGTGGGGAAACACTGTATGTTTTTGTTTGAACTTGAAAACGAGGCCTGAATATGGTTACGTTGACACAACTGACAACTATTGCCCTACAGTTGACACACGTGGCTAGATTGTCATTAATGGTGTCTGAAAACGAAGTTTAACATCTGTGCACGAGTTTGAGACTGTCATTATTAATACCGGGTATATCCACCTTGTGCCTGGATGACGGCCTGGACACGACGTCTCATGCTGGTCACCAACCGACTGATACGCCATTGTGGTATTCGTTGCCATTCAAGATGGAGTGCGTCTGTTAATTCCTGTAGGTTCTGCACAGGAGGATCCCTCCTTCTCACCATGTTTCCCAGAATGTCCCAGATATGCTCAATAGGGTTCATGTCAGGGCTCCTTGCTGGCCATGGTAGGGTTTCGATGGCATTCTGGCGGAGGTATTCATGCACAGCTCTAGCACGATGTGGTCTGGCGTTGTCATCCCTGAATATAGGGTGGGTTCCAGGTGCATGATTTACAAAATGAGGGACCACAACTCTATCCAGTATGGAATCTTGATATCTTTGTCCATTTAGTGTTCCAGGTACAGTCAACAGATCCAGCTTACAATCAAATGAGATGCACCCCCATATCATAACGGAACCTCCACCAAATGGAACTTCTTCCATGATGTTACGTTGGTTGTACGCCGTGCGTCTGGACCTCCATACACGAGTTCGACCATCTGTGGCATGAAGCAGGAACCGACTTTCATCGGACCAGTGTACCCGTCTCCAGGATCTCATGTTCCAGTGTCTTCTTTCGTTGCACCACCTCAGACGCTCCTCTTTGTGGTGTGCAGTGAGGAGAGGACGTCTGACAGGTCTCCTAGCTTTCATGCTAGCAGCATACAGTCTCCTTTTGACGGTAGACATTGACACTCTATTGCGCGTTTCCCTTTGCTGGCTGAGCACTCTGCTGTTGGTGAATGGAGATCTCCTAACAAGGCGTACTAGGGCTCGATCATCACGGGCAGTAGTCTTCTTCGGTCTTCCAGATCTAGGCCTGTCCTTCACCTCGTTAGTTTGCCCATGTTTTGCAATCAAACGACTGATTACAGTATGGTTAATGTTCAGCTGTCTGCCAATCTCTCTGCATGACATACCAGTGGTATGCATGCCTATGATTTGCCATTTCACACGATCACTTAACCTTCGTCTTGCCATAGTGGTTCACAATCAAGAGCTAATTCTCTCTGTACAAATAAACCACGGTCATGAACACAAAATTCCTAATCGTGTAGCCTAAATCTGTATGTAATGTTCTACACCTCAAACTGGACTTTTACATAACTGAACACGTGTGCTGTTTCCCGCCACGCACGGACATCAAGCGGCGTGAAGTCATGCATGCATGTGCATTTCGTACTTGGAATTATGTCAGCTAACGCGGGGACAAAAAGTATGGCAGCCTAGTTGTACCATCATGTTTCTACGTTCTATTGTTTTTGCTGGTGCTTAACTTTTGCACAGGTGTATATATGGTGGCCTGTTACTTTGCCAAAAATAGTTAATATAGTTGGCATGGTAGCGCTATACCGCTATCGTCTCGCTGCCGCTTATAGGCTAGGGTTCTAAGCAAGTTTTCTAGCTTCTGGCTGTAGGGCTGTGAGCATGTTTTTGTAAAATCTTGGAGTGGCCCAGAGGGTTAACTGATGTCATAATCATAATGAGGTAGCCCTATCACGAAAATCAAAACGTCTGTCACTAATGCGTATGAATTGTATGTTGTGTGATAAAATTACAATTTAATGAACATTCAGTTGACTAATATGAAACTAATTTGACTGGAAGCTGTTTATATCTGTCACACAAAATAAGTTGTCTGAGGTTTGCCCAAAATGGTTGGGTCACTGCTAGAAATTGGCAGGTCATAGCTAGAAATGGGTGGGCCATAGCTAGAAATGGGCAGGTCATAGCTAGAATTGGGGGGTGGGTGAAATTGGTGTGTCATAGATAGAAATGGGTGTCATAGCTAGATAGGGGCGAGTCATAGCTAGAAATTGGGTCAGAGCTAGAAATGGGAAGGTCATGACCAGAAATGGGTGGGTCAAAGCTAGAAATGGGCGGGTCATAGCTAGAAATGGATGGGTCATAGCTTGAAATGGTCTGGTCATAGCTAAAAATGATCTGGTCATAGCTGGAAATGGTCGGGTCATCGCTAAAAATGGGTGGGTCATGCTAGAAATGGTCGGGTCATTGCTAAAAATGGTCGGGTCATAGCTAGAAATGGGTAGGTCATAGCTCAAAATGGTCGGGTCATAGCTAGAAATGGGTGGGTCATAGCTAGAAATGGTTGGGTCATAGCTAGAAATGGTCGTCAGGTCATAGCTAGAAATGGTCGGGTCAAACTAGAAATGGTCGGGTCATAGTTAGAAATGGTCGGGTCATAGATAGAAATGGGTAGGTCATAGTTAGAAATGGTCGGGTCATAGCTAGAAATGGGTGGGTCATAGCTAGAAATGGTTGGGTCATAGCTAGAAATGGTCGTCAGGTCATAGCTAGAAATGGTCGTCAGGTCATAGCTAGAAATGGTCTGGTCAAACTAAAAATGGTTGGGTCATAGTTAGAAATGGGCGGGTCATAGTTAGAAATGGGCGGGTCATAGTTAGAAATGGTTGGGTCATAGTTAGAAATGGGTGGGTCATAGTTAGAAATTGGTATGAATTGTGTCTTTACTGCTTAATGAACCATTTTGTTGAGTATTTTGAAACTAATTTTACTGGTTGCTGCTGCTGCCTATCAGCAATCAGCACCAAGTCAAATTAATTTCAAAACATTCAACAGCTTACCTGTATAGGATTCATGTATTCTTACATACATGGAAGAGAGGTCGCTAATTGAGCATAACATATGTTCAGATCAGACAGGCAGCGAAATGACACAATACTAATATTATCTCTATATTGCCTGTCTAGGTGGAGCCAATGAACTTTCCACATATTCGTTCTGTGACAAAAGAAGTTGTCGCCAACATAACCTCATGGACGGTGGGTCAGTTACAACCAGGTACGACATACATGATCTCTGTATCAGCATGGAACAAGGATGGAGAAGGACCGATACACAGCAAAAACATCAGCACGCCAACTCCAGAAAATGGTACATTTTCTATAATATTAACCATTGAATTGTCAACACCCCCAAAACCAGCACCTATAGTGAACTTGAGGAATGTCGCTTTACAGGGCAGGAAAAACCCATTTTTGGAAATCTAGCATTGGAATGGCTAACTCGATATCCAAGCCAGTCATTCCAGTAGAAAATTTTCAAAATTAGTCATCTGTTGGCCGGTAAATGGACATTCACTAAGCAAAAGATCAAAATTTTCTTGAACAATTTTGACCATTAAAGCAAAGCATCTTCACAAAGTCTTCTCGTGTGATATCCACTCAAGCTCCTTCCAGGTTTTGTTTCAGTCATTCATCTTCCAATCTATCATCTGTCAGTATGTTCGCTTTAGTATTCAAGGAGTCATTTCAAATTGGCCTGGATTGTAAAGGATTGTAACTCCGGGGTCTTGTTATACACAATAGCCTCATTCTCTCTATATTCCGCCATCTCTAGCCAAGCTGTACGCGTGATAGAATAGATATGTTCACACTGACGCCTGAATTCACAAAATCTAAATTTCCAGACCTAAAACATCCTCTTCAGTGGTCTTGAGGAATTGCGAGCCAAGAGGAGTGTTCTTGAAATTTCACAACTGGAAAGAACTGGCTCGATAACTTTCAGAAATAGTCTTCTCTTGGTTTGCAAATATACATTCATTTTATAAAAGGCCCTAACAATTAAAAGGTCAAATGATTGAAAAAATTGCATATACTTAATTATTTGAAAGAATTTTTGCTGTATGATTCAAAACTTCCATGTTTTTCTTGTCCTCTAGTCTCAAGTCAGGAGATTCCGTATTTGATCCTGGGTGCCGATCATATGGTGCTGAAACAGAACTTACTGGATATCCTCTATTATGAGGCGGACATGGTCCATAAAGACAACAACAGAAGCATACTCGTAACAGGTATGCAACAATACTTAAAGGTGCATATTCACAGCAAAATGCTTCAGAGGGGTAAATTATGTACCTCAATGTAATGTAATGAAATAAATCTTAACATATGATAATTTCATTCCATATAAATAAATTTCAAAGGTTTAGTTGTGAATTTGAATTAGTGACTCGTGCCTGTAATTCAATTTGACAACTTAAAAAATTATATTAATTTATATGTAATTAAATCATCACGTGCTAAAATTTATTTTGTTTCATTACATCTAGGCACACAATTTAAGCCTCTAAAAGTATATAATATTAACAGTTTTATTTTGAGCCTTTCTCCTGTTAATACGCACCTTTAAAGAGAAGTCCATATATTCGTTAGTGTTATGGTGGGTAAACAGTGGACTAAAAGTAGTCTTGATGAGAGTGTCTTGATTGTTGAGGATTATTAGCTCACATGGCCGCGGGAGGAATTGATTCAAAACTCATAACACATCACCTAGTGCAACGGTAGACCCAAGTTTGTTCAAGGCAACCTGATTGGCCTATTTGCCTGGCAGCCATCTTGAATGAGAAACATTTCGCGAAAATGACTTCTTCTCCCGAACCACTGAAGGGATAGGTCTGAAATTTGGTAAATATGCTTAGGGACCAAGGTCCATTCAAGTTTGTTCAAGGGAAGTTCGTACATTAAAAAACATAGCCGCCATCAACCAATCAAAATTTAGCGTTGGTCATATTGACTTTTTTGTATTTGATGTATTTTTATGGCGAAAATTGCTTTATGTATGCTTATCAGTGTGCCGAGTTCATATATGCCACTTTCGAGACTATCGGATAAACGGTTTGGCTGCCATCTTGGTTTGTTTTCCCGACATAGGCTCCCATAGTAAAGCAATGAGCCCATAGTAAAGCAATGGTGAATTCTTTAAACGACTTTTTCTCAAGAACCACTTGGCCAATTTCAATTATATTTTGGAGGAAGCATTCATAGAGTGTAGAGATCAAAGTTTGTTCAAATGAAGCGGATCGGTCAAAATCCAAGATGGCGGGCGGCCAAAATGGCTGATTTTTAGAAACACTAAAAAATCTTCTGAAACCGCTGGAGGAATTGATTCAAAACTCATAACACATCATCTGTGGCAACGGTAGACCCAAGTTTGTTCAAGGCAACCTGATTGCCCGATTTGCTTGGTGGCCATTTTGGATGACCTAGTTTTTGCGAAAATGACTTCTCCCAAACCGCGGAAGGGATAGAGCTGAAATGTATTAAATATGCTTAGGGACCAAGGGCAATTCAAATTTATTCAAAGGAATTTTGTACGTTAAAAAACATGGCCAGCATCAACCAATCAAAATTTAGCAGTTGTTGGTCATATTGTTTTTTGTATTTGATGTATTTTAATGGTGAAAATTGCTCTATATATGCTTATCAGGGTGGCGAGTTCAAATATGCCACTTTCGAGACTCTTGGATAAATGGTTTGGCTACCATCTTGGTTTGTTTTCCCGCTATAGGCTCCCATAGTAAAGCAATGGGCCTATAGTAAAGCAATGGGGAATTCTTTAAACGACTTCTTCTCAAGAACCACTGGGCCGATTTCAATTATATTTGGCAGGAACAATCCTTACGGCATAGATATTCAAGTTTTTTCAAATGAAGTCGGTCGGACAATTTGGGCGGCGCCCATCTTGGATGTTGCCCGATTTTTAGAAAACTCATTAAATATGATCTAGGGCAACAACTGAAACAAGTTTGTTCAAGAGAACTTGATTGGCCAAATAGTTCGGTGGCCGTCTTGGATGACCTATTTTTTTCGAACCCGACTTCTTCAGAACCGGTGGAAGGATCAGGCTGAAATTTGGGAGATTTGATTAGGGCCTAAGGGCCATTAAAATTTGTTCACGGGAAGTTGATCCATCAAAAAATATGGCTGCTGTGGCCCAATCAAAATGTAGCATGTTTGGTGGCCATATTGAATTTTTTATTTTGACGAATCTTGAAGCCGAAATTGGTTTTTATCTATGTGTTTGGGCATTCTGATTTCAGGTTTGCCATTTTCGAAACTGTTGGATGAATGTTTTAGCGGCCATCATTGATCATTTTCCAACTAGAATCTCCCATGTACTAAAGCAATAGAAAATTTCAAGTGTATTTGGCAGAAAACATACTTAGGGCATAGGGATACATGTTTGTTCAAATGAAGCGGGTCTGTAATTTGCCTGGCGGCCATCATGGATTTTTTAAATGCCATTAAAAATCTTTTCCGAATCCGCATTCAAAACTCATGACAGGTTATTTACGGAAACAGCTGAATCCAGTTTGTTCAATGGAACTTGATTGCCTAATGCTTTAGCAGTCATCTTGGATGACTGGATTTCATGAACAGATTGGGCCGAAATTTGGGAGATATGATAAGGGACTAAGGGCTGTTAAGTTTTGTTCAAAAGTAGTTGGTACATAAAGAAACATGGCTTCTGTTTTCTTGTTATAATTCTGCTCAACTCTGTAGGGTTCTACTTATTGTTGATGGCCTTTCTGGTTGAAATGCCTATGATGCAGGTGAGCGATACAGGCCCCTTGGGCCTCTTGTTAACTATCTCACTGATGCAAGCCACTGACAATAATTTCAAGGGGCAATAACTCTGGGTATGCTGAATATTTTGAAAACAATTGGACTGAAAGTTGTTGGTGGCTTACCCACCAACAACTTTCAGTCAAATTGTTTTCAAAATATTCAGCAGGTTCAGAATTAAACCCCATGGAAAATGTAGCTTGCAGAAAAACAGTTAACGCATAAGTGACTAAAATGTCTGATTCTTAGATTCCAATCCGCTTCATATAATATATGGTGTTTATTTTGGAAACAGTGCTGCTGAAAGCTGTTGTTGTCTTGACGGTAATAGATTTCAGCAACATTGTTCCAAAATGTACAGCAGCCTTTTGTCTACTGACAGATTGGCATTTAACCTTTTGACCAAAGCATGATGGATGTTATGGCGTTACTGAGATTGACAATAACTTATGCCTTTAATGACTAAGTTTGGTCAAAAATATCAAAATACTTGGTTATTGAATGTCCATTTGCAGGCCAAGAGAAGACTATTCTTGAAAATTTACTGCTGCAATGATTAGCGCGGTTATCAAGTCAGTCACTCCAGTCGTAAAATTTAAAAAAAATAGTATTCTCTTTGCCTGCAAATGAATCTTCCTCTGTGAATACCCATGTTGAGTCTGTTTTGGGGCCAACGGCCTTGAAAGGATTAAATCTCTAATGAGATAGTTAGTGATAACTTGTGAAGCAAAATTCACTAGATTTTACTGAATTTGAATAATGTATTTCATAAATATTCTTTGACACGGTAACATGTATCTATTGGTCAGTTCTTTAGTCATTTACTGGTCACGCCTGTCAAAATAGGCTTATGTTTTTACAGGCTTCTGTAGTGGTCTTGAGGAATGTCCATTTGCAGGCGAGAAGACTATATTTTAAAATTTACTACTGGAATGACTGGCTCGATTTCCGATCTAGTCATTCCAGTGGTAAATTTTCAGAAATAGTCTTACCCTCGCCTGCAAATTGAAATTCAATATGGAAATATATTGATATTGTTGACCAAAGTTGGCCATTTAAGTGTTAAATAATTATGTAATATTCTCCTAGCTATTGGTATCTATCGCTAGCTCATATCAGATAATTATGAAAATTGACATCTCTGATCTTCCTCAAGCATCAGCTGTTAGAACGCTGGCCCTGAAGCATCAGCTGTTAGAAGTCTGGCCCTGAAGCATCAGCTGTTAGAACTCTGGCCCTGAAGCATCAGCTGTTAGAACGCTGGCCCTGAAGCATCAGCTGTTAGAACGCTGGCCCTGAAGCATCAGCTGTTAGAATGCTGGCCCTGAAGCATCAGCTGTTAGAACGCTGGCCCTGAAGCATCAGCTGTTAGAACGCTGGCCCTGAAGCATCAGCGGTTAGAACGCTGGCCCTGAAGCATCAGCTGTTAGAACTCTGGCCCTGAAGCATCAGCTGTTAGAACTCTGGCCCTGAAGCATCAGCTGTTAGAACGCTGGCCCTGAAGCATCAGCTGTTAGAACGCTGGCCCTGAAGCATCAGCTGTTAGAAGTCTGGCCCTGAAGCATCGGCTGTTAGAACTCTGGCCCTGAAGCATCAGCTGTTAGAACGCTGGCCCTGAAGCATCAGCTGTTAGAACTCTGGCCCTGAAGCATCAGCTGTTAGAATGCTGGCCCTGAAGCATCAGCTGTTAGAACGCTGGCCCTGAAGCATCAGCTGTTAGAACGCTAGCCCTGAAGCATCAGCGGTTAGAACGCTGGCTCTGAAGCATCAGCTGTTAGAACTCTGGCCCTGAAGCATCAGCTGTTAGAACTCTGGCCCTGAAGCATCAGCTGTTAGAACGCTGGCCCTGAAGCATCAGCTGTTAGAACGCTTGCCCTGAAGCATCAGCTGTTAGAACGCTGGCCCTGAGGCATCAGCTGTTAGAACTCTGGCCATGAAGCATCAGCTGTTAGAACTCTGGCCCTGAAGCATCAGCTGTTAGAATGCTGGCCCTGAAGCATCAGCTGTTAGAACGCTGGCCCTGAAGCATCAGCTGTTAGAACTCTGGCCCTGAAGCATCAGCTGTTAGAACTCTGGCCCTGAAGCATCAGCTGTTAGAACTCTGGCCCTGAAGCATCAGCTGTTAGAACTCTGGCCCTGAAGCATCAGCTGTTAGAACTCTGGCCCTGAAGCATCAGCTGTTAGAACTCTGGCCCTGAAGCATCAGCTGTTAGAACTCTGGCCCTGAGGCATCAGCTAACTCTGGCCCTGAGGCATCAGCTGTTAGAACTCTGGCCCTGAAGCATCAGCTGTTAGAACTCTGGCCCTGAAGCATCAGCTGTTGGAATGCTGGCCCTGAAGCATCAGCCGTTAGAATGCTGGCCCTGAAGCATCAGCTGTTAGAACGCTGGCCCTGAAGCATCAGCTGTTAGAATGCTGGCCCTGAAGCATCAGCTGTTAGAATGCTGGCCCTGAAGCATCAGCTGTTAGAACGCTGGCCCTGAAGCATCAGCTGTTAGAACGCTGGCCCTGAAGCATCAGCTGTTAGAACTCTGGCCCTGAAGCATCAGCTGTTAGAACGCTGGCCCTGAAGCATCAGCTATTAGAACTGGCCCTGAAGCATCAGCTGTTAGAATGCTGGCCCTGAAGCATCAGCTGTTAGAATGCTGGCCCTGAAGCATCAGCTGTTAGAATGCTGGCCCTGAAGCATCAGCTGTTAGAATGCTGGCCCTGAAGCATCAGCTGTTAGGATGCTGGCCCTGAAGCATCAGCTGTTAGGATGCTGGCCCTGAAGCATCAGCTGTTAGAACGCTGGCCCTGAAGCATCAGCTGTTAGAATGCTGGCCCTGAAGCATCAGCTGTTAGAACTCTGGCCCTGAAGCATCAGCTGTTAGAACTCTGGCCCTGAAGCATCAGCTGTTAAAATGCTGGCCCTGAAGCATCAGCTGTTAGAACTCTGGCCCTGAAGCATCAGCTGTTAGAATGCTGAGTCTTAACATTTTACCCCTTTAATGGTCAAGCCGGCCACATCAATTTCTGCCTATGCCCCGCCCATTTTTAGCTAAGCTCCGCCCACCTTTTTTTAATGTATTGGAATCGATCTGAAACTGAAACCTGAATTCACTGAATCTAAATTTCAAAGTAACTTCAGTTAAGTGATTAAATATTTTGAAACTAATTTAACTGGGAGCTGTTGCAGCCTATGGCAATATGTCCCAGTCAATTTACCTTCAAAATATTCAACATAATGTTTATTAAATTGTTAATTCATCAAAGACATACAATTCATACCATTATATGACAGGCTTTTCGAGCTTCGTGATGCACCATTTTGATTGTGATATCAGCTAACATGTGTCATATTTGATTATGATGTCAGATTCGTGAGTGACAGCTCGAATCCGTCATTAAACCTTTGGCATCGGTGTGATGAGCGTTCACATGACTACCTTGTATTTATATAAAACATATCCTTGAAGCTCTTGCTATGTTTGACAAAACAATCTTCCACGAAAGCACCATTTTCAAAATCCAATAATCCAGTCTAAGACTCTTCATTTTCCAATAATTCAATTTTCTGAAATACCTATTCATACGCTAGAATACGTCATGAATTTTGTCTTCACCTTCTTCATCTCCCACTTCATTGGCCTCTTCATCTTTTACATCATTGGTTCCTCATCTTCCACACCCTTCTCTTCATCTTCCACACCCTCCTCTTCATCTTCCACACCCTCCTCTTCATCTTCCACTCCCTCCTCTTCATCTTCTAATCTTCACCTCACTCTATATCTATCCTATGTTTTTCAACACCCTCTTCTCGTCGAATTCAAAGGATATGAAGCTATTGCACAATCAGACTCGGGAGACATAACAGGTAAATTACATGGCTCTTTCTTCTCCAGGAGTGTTTAAGGGCACCAAGAGTGGGCAAGCTGGAGTGGGGAGAAATCTGGCAGTTTATCATACACAGCCATGACAGTCATGCCCGCTCTCGGTGGCCCAAGAACAAGGTGTATATATATATATATATATATATATATCATTCTGTAGTACTTGTATATGTATTTTGTCCCTTCTTTTTACCTTAATTCTGCCATACGAGAAATAATTCTGAATTCTTACAAGTTACACAAACTTCAAATATCTTGTAAAATGTTATAACCGTTAAAAGTTGTTAAAAGTACATATTCACAGCAAATGCGTGAAAATAAAATTGTTTAAATTGTGTACTTTTAGAGGCTTAATTTGTGTACCTCAATATAAATGAAGTGAAATAAATCTTAGCATATGACGATTTCATTCGCACAAATTATTATTAATTTTTTAACCGTGAAGTTGAATTAGGGACTCGTGTCTCTAATTCAATTTCACAACTTGAAAAATTATATTAATTCCTAGGTAATGAAATCATCACATTTTATTTCATTTCATTACGTCTAAGTCCACAATTTAAACCTATAAAAGTATACAATTTTGATAATTTTAATTTCAAGCATTTTGCTGTGAATATGCACCTTTAGCTGCTGAATTTCTGCAGAGTACATTTTCCATGGGATTTAACTCTGGACCTGCTGAATATTTTGAAAACTATTTGACTGAAAGATGTTGGTAACTAACCCACCAACAACTTTTAGTCAAGTTGTTTTCAAAATATTCAGCAGGTCCAGAGTTATCGCCCATTGAAATTATTGTATGGTGGCTTGCAGTAGTCAGCCAGTTAGCATAATTAAGTTGATTTGATGGCTACCATATCAATTTTGTTGACACATTTCATATCATTCGTCTAAATTACTTGTATTTCTATGCATAATTGAGCTACCAGAAAGGCATTCAAAATTATCGATACATTGAAGGAAATAATAAAAAGATTTATAATTTGAAAAAAACCAGCCAAATATATGTTCATGGATTGCACATGCTTTTAGGGCTTTTAAGGGGGTGTCATCTGACAATCTGACCCTTTAACACTCAAGCTGGCCAAAAACAGCTTCAGCAATGGACTTGCGAAATGTCCATTTGCAGAACAAGAGAAGAATATTTTTGAAGATTAATGACCGAAATGACGGGCTCTATAACTGCGCCAGTCATTCCAGTGATACATTTTCAAAAATATTTTTCTCTTGGTCTGCAAATGGATATTTTCTATGAGAAAAATTTTTTCTTATCAAATTCAGGGGTTCAAGATTTAACATACCACTATATTTTGGTCCTAGTATATGAATTATAATCATTCTTAAATGGTCACAATTTGTCAAGAAAATTAAAATTTGGCTTAGTGAATTTCCGATCATCAGCCAATAGAAGCCTATTTTTGAAAATTTACTACTGAAATGATTGGCTCATTTTTCGAGCCCATCCTTCCAGTTGTACATTTTCCGGAATAGTCTTCTCTTGCGCGCAAGCAGACATTCACATAGCAGGGCTTTCAATTTTCTTGACATGGTGACCATTGAGGATGTGGATTTTGATTGCCTCCACCATTGAAGTGTTAAGTGACCACCTGTCTTTAGGGACCACATCTTGTCAGATGGCCCAGTCAATCATTGTTATATAAATTACCACCTGCAATTCTTAGACCTCCATTTATAAAACATAATATTAATATAGTTGCTATAAAGTAATGTGAATTTTTTGTGAAGTTTATTTTCTGGTGTTGTTGACTGCTCTGTATTAAGACCACTGAATGAGTAGACAGATTGGTAATGCAGCATTACTCAGTACCACATTTACAACATGAGCAGTCAGATATTGCATACGCTCGCCCTCCTGTTTTTGTCACATTTTGAAGATTTTCAGATTGTTTTTTATTCTCTGGAATTTCCCGATCATTCCCAAAGTTATGGGATCCTGGTGTATCGTCACACCCTTTAGTACGCTAATATTTGATCTAAATCAGACCAGCAGTTCCTGAGATATCCATAGACACAGAATTTGATCTGATCTCGATTCTTTTATTTAAATGTGAATCATAGAAATCCTGTTTTACTGTAGGATCATGTTGTATTAAAATTTGAGTCAAATCTGATCAGAAGTTTTTTAGATACAGCTTTGGACATAAAAAGATGCAAACACAAACCGACTGACAGACAGACAGACAGACAAATGCAATACCGTCTTCCCCTTGGAGAAGGAGGGTAACTAGTGTACTTCAATTGCTATATTATTTAAATATATTTCTGGAAACATTTATCTAGTAATCATAAGAGTTCAAGCGGTCTTAATAAAAAGCTTCAGTGAATCTTTAACGTATTACCTTTTCTGTTAGCCCTTAGCACTCTGAGGTCAATATTATATGCTATCTTTTACTGTGTCAATATCAAAGAAACTGATGTACATTTTTCAACAATTTGCTGGAAGATGTTGCTGTCTACAACAGCACCATCTCCTACCAAATTTATTGAAAAATGAACACCAGTTTATCATTTCATTTAATTTGGAAATTAAAAATTTTGACACCAGAATGGGAATGGTTAAATTTGTTAAATTGTGTTGACTGGTTGTATTTCTGCGAGAACTTTAATTGTTATTGTAAATATTGAATAGTAGGGTTTTTTCGTGTATGATGGGTGTCTGATACATGCTGTGTGCGCATGCATGCCTGTGTGCATCTGTGCACTTGCGTGTGTACATATCCCTATAATTGGTGGTGGAAACAGAGGGATCAATTTCTAGCTATTCCCCGCCCATTTCTAGCTATGCTCCGCCCACACTTTGCCCATGTTGAGATTGATTTATATACTTTGAACACTGGATTCTCAGAATCACAATTTCAAGGTAACAATACAGGTAAACGGTTGAATATGTTGAAACAAATTTGACTGGATGCTATTGCTGCCATAGGCAGGCTGCCATCGGCAGCAACAGCACCCAGTCAAATTCATTTCAAAATATTCAACGGAATGTTTATTAAATAGTAAATTCATCAAAGATATACAATTTGTACACTTGGCGAACTATTCCAGCTTCATGATGGAGTATTGCCTGTCAATTATGAGTGTGGCGTCCGCCTACATGTGACATAATTGATTATGACAGTAGACACCATATACTTGAGTAACAGATCAGAATCATCCATTCTAACATGAATGATAACAGTATGGTATGGGTGGATCTTGCTTGCATATGTTCTTAGTCACACAGTGTCAGTTATGATATGTGATTAAAATCAATTATCCTGTAGTATTTAACCCTTTATTGGACAAGACTGGTCCAGAAAACTTTTGCTTATTTAACTGTCTGCCTGCTAAATTTCTGCAGACTACATTTTCCATGGAGTTTAAATCTGGATATGCTAAATATTTTGAAAACAATTTGACTGAAAGATGTTGGTGGCTAAGCCACCAACAACTTTCAGTCAAATTGTCTTCAAAATATTCAGCACATCCAGAGTTATTGCCCATTGAAATTATTGTCCGGTTACTTGCAGCAGTCAGACACCTAATATACATTTACAAGCCAAGAGAAAAACATTTTTGAAAATTTTCACTGAAGTGACTGGCTGAGTCATCGAGCCAGGCATTCCAGTGATAAATTTGATAAAATAGTCTTCTGTTTGCTTGTAAATGGACATTCCAAAAGACCATTGCAGAGGTTTGACAGGCTTGACCATTAAGGGGTTAAATCTTGGTTTGTTAACCCTTTTAATGCTACAACCCAGGTTCAACAACCTAACAATATAGGAAATGTTTGGTTGAATGTTTTGAAACTAAGCCAGCAACAGCTTCTAGTAAATTTATTTTCAAAGCATTTCAACAAATTTCCTGTATCTTGAAATTGAAAATGAACAGATTTTAATTTGGTGAATGTTTTAATTGTACATAGTTATAGTAAGTTATTCTGAGCATGTTTATGCTAACATTCAATAATTAGATTTTAAATGTGAAATTTGAATGATGTTTTGCCTCACTATCATGTTCAGACTTGTTCACTGTTTTGATATTGTTGTAATTTCTGCTTTCTTAGATGTTCACTCTCTCATAGCTCTCTCATAAATATTTGTCCATAATAACTGATTTTCATACCATTTCCTCAGTAGATGTATGGCCAGGATTTTTCATTATATAATAATATGACTGACAAATGTGCCTACCAAATATTTGGTGTTACGCTGAGTATAAATCTCAGTATGGCAGCTGCTGCTACATAGAGTACCTGCAACCCTCCCCCTACCGCGTTGAAACGTTCAAATCTTTTTCACGCAGATTTACATATAGGTGTTAAAACAAAAAAAAACGATGTACCCCAGCATCTCTTCCCACTTTGCACCCCACCCCCAACCCTACCCCGGCCTCAGTTAATTGGTTTGCACATGTATACACACGCACATACGTGGTCACGCACACACACACAGGTAGGCACGCACATTCACATAGAATACAATCTATTTCTATGCCACAATCTTTGTGTGCAGTAAATAGTACACAGTTTGTAAATGCTAGAAAATTTGTAACCAAATAAAATAATATACAAAGTGAGAATAAATTGATTAAAACTGCAATATTTTATGATTAATTTATGATTAATTATTAAGAGATCAGTAATGATGAATTACTGTTGAATTGGTGTGTTTTAGGGATAGCACTGCACATCACAAAGCAGCTGATGTATATGACGGATACGAGCGGGAAGATTCTTAAAGTGTCATTAGGAGACAAGATGATTGAAATTCACCTGTTTAAAGGTCTTGATGACCCATCATGTCTGACCATCGACTGGTTAAATGACAATCTCTATATCGCCGCTAAAGACAAGGTAAGAGTTACCTGTCTGAGTGTTGCAAGCCACCGGCCAATAATTTCAACAGACAATAACTCTAGACCTGCTAAATATTTTGAAAACAATTTAACTGAAAGTTGTTGGTGGCTTAGCCACCAACAACTTTCAGTCAAATTGTTTTCAAAATATTCAACATATCCAGAGTTAAACTCCATGGAAAATGTAGTCTGCAGAAATTGGAGTCGCGTAGTACCACTTTAATAGTCACACCAGTCAATAATGTAGATGATTTTCAAATTTCTTTCCATATTTTCGCATGGTTTGTACTTGGATTATTTTGTGTCAAAAATTAAAAGAATGTTAAAAGTTTTCCAATAGTCATTTACCTCATCATGTGCTTATCCGATCTCAGTAAACCTTTACAGATTTACTCCTTACCATCTGTGTGTCTAATCTCAATCTTAATGTAAATGATTGTCAAATTTTTTCCATATTTTAGGTGCATTGTACTTCGTTTATCTTTCACCAAGAATTAAAAGATTGTTACGTTTTTTTCAGTAGACATTTGATTCATCCAGCGCTTAGACTCCTAGAAATCATTATTGCTTGATACTGCCAAATATACTGATAAATACTGATAAATTCTCAATGTGATATACGGAAAAACATAATCTCTTGGTCTTCAAATGGCCATTTTCTATGAGAAAATTGAGATTTTCTAGACAAATTTTGCTCATTGAATGGTTAAAAAATGACATCAAGACCCTTTAACCAAATTTATGTACAATCAGATTATCTGGTTCTCTTTCAGATTACCATCACTTTAGAACACCTACCCAGATTTGCATCATATTTGGTATAGCTTTTTAGCAGAATGCATCTATTCAGTTGAGTTAATTCAACCCCGCTCCCCTCCCAAAAGAAAAAGAAAAAAACAATCTACACAGGATATGTGTTTTTCGAAATCTGATATATCTGCAATCGCCTGGAAACGGGTCCATACACAAATTTAGATTTTCTTCAATTAAAGGGTTACAGTTGATCCAAATTAACCCAATATAAGTTTCCAGAATTTTAGGTGGCAATTCTTCTGGTGAATATCGAGAGATGCTGCTGAAACGCAATACAAAGTGATAGCATGGCATAAGGTATCAATGTACCAAATTCTAAGAGTCAGGGTTTGGTTCACCCTGACCATTAACACTCACCGATAAATTTCCAATATTTCAATCTCGGCACAAATAAATAAGAAAGCTTTTGACTATTTTGAAATTAATATGTCTGGAAGCCATTGATCCCTAAGGCAGCAATGGCTTCCAGTCATATTAATTGCAAAATAGTCAACATAATATGCTATACATTGTAAAGAATTTACTTTTTCAGGCATGTGTGATTGAAGGAGTTAAGTGGCTAAAATTGGTATGATGCGAGACATATAGAGGAGGACTCCTCATTCTGACTGCTGTATTTCTGTTCTGTGTTTCAGATCTACGTATGTGGCATTGAGTCTGAGATGTGTGAGGTGGCGGTTGATGATTTAATCAATAAACCAGAAGATGTTAAAGTTGATCCTATCAATGGGTAAGTCAACACCGTTGCGGAGTCAGAACAATATGATTATACAGTGATATCGTTATCGGGACTAGTGGCAAATACCTATCTGTATTTGTCAAATTTGTATCTGTATTTGTATTTAAATATACTAATTTCGCAGAATTTATTTGTATTTGTTATTAGCTCACCTGGCCTGAAAGGCCAAGTGAGCTTAAGCTGTGGCGATTATCCACCGTCCATCGTGTGTCCGTCATACGAAGCATCCTTACGGCATAGAGATCAGAGTTTGTTCAGAGGAAGGCGATCAGCCAATTTGTCCGGTGGCCATATTGGATTTGTTCCGATTTTTAGAAACATCTTAAATATTCTATAAAACTGCTTGGAGAATCAATTCAAAACTCATGAAATATCATGTAGGGCAAGAGCTGAACCAAGTTTGTTTAAGAGAACTTGATTGACTAAATGCTTCGGTGGCCGAATTAGTTTTCATGAAAGCAACTCCAGAAGCGCTGAACGGATCAGGCTTAAATTTTGGAGATATGATTAAGCCCTAAGGGACATTAAGGTTTGTTAAAAGAAAGTTGATTCATAAAAAACATGGCTGCAATGGAACAATCAAAATGTAGCATGTTTGGCAACCATTTTGGATTTTTTTATTTGATGGAATTTGAAGCTGAAATTGGTTTCATATATATTTTTGGGCATGTGGAGTTCAAATTTGCTACTTTCGAATCTGTCTGATAAATGGTTTGGCGGCCATCTTCGATCATTCTCCCGCCAAAAACTCCCATACTAAAGCAATAAGAAGATTTTACTAAGAACCACTGGGCTGATTTTAATGGTATTGAGCAGGAATTGTCATTAGGGCATAAAGATCCAAGTCTGTTCAAATGAAACTGATCAGCCAATTTGGCCATTACCTTTCTTGAATTGTGGCAGATTTTTAGAAGCAGCTTCTCCGAAACTGCTTGGAGGATCGATTCAAAACTCATGAAAATCATCTAGAGCAATCGCTGCACCAAGTCTGTTCAATGGAACTTGGTTTTAATCCATCAATAAATGATGAAACATGCCACAATTTACTCTCCCCATAGGTGTCAATACTTTAATAATAATGTAAATATGTTTACAGTTCCTTACCAGCTAGGTGAGCCCTATGTCCCTTGAGTACGGCTGGGCATAATTGTGGACCTGTTTATATAATTTAAACATAAATTTGACAGCTACGGTTAAAAATTACATGCGCAATTGCGTAAGACATACGCTCAATCGATCGCGTTATGCCAATGCTTTTAATAAGATCGTCTGTCACTGGTTTCTTGACACTGTCGTAGCCAATCAGAATCCACGTTTTATAAATATGTGACATTCAAGCATTTCTTCTATATAAGCCATATCTGTATTTTCATTGATTCATGCGACATAAATTCTAGTGCAGTATCCAATCAAATTTCGACGCTTATTTTCTCTTCTCAAATCGAACATACTTCTTCTATTTTGTGAGAAGACGTTCCCGGTATGCGATTTGACGTACTGTAGGAGTGTCTCGGCATCAACCGGGAACCAATCTTGATGTGCAAATTAGTTTGCGAATATGAACAACATTCACGTTGTTGTCTTCTTATACAATTTAGTTTCGCTCTTTTTGAAATAATCATGGCAAGTGCCTGTAAATCCGCTAAAATTGATTTGGAGTGTATGCCAAAAAAAACGAAGAGCGATGGCCGGTACTAAGGCCTTCTGATTGTTGACCAAATTATGCGTATTGTAGCGTGTGTGAAACGTCGTTCTCTGTATCTCATGGCGGCGCCAATGATTGTACCACCCACATGGAGGGTAATAGACATAAGAAGTATGCTCATGCAAAACTAATAACAAGGATATATCAACATTCTTTGTTAAACCAAACGAGAATTTGAGTGATTTTGTACATTCTGTAACATCAGCAGAGCTATTATTTACAAATTTCATTGTGGAACATAACATTGCAGTTGCTTCATCAGATCATGCTGGAAAACTGTTTGGCTGTATGTTTAGTGACTAAGATTGCATCCAAGTATCAGTGTGCTAGAACAAAAACATCCGTACTAAATCGACACATGGCTAACAAACAGGCAGACACTGTAGCAGAACAAATGCGGACACATCCATTCTCTTTGGTTACCGATGGTAGCAATGATAGCCAGGACAAATTCTTCCCAATTGTTATAAGACATGTGATGAGTGATGGTTTAATACACACTTGTTTATTAAGCGTACCAACTGTTGATGAATCTGTAACTGCAGAGAATAATTTCAAGGTTCTCATGAGAGAACTTAGTAGTAGAGACATGCCTTGGAGGAACTGTGTATTGTTTGCATCAGATAATGCTTCTGTAATGACTGGTAATAAGAAAGGCACCATTGCCTTCATTCATAAAGAAGAGCCAAATATTTATCTCTCCGGGTGCCCATTCCATTTGTTGCATTTGGCAGCAAAGAAAGGATCAGGTTGCATCCCAGTAAATGTGGAAGAGATTCTTGTAGACATATATGATTACCTCAAACACAGCTCCAAATGCCAGGGTGAACTAAATGCCATTCAAGAGCTGTATAGCAAACTGTATTATAAAGTCCTCAAGCATGTGCCAACTAGGTGGTTGTCCTTACAGCAGTGCATTGATAGACTACTTCTACTGTGGAGACCACTGAGGGACTTTCTGCCAAAGAATCTGCAGATAATAAGGAGAAAGACAAAAAACTCAAAGGTGAATGTCAGCCAGCAGACTGTAGACATCGAATAAATGCCTTTCTAAACTTGCATACAGCTCATCTCTATTGTCATTTCCTAAGATACACTCTTGCTATCTTCAATAAGGCAAATCTGACACTACAGTCTGAGAGTCCGCTTATTCACTGTACATGAAGGATTTGTCTGGATCTCTACAGAAACATCCTGCTTAAGTTTTTGAAGCCAAGTGCTTTCACAGGCAAACTGGTAACAGAGATTGATATTAATTTATCCTACTCACAGAAAGCAGTCGAGGGCATTGTGATTGGAGAAAGGGCACGCCAATTCATGAGCGAAAAGAAATGGGCAGTGCTAAGATCATGAAAGTGTGTGCGAATGCCAAGAACTTCTACATGGCTGCATCCAAATACATGATCACTAAGCTGCCAATGACTGATGAACTTTTGCGTCATGCAGAGATGGTAGACCCAGATGTGAAGCAGAAAGAGTTTAGCAGATAGATTCTTTTTAGAAAAGTATCCAGTTCTGATGCCAGATGGGGTATCAGTAGACCACCTAGAGGAAGAATTCTCTAACTTACAAATTGAGCCAGAGGCGACTATGTCATTGATCAAGGCAGAGAAGTGAGTCGACCAACAGTGGACAATGATTGATGGTATTAAGGATGCTGCTGGTTGCTGTAAATATCAGAATCTTGCTTCTATTGCAAAGGGTATTTTACTTATACTGCACAGCAATGCTGGGTGTGAAAGAGTTCTTTCATGTAAGGAAAATCAGAACAGATTTTAGGGCCTCCATGTCAAAGGAAACTGTTGAGGCTCGATACATTCTCAAGATGAAAGATTTTGTTATGAGCACACGTATTCCAGGGAGGAGACGAAGGCGGCTAAAGATGCTACAGCCAAGTTTCTGGCTCTACCTTAGTTCTATAAGACAAGACTAGTATAGAATGTTCTCGACATTGTAGACAATGGACTGTTTTAATTTGTGAGTTTGGTTAATTAGTTGTGCATTTATTTTATTCTTAACATTGGAGATATTTTCGAGTTTGTAAACTTGTTAGTTGTGCATTTACTCTGAAAACTTTGGATTTATATACCTGCCAGCCTGAATTTTTACCCAGCCAGTGATTCTCTACCAGCTCATGTAAGTTACCTTGTAAAATTAAAGCAGTAAAACAGTGTGGTTATTTTAACCTTTTTATAGGCAAACCATCCAAAACTTGCTTCTGCGGTCATCTTAGGAAATGACAGTTTGCAAGCAAGGAGAATACTATCTATGAAATTTTAACACTGGAATAACTGGCTTGATATGAGAGCCAGCCATTCCAGTGGTAAATTTGTTTAAATAGTCGTCCCGTGCAGATGGACGTTTACCAAGCACCATCTTAAATTTTCTTGCCGGCTTGGTTAGGTTACTATTTTTAATACTTCGAAACTAAGTTAACTGCATATCGCTGCTGATTCAGGCAGCATGCGTGTCCTGTCAAGTTAAATTGGTTTCAAAATATTCAACAGCTTATCTGTATGTCATGGTGGATGTGATTGACAACTGAGGCTCCAGAGATCCCTGAGTAACTCAGTAACTGTGGAGTTTGTAGCTAACCATACAAGTAAACTGTTGGATATTTTAAGCCGACGACAACTTCCAGCCAAATTGGTTTCATAATCCTCAACAGGGGGTTCTGGGGGAGGGCGCCCGGATCCCCCATCTGGTTTGGCCCCGTCCTGGAAATTTATTTCCAGGGGTTGGCAGGTCTGCCATTTATTTTCAAGATTGTAAACTGGTGCTGCTCTAGATAGCAGTAGTTTCTAGTCATGTAGCTTCAAGCAGGCAGGCAGGCAGGCAGATGTGAACGGTCCAAACCTGACCTGAATGGACCAGGATGGGTAAGGATGGACAGACTGGATAAAACTAGATGTGAATCGCAACTAAAATCTATAATTGTGAGCTAATAATAATTATTTCTAGCTTGGTTGCTTAGCAACTAATAATAATAATAGAAGATGACAGTATTCACGCAATGATAATAGAAAAAAATTGATTTCATTTGCTCATGATATCTCCTTTCATTCTTTGATCTCGCATCCTGGATTCAAGTAACACGAATATAAAACACCCTCGATAGTTAACCATTACCACACTGATTTAGGTGGAAGATGGGGCTCTCATAGACAGCAACATCATCCAGCAAAATTGTTGAAAAATGTACACCAGTTTCTCTGCCATTCACACAATAGAAGATAGAATATTGACATCAGAGTGGTAAGGGTTAACCCTTTAACACTCAAGCCAACCTGAACCATCCTCTGCAAAGGTCTAGAGGAGTGTCCATTTGTAGGCCAAGAGAAGACTATTCTTGAACATTTATCGTTGGTATGACTGCTTCAAC
This sequence comes from Chaetoderma sp. LZ-2023a, assembly GCA_034401795.1. NCBI lineage: Eukaryota > Metazoa > Mollusca > Caudofoveata > Chaetodermatida > Chaetodermatidae > Chaetoderma > Chaetoderma sp. LZ-2023a. The sequence goes on along the minus strand of CM067374.1, from coordinate 39,534,888 downwards.
GTCGCAGTTATTCCAGAGATAAATTTTCAAAAATTACATGTCTTATGGACTGTAAATGGGCATTCACTATGCAAAAAATTACATTTTCTTCCCCATCGACTATTAAAGGATTAAATACAATTTGCTTGAAATGGGTTGCTGCTTAGTGTGTCAGCTATTTTCTTTCAAATTAATAATTTCAAAATAATCCATATTGTAGCGCTGAGCGGCCGGACTGGTATGGACCGTCCCAGCTCAGCTGGGTACAGGACGACCACTCCGGGTACGTTCCAAGCACACGCCCCCCTGAGTAGGATAGTATGCGTGTATAAAGCCATATGAGGGAGGTTTATGTAAAACGTCTAAGTCCTAAGATCGCGTAGCGTGCATGCACACGCATCGGAGCTTCCCTGACAACACGTGTCAGCGTTGGGAGAGAATGCATACTAAAGTGTTCTGTGTTGGTGCATGTAATTTCTTTAAATTACACTATTCTTGTCGTTATTGGTGCCTATGAGGAATCTAAAACTGTTAACCTTTTTAAAATCGGACCAGAAATGGACGAGTTATCCATGTTAGCTCATTTGAAATTATTTTCAAAATAGTGAAAACGTCATAAACACGTGTGTGTACTAATGAAAAGAGAGGATGTCCATCACGTGATGGCATCCTCACCCTTTCTAGCTGCATGCTGATTGGCTACAGATCGCTCTCTGATTGGCTGAGCATTCTGCCTGTGATGTCACGAGTAGTATAAAAGGAGCGCAGAACCAAGAATCGAGACCACACTTCGACGAGAGAGAACAAGTGGTAGGTTGTGTGGCTAGAGCAGTGCAAGACGTGGGCAACTGCTTACTGACTGTTGGTTACCTACAACCGCAGTAGTACCTCTCGGACTTCAGTTGTTAAGTCTCTGGCCCGCAATCGCAGCATCGGCATCTCAGTTTTTGTACGCCGTCGGATGGCCATCTGAGGGCAACTAACTAAATAGAAGAAGCGTCCCTCTCTTCCAATGCCTTAGAGGAGCCTTCCTGCGGATGGGCCTCGCGGCCCAAATGTAACCTCTCCAGTATGTAGAACAAGTGGTGAATCTTGGTGGACAACTCGTCAGATCTGCCGAACCACACTGAAAAGTGGTAATCAAATTTCCGCGCAGCATGTCGTGTGTGATAATTAACTTTTAGGCCACAGTCTAGTGGGACATTACCTGCTGTGCCGCAAGAGCTATGCAGTGCACCATGTATTGTGTACACAGAAATTGCACATGCATTTTATAATTATAACTTTCAACTGTAGCCCTTCATATTACGGGCAGCTTTCAAACTTCCGATACAGTACGGAACTTTTGATCAATCTGCTTAAATTATTTGTATAAGCTATTATAACTATCTAGTGGACATCCGCAACTACAATCGTTCTTCTTCACCGTCTTTGAGAGTGAGCCGCATTAACAGTTTACCTGCAGAGATTTTCCAACATCTCCAGAATCATGCTATCTCGCGTTCCTCATCTGTGACGCATCCTCTACAGTGATTTATGAACTTTTTCCGTACCGATGACTAATAGGTACTCATTTAGCTATATCTTTGTATTATTGTATTTATTCGTTTCTTTACAGGCACTGATGACTAATAGGTACCAACTGGTCGCCTGAGACCACATTTTATCATTTATATCTTTAATGTATATATTATCCTTATTTTTGTGCTTATGACTAACGAGCTCAGCAAGGTCCTATGACCTGATTTATTGTCAATACTGTGATAGTTGGTTATATATATGGCAGTAGCCATCCTAGTTACTTGTTTTGTTTATTTTATATAAAATATTAGGACTGCAGTACGCTAGGCTATGTTATACAGCAACAATAAATCTGCATCACTTTTCTCCCAGCATCAATTTTACACTTAGGTCACTGCTCATGTTCTCATTATGCGAACCTGACATGTGATTGACTAAACCGGACTATACTAGCTCGATAGGATAGGTTTAAAAGTAGTTAGGGACAACCGCTCCTTAGGAGTCATTTGTGTAAGCCTCTTTTCTGAATGTAGTGGATATGTAACACCGCACACCGGCTAGATTGTGTAAAATTTGCCAGTTACCTTAGGATCTCTTATTATTATATTGAGTGATTGTCTCTTTCTACACTCCTCCAGCCGCAGGACTTATTAATTATCTGGAACTCCCATCGCCACGTTGGCATGATCCGATTTTGGAAACTATTGGGGTTTCCAAGCAGTGAAAACCAAAGTGTCGATTTCGCATACAACCCCCCTGTATCTTCGGATACTAGTTAGCGTAGATAACCCCACCAAAGTAGGAAGCACTGAGAAAACATATTTATTTTAACCGGCCAGCAGTGCATCTCTGGGCGTTCTGGACGTAACCCTAATGACAGGCAAACATTAGTCCCTAGAATCGGATCGCCCATGTCCCATGGTCCCCCCCCCCCCGACACACCAGGTGACGGATGGGACACAGATCTTCATCTAACTCTGTACAGTGAATGCGTGCTGTCTTGGAACCCACCACGCCCTCACGGGAAGGTCACTATAGTTGGATATCTGTCTCTTACTCCCCACCATAAATCTTTATGCGCTTTTCAATTGCTTATGTAATAATGACTTGTCCTCGTGATGTTGTATGTGGTTGCGGTGTGATATGTAACCGAATCGTTATATAATTCTGAAGCTGTCACTTCGTAGCATGTCCGCACGCTGCCTTTCTGAGGGAGATGCTCCGTAAGGTGACCATATGGAAGCCGAGTATCTTCGCCAGTCAGGCTCATGTAGTAAAGCTTGGTAGAAATCCCTGCCACTTGCGGCCAGAAACTTGGACATGAACCTAACAATTAAATGATAGTTTAGGATCTAGCAGAAGGACCGCATAAATAAAAGCGGCAACTACCAATACAGTATCTTGGACTTACATAAGATGACGGTGTTGAAATCTACAGAAATCATCCACCCCATCTTCATGTAATACAGCATGCATCACATTAATTATAATTTCACTAGGTTGACTCACACTACACACTTAGCCTATGATTGAACAAGAGAGTGACACTTTTTGCCAACTCTCTTCCTCCGCTTCGGTGGTGAAGGCATTTTCCTGTGACGGAGGCCCGTGCGAGACACTTTCCTCTCGCAATAATAATATTTTGTTAGGAGTGTAATGGTTTATATTAAACTACATAAGTAGCCTCGTTAGGATTCTCCCTTGCAGGGATACCTCGCCGATATATAAGGATCGGTGAGGTACCTCTGACGAATCCACGTTAACAAGACACCAACTTAGTTCTATGTACTGTATATTTTCTCTCGTACTAACAAACGAGTACCATTGTTTGTATAGTTTTATTTTAATTATTATGTCTAGACTCCTAAATTGTGTTATGGACCGTCATACCGGTGAGACAAATAGTTGGGACGAGACGGTGAGGTTCAATCTTGGCGGCACTGGTCGCATGGCCCCACTGGAATGTTATCGTTCCACCGGCTTTAGAAGTCGGTCTTTGTACTTTTCGGAGAGTCGCTAAACGGGATCCATAACCCAGAGAACCGCAGCTAACCAGCCCTCCCGCGCATCCTGTACATGTGGTGCAACGGAGCACAGCAGCCGAACGGACCAGCGTGTACCCCTGCAAGCTACAATATGTATGATGTTAGCAATATTATGTAATACTGTACATTCATGCACAGATTGAAATTGGGTTAACCATTTCATAGCTATACCTGGCCTATGCAGTGGTCTTGAGGAATGTCTATTTGCAGCACAAAAGAAGACTTGACTGGCGCATTAAGCCACTCTGATGTCAAGATTTTAAATTTTCAAACTAAAGTAAAAGATTAACTGGTGTTTATTTTTCAACAAATTTGGTGCAAGATGGTGCTGTCGTAGACAGCAACATCTTCCACCAAAATTGTTGAAAAATGTACATTCGTTTCTTTGCTATTGACACTGTAAAAGAAAGAATATTGACAGAAGGTTAGCCGAACTAGTCATTCTAGTGGTAAATTTCCAAAATAATCTCTTCCCCTGTAAACAGACATTTAATAAACAAATATTCTTTTCTAATCATGACCAAATTTACCCCTTACAGGCTTGACCAGTGTATTCTCTATTCAATGGGTCCATTTCGTGTCATATTATGGTAATCCTCTTTATATCGCCGGAGGGATGTGGACATATTAGATTGGGGAAATTAACAGAGGAATCCTGGGGATAATCGTGACCGTAATTAATAATTTAGGAATAAATGTCTGCATGATTCTTAACATGTGTTAAATATTGTTGGTGGGAGGGATGGAGGGATGGAAGGTGGTGGGTGGTGTGTGCGTGAATCAGTGAGGGAATAAGTGAATAAATGCATAGGTGTGTGGTAGTTCAGTTTTAAGTGCATGTTTGTATGCATATGTAAATGGGTATGTGCATGTTTAAGTGTGTTTTGTGGAGGTGTGTATCTGTGTAGTGGTGCATTTCTGTGTCAATGTGCATGTGTCTGTGTACATGCGGGTGTGCGCGCATGTGTGTGTGTGTGAATGTACATGTATGAATACACCAATGTGTATGTGCATACATGCTTGTATGTAAGTAATGCATTCAGATATATATTACCCCTTTAACGATAAAATTTGTTCAAGAAAGGTTCAAATTTCTCATAGAAAATGTCCATTTGCAGACCAAGAGAAGACTGTTTTTAAAGATTGCTAATAGAATGACTGACTCAGTTATCGAGCAAGTCATTCCATTGACAAATTTTCAAAAATAATCTCTGCAAATGGACATTTCTCAAGACACTTACAGAAGTCGATTTTGGCTGATGTGAGTGTTAAAGCGTTAACCTTCTCATTACTGAAATCCTATCATCTCAAATTCCACACAGGTATACAAAGACGCTGGTTAGCTGTTCTTGCCTGAGTCATCAACATCTTCCAGACAAATTAGTGATAGCATATTCCACAGAATGCCTCTTACCTAGAATCTTGAATCATTGTGTCTCCTGGCCTTTGTTCTCTCTTCTACCCCTATGCTGCTACTTACTATTGTGATGCAGAGTCATTTATCTCTCTTCAATCTGTATTCATTCTGGGCATTTGAATACTCGTGAGACTAGTATTCCATTCCCACCAAGTTTGCCCACTCGTTATGGGCCCCATAGAGTTCTCAAGTTCTGGCAGTTGTTCGATTTACTAGGCAGGCTTTTTTATGCTAATCCTCTAATGCTTAACTCCTAACCTTCATGTTGCCATATCCTAAGTTAGTTAGTTCTCGCTGCGGAAGGATTCACTATCACAATTATGGAGCGTCTGTCTCTGTACACATTCCTCCAGCGATTCTAATGCTCCTGGACTTGAAGAATGTTTGGCAAGAGGATTGCTTTTATATGTTTATAGGTCCTATGGGTTTGATTTAGAGTTATTTCTCAGATTTTCTACATGGCATTGTCTGATCAGTCACTCAAGTATCTGATTTCATAATTACGTCTCTCGTTAGTTGGCATTACAATCATAATGGCATAAAGCTCTGTCACTACAATCTAAATGTCTTTCAATAATGTACACATGATATTTCTTTGTCAGATTTAGAATTCAAATTTACAATTTAATTAACATTTTATTGAATATTTTGAAACTAATTTGACTTGGCGCCAAAAGCAACAGCAGCCTCGAGTCAAATTAATTTCAAAATAGTCAACAGCTTACCTGTAGTTAACTTGAAATTTAGGTTCTGGAGATTCATGCTTCAAAGTTTCAAATAGATTCCAACATGTGTGGAAAATGGGTGGAGCTTAGCTAGAAATGAACAGCGCATACCTAGAAATGGTCCCTAGAGAATCCTGTCAACTATCCAGAAGGCTTGCTTCCAAACATCTTTTCCGTGCTCACTATATGCATTGTTCAGTTTATGAAATGTTAGTGTGCGTCAAATGGCATCTAAGCAGAACATGAATAGGAACTAAGTATTAACTATTAGAATGTGTGACCAGCCATAATGGCATCACACTATAGCTGGTCCCAAAAGCGGGTAATGTCTACTATACACAGGTTTAATTGTATTTATTTGTTCTGCCAGGTACCTTTATTTCACAATTAATGGAGCTAACCATGGTCTGTATCGAGTCGATCTCGCAGATATTCACGCCAGAAATATCAAACCGTCGTCACTCATGCTGATGGTACAAAATGACAACCTCTCATCGTTCACAATTGATTACCGAAATATACAGTTGTATTTCCCGAATGACAGTCAGAATACAATGCTCTCGATGTTCATGGATGGATCAGAGATTAACGATATACGACCAAACGTACTGCGGCCTGACTTTCATCATGTTGTTAGTATGGTAAGTATGAAGCATGGATTTTACTCGTTCGACCATGCAAATCAGAACTAAACATTTCTTTGGGATAGTTAGTTGAATATTTTAAAGTTATTTTGACTGAAAGTTGTTGAGTTTAACCCTACCACCGATGAATTCCCAATATCTCATTTTCAATGCTATCATACAGAAAAACTGTTGGATATTTTGATATTAATTTGGCTGGAAGCACGGTTTCCAGTCAAATTAATTTCAAAATATTCCACAGAATAAGTTTATATCAGAAAGAATATACTTTTTTCAGGGATTTGTTGGTGAAAGGGCTAAGATTATTTAGTAAAAGCGCTAAAGAACATGGTTTTGTAGTCACTGATGTAAAGTACCCCTTTGGTGGTCAAGATAGGTCAAGAATACTGAGATGTTTGCTTGCTTGTTCAATGTCCATTTACAGGCCAAGAGAGGACTATTTTTGAAATTTAATGCAGGAATGACTGGCTCGATAACCAACTCAGTTATGAATTGTCAAAGATATTTTTCTTTTAGCCTGTAAATGGACATTCCTCAAGACCACTGTAGAGGCCGGTTTGGGCTGAGTTGACCATTAAGGGGACTTGCATCTTTATTGACCAGTTTATGGAATTTAAACATTTACTGGTCAAATTTGGTCAAGACAATCTAAATATGTGCTTATTGAATGTCCATTTACATGCTAAATGTGCTTATTGAATGTCCATTTACAGGCTAAATGTGCTTATTGAATGTCCATTTACATGCTAAATGAAGATCATATTTTTTAATTTACCAATGAAATGACTGGCTCAGTTATCAAGCCAGACATTCCTATGGTTAATTTAAAAAATAGTTGTCTCTTGGACATAATTCATTACCACTGCTGAGACCAGTTTGGACCGAGATAGCCATTAAGTGGCTAAAGGACTTGTAGCTTATTGGGAAGTTTGTGGAATACAAGAACTTTATAAAATGTTATAATATACGATAAACACTCGCCCGTCAATCATAAATCATTTATCTCCCTTTCTGTTCTTGCTGTTTCAGGCATATTATGAGGGACTGTTTTACTGGACTAATGGTGACACGGTGCTGAGTGAGGAATATGACCCAGGAAATAATGCTTATAGACACAATGAAATGTTATACTTTAAGAATCACTACACCGGATTCAACACCTTCCATCCAACAGCGCAGCCAGATCCGGGTCAGTGTGTGAGATCAAAAAGCAGCTCTCTTTACTAGCAAGGTTTAGGGTTCTTTATCCCTTTAATTGTCAAGCCGGACAAAACCGGCATCTGCAGTGGTCTTGACGAATGTCCATTTGCAGGCCACGAGAAGACCTTTTTTGAAAATTTGTCATTGGAGTGACTGACTCGATAAGCGAGCGAGACTTTGCAGTTGTAAATTTTCAAAAATAGTCTTCTTGGCCTGCAAATGGACATTCATTAAGACCACTACAGAGGCCGGTTTTCTTTAGAAATGTTGATCATTGAAGGGCTAAAGATGTGAGGAATAACATGTGTGATGATGTTTGGCATGTTTTGTTAAAGGAACGGAAAAGGGCAATAACAAATGATGTTTATTGATAATTTCATACAATATTAAATAAACTACCATCGGTAAAAATGGAAATGAATCGGGATTATTTGCGAAAAAGCATTTACTAAATCTAGTAGCGCTTAACTTGGAGCCAATTAGTGACCAAGCTGGTGCTTCTCACTCTGCCATGTGTCAACTGTGTATGCAAGTATACCGCATAGGCCTACCTGAATATAACAAAAACACACCTGAATATAGTTTTGTAAGCAGTATGAATAGTATTTTCTATAAGCGCCGATGTAGAGCGATTAACTCGCTACTGCTAATTCACTATTGATTCTTTTGAAAACATTATATTGAAGTCACTTTTTCTGGTGGAAGCAACAAGTTTTGGTCAAAATGATTTCACAATACACTGCTGGTTTCCAAGGGCGCAATATGATACCTACTGAATATTTTGACATTTGTGTGACTGAATATAGACCGTGTCTCTGGAAACAACGGCTTTCAGTCAAATTGTTTTAAAACTAGACAGTATTTTACCTTAGGACGCAGTGGCTAATCAGCTTAGCGCGAATATAACTGAGCTTATATGACCGGCTATAGCGGGTATTATTTATTCACTCGGCATACACCAGAGCCCATGGGTCCAACTGTGTCACTAATTGGTTCCCGCCAGAATGCCATAAATGGTATTTAGCTTTTTTACTAATTTTTCTGCTTTATTTCTGTTTTTCACTGGTGGGTTGATTATTATATAAAGCTGCTATTTAAGAGCATATGTTAGATCCCTGATCCTGTCCTTTAATCTAACATAAATTTGTTTGAAATATTGACTATTGTGCCTGTTTTTGTTTTTCCGAAGTTGGCATTTGTAGACTGTGATTGTAGTTTGTTTGGTGCTCTAGACCCTTCTGGAAGAGAATAAGGCGATTTTGTTTCCTTGTGTCTACCAATGGTTGGAGTTTTGGCCAATCAATTATATTCCGGGCATCTTTGTGAAAAATGTAAAGGGCAGACTTATGCTAGCTGCAAGTCACACCTAAAGACCTATCCAGAAATACTTGCCATATTCCAATATGATTACCCCCCCCCCCTGTGGTCTATTTAACTCTTTAATTGTCAAGCTGGACAAGAATAGCCTCTGCAGTGATGTGATGGAATATCCTTTTGCTGGCCAAGAGAATCTTGTTTCTGAAAATGTACCACTGGAATGACTGGCCCAGTTACCAAGCCGATCATTCCAGTTTTAAATTTTCAAAAATTAGTCTTCTCATGGTCAGCAAATGGACACTGACTAAGCAAAAAATTTGGATTTTTTTTTTTACCACAAATTTACCCTCCAGTAGTCATAAGAAATATCCATTTGCAGGACAACAGGTAGCTATTTTTATAAATTGAACAGATCTTGACCATTAAAGGGTTATTTGATAATGGTATAATTTTGAGCACTCTGAAGTGGTGTTGACACAGGAGGGGTTAATGTGTTCTCTTATGTCTAAATAAATTAACATTTAAGACAGTCTTTCATGTATGGTAAATGATTTAATATGTGGAGAAGTCTTTTGAAATCTAATTTTGATGAAGGATAAAACTATATTAAAAATTTTCAACAACTTGTTATATATATGACTTCCTTGAGATTTAAGCACTAAAATTTTAACTGCCAATATATTTATATATTTAGTTCCACGGAATCCACCATTGAATGTTGAAGCACTGTTTTCCATGCATCGTGTCACTGTGTCATGGCAGCATCCAGGACCCTTACATTACCAGGGTGCCGGCGCTTGGAAAGACTGGGATTATGAGATAGAGGTTCGAGATGACACGAGCCTGTCCGTCATTACTGATAATGTTCTCTATCCGGATATGAGTTCATCCGTTGAGGATTTGATACCTGGAGTCAAATATTACGTCAAAGTCCGAGCGTTATATAAGGGTCAGCCCGGTCCTTGGTCTGAGGAGTTTATTGGGAGAGCCTTAGAACACGGTACTTAAGCTTTAGATAAACATGGCCATGAAATGGTAATTTCTCCTCTTTGCATGTTCAAAATAGAGCTACATGTTTGTGAACATAAGATACTTGTACGTTAACTCTGCAAATCTTTAATGGCTAGGATGGCCTAAACTGACCGCTGCAATGGGCTTAAAGAATGTCCATTTGCACGCTACGAGAGGCCTATTAAAAAAATGTGTTACTGGAATGACTGTGTCCATCATTGTGATAAATTAAAAGAATAGTCTTCTCTTAGCTTGCAAATGGACATTCACTTAATAAAAATGTCAATTTTCTTGAGCAATCATGAAGTTCTGTGTAACCTCCGCGTGCATGCAAAGAGAAAAAAGATGGATGGCTTGATAATCGAGTCAATTGAAAATTATCAAAAATTAATCTCCCCTTGGCGTGCAAATGAACGTTCACTAAGCCAATATTTAGTTTTCCGTGACCAATCTTCATTATTAAAGCGTTGAGATAGGTTCATCATTAAAGCAGTGATCAAATAAAACACTATGTTGTGGCTGTAAACAATTTTCATTGAGAATTCTTTTCATAATAGCCTTCCTTCTGTGAGTTGAATAACCTGAAAATAATTTTGTTGCACTAAAATTGAAAAGTCTGTCACTGAATTTTATGCTTTGATGAATTTATAATTTAATAAACATTCTTTTGAACAATACCGGCCAGTCAGATTAGTTTGTAAATATTCAATTGCTATCTTGAAAGTTAAAGTCTGGTTTCAAAGTTTCAAATCTGTTCCATTACACGTAAACTGGGTGGGGAAAAGCTAGAAATGGGTGGGACAAAGCTAGAAATGGGTGGGACAAAGCTAGAAAGATAGATATAGCATAGCTAGAAATGGGTGGGGTATAGCTAGAAATGGATCCCTCTGTTGGGCCACAGCTTACGATACTTAATTCTATCGGTCAAGAGTGGCTAAGAAAATAAAATATTCAACAGAATATTTATTAACCCTTTAATGTTCACACTTCCTCAAGAAAATCAAAATATTTTTTCAGTGAATGTCAATATGCAGACTAAAAGAAGACTACTGAAATGACTGGCTCAGTTATCGAATGACTGGCTCGGTTATCGAGACAGTCATTGCAGTGATGCATTTTCAAACATAGTTTTCTCTTGCTCTGCAAATGAACATTCTTCAAGACCATTGTAAAGGCCTATTTTGGCCGAATTGACATTTAAAGGGTTAAGTTGTAAATTCATCAAATACATACAATGTGTACAATTTAGTGAAAAACTTTGATTATTCTTCCCAAGCTACATCGTTTTGATTGTGAAATCTGCTAACATGTCACATATTTGATTTTGACGTCGGATGCTTTGGTGGCAGATTGGACCCATTCAATCATCCCTACTGCTTTGTGTTTCAGACACTGTCTCACCGTTCATTCTATTTGGTGTTGGTCGTGAGATCATGCGTGTCAATCTGGATGGTGATGATTTAGACGGTGTTACTCCCTCCATCAGGGATCCATCTGTCAATGGTGAGTATACACAGACATTTTAACCCTATAATGGCCTAGTCAGCCAAAACTATCATCTGCAGGGGGAATGTTTAGATTTATGTTTTGTTCGTTAACCTGTGAATGGTAAATTTGGCCGAAGCGGGCCTCTTCAGTTGTGAGAAGAGTTCATTTGCAGATGCAGATCAGACAACTTTTTGAAAATTTACTACAGGAATAACTGGGTCGATAACTGAGAAATGTTCAAGAAATAGTCTCATCTTGGCCCGCAAATATACATTTAATCAGCAAAATTTGTGACAATCTTGACCATTGCTGACCATTGAATGAGTAATGTGTCAACCATGAGTCTCTGTATGCTTGTATATTATATAGTAATTTGATGGATGCAATCTGTCAGTTAAGTATTTGATGTCAATCAATTGCGTCACTCGTTAGTTGACGTCACAATCAGACTGACATACTCCATCACGATAATCCAAAAACTCTGTCACTAATATTTAGAAATTGTATATCTTTGATGAATTTAATTTAATAATCATTCTGTTCAATATTTTGAAACTAATTTGACTGGGAACTGTTGCTGCCATTTGCAGCAACAGCCCCCAGTCAAAGTAGTTAAAAAATATTCTACAGTTTGCTGGTATATTTAGTTTGACATTTAGATTCTGGAAATTCAGGATGCAAATCAATTTCAAACATGCTTAGAAAGTGGGCAAGGCTTAGCTTGAAATGTGCAAGGCTTGGATAGAAATGGGTGGGGCATAGATATACATCTATAACTTCTATTCATCTCTGTTACAGACATCACATGGTACAAGGATCAGGTGATCTGGGCGACATCATCGGGGGAATGGGTGTTTATTAAAACTGCTGATTATTTACAACCGTTTATGGGTGTCTCAGATGCAGCATCCCTCGCTGTCGACTGGCTCGGAAAGAAACTCTACTGGTCGAGTATCAAGCAGGAACTGGTATGGGAAAAGAGGGTTTTAACCCTTTCATCTATGAAATCCCAGATCTCAATTTCAGGACAATAATACAGGAAAGCTGTTGAATATTTTGAAATTAAGATGATTTGAAGCCATTGATGCCTAAGATAGTAATGTCTTCCAGTCATATTAACTTAAAAGATTCAACAGGATATGCAATGAATCGGGAAAATATTACTTTGTCAGGGATTTGTCAGTGAAAGGATTAATTCCTATTCATATTGAATTCACAGAAATGAGGTTTCTTGCTACCTACTGAATATTTGGAAAATAACATACCTGAGAATCATTGCTACATAAAGTCAGTGAAGGTAAAACCAAAGGTAAGCTGCCACAACTTGAAGAATCACTACAAACCATCAAATGCTTTCGGATAGCATTGCAGTGGATCCTCTCACACTGTGGAGTCCAAGGAAATGAGGAAGCAGACAAGATGGCAAAGGTGGGTGCAGAAGAGAATCAGACAGAAAACATGGTTACCCATACAGAGATGAAGACTATCATCAAGTCACTCTATAGAACACCTCAATCAGAAGATGCCTACCATCATCTCTCGAGGCCAGAGCAAGTGACCATTTTTCGTCTCAGAACTGGACACAACAGACTAAACCAACACATGTACAGGCGGTTCCACCTTACGACATCACCCGCTTGTCCTTGTGGAGAAGCAGAACAGACCACAGAGCACATACTTCAATGTTGCAGTACGTATCAGCTGCTGAGAGAAGAGATCTGGCCTTTGTCAACCTCTTTTCTTGAAACGCTGTATGGGCCTGTGGAAGAACTGCAGAAAACCACAGATTTCATCTTGAGAACGGCTCTCCAAGTGTGATACCAGCGATCGAAAAGTGTACTCTGCGTACAAAACAATAGACACAAATTGGGGTTATTGTGATCTAAGATCATAATTTGAATAGAGGATTCCAGTTTCTCAGTCAATTATGTGACGTGACATGTAGGATGATGGCATAAATTAAAATGATGTAGCTAAGTTTGTCATGAAATGCTTAATTGATGACGTACTAAGTGTTGTTGTATGAATTATATGTCTTTACTATTTAATAAGTATGCTGTTGAATAATTTGGAACAAATTCGACTGGGAGGCTATCTGTATAGTTTTCTGGAAATTTATAGTCGATCGATCCCAACACGGGCAAGGCATGAGTGGCGCTTGGCTAGAGATGGGCGCGGGGTATCGCTAAAACTGGATTCCTCCATTAGGGAATGAAAGAATCGTGACCCTAATGGGCCAGCAGTATTAGTACATCATGATTAAAATTTTGAAATTAAATTTGTTGAAAACCAGATTAATCATGATTAATATGGTTTCGCTTTGATGATTAATATTAAAATACCTACGCTGAAAGGGGTAGCCATCATTGACTGACTACAATCAGTTTTCAATCAGTTTTCTTCAAACTATTCTTTGCTGTTTAGCTTTCGTGTGATGAAAAGTTGTTCATTCTTTGGTTTATAGATTGGTATTTTTCCTCCAGATCAAACGGGCTGATTTAGAAGGCTCAGCCAGGAGCTCAGAAATCATTTATCAGTCGCCTGCTCGTGACCTAACCATCGATGCTGTAAATGCACGCTTGTATTGGCGCACTACTCACACTGTAGAAGCTACTCTCCTTAATGGCGAGGAACATCTAGAGTACTTCTCTCTGTCATACATCTCTGGCAAGTGGATTCAGAGTCTGACATTAGATTTAACACACAAAGAAGTCTACTGGATTGTAAAGAGTTTTGAGAAGCAGGAACTGCACGCAGCATCCATGATCGGCTACTCACGTCCAGGATTCGAGGCTTGGATGACCAGAAGGATTGTGGGACAGCTGGCAGATATGTCAAGGTTAGTTAACATAGATACTCATCCTCTCCTGATATGTTGACAATATTAGAATTTTAATGATGGCCAACATTTGTATTGTAGGTTGCAATAACTGTCCTTAGAGGGAGCTAAATCTGAAAACTGACAAGACTTGAAAATGCAGTCTGACTGTGAATTCTTTGTGGAGCTTGTGTAAATAAGCTTTGTTCAGTTTATCTTCAACAGTTAATTTCATTAATGACTCGTGAGATTTCTATAGCACTGCACAGTTATCTTCTATGCAATGATTGTATCACAATAATGCAAATGCTTTGTAAAATATTTTATTTACAAGATTTTAATTTTGAACATTACCTCCATGTTATGCTGATGCAGTAGACACTGCGTATGCTATTTTGTGACAATAAACATAGGCAATTGATTTGTTATCTTCTAAAAGCTGATGTTATGATGTTATAGTATACAAGATCCATGAATGATTTACCACTGGAATGCTCTTCATCCTCTATAGCATCTCGAGATTTAATGAAATTAGCTTTTAATAATACTCCTAGGACGTCATACTGATTCATTACTTGCAAAATCTTTGTGTGTTTATTGTAAATATATATTTAAATATTATTCAAGAAATGAACCATTAGGGTATTTCTGTGATTGACACAAATTAGCATTATTAGCTCAGATGCACAGAGTACATTTTGGTTCTATTTCATACTAGTGTATAATGGATGGATCCATTGTTAGCTATGCCCCGCCCATCTCTAACTAAGCTCATCCCATGCTTTGCGCGCATTGCAATCGATTTATAATCTTTGTACCCTGACTTCCCAGAATCCAATATTCAAGGTAACTATGCACATGAGCTGTTAAATATTTTGAAACTAATTTGATCATCATATCCTCAAACTTGTTTATAATGGATACATTATGTAGAATGATCACTGAAGATACTTAATGTATGTAAGTAATAACAAATTTTAAAATAATGTAATTTATATAGCGCGAAAATCATGTATGCGTATCAGTGTGCTTTTAGACAAGCTTTGAAGGTTTCTTTCGATTCAACCAATTTGATTAGAAGACTCACCTGTGATTGCATGTGCCTTTGGTGTTTTGCCCACTATCGTGTTTCTCCCAAAAGTTGTGTTTTCTCTGGATCATGTATAACTGTCCGTCCTGTGTTCACTGGATCATATATGACTGTCCATCCTGTGTTCACTGGATCATATATGACTGTCCATCCTGTGTTCACTGGATCATATATGACTGTCCATCCTGTGTTCACTGGATCATATATGACTGTCCATCCTGTGTTCACTGGATCATATATGACTGTGTTCACTGGATCATATATGACTGTCCATCCTGTGTTCACTGGATCATATATGACTGTCCATCCTGTGTTCACTGGATCATATATGACTGTGCATCCTGTGTTCACTGGATCATATATGACTGTCCATCCTGTGTTCACTGGATCATATATGACTGTCCATCCTGTGTTCACTGGATCATGTATAACTGTCCGTCCTGTGTTCACTGGATCATATATGACTGTCCATCCTGTGTTCACTGAATCATATATGACTGTGCATCCTGTGTTCACTGGATCATTTATGACTGTGCATCCTGTGTTCACTGGATCATATATGACTGTGCATCCTGTGTTCACTGGATCATATATGACTGTCCATCCTGTGTTCACTGGATCATATATCACTGTGCATCCTGTGTTCACTGGATCATATATGACTGTGCATCCTGTGTTCACTGGATCATGTATAACTGTCCGTCCTGTGTTCACTGGATCATATATGACTGTGCATCCTGTGTTCACTGGATCATATATGACTGTCCATCCTGTGTTCACTGGATCATGTATAACTGTCCATCCTGTGTTCACTGGATCATATATGACTGTGCATCCTGTGTTCACTGGATCATATATGACTGTGCATCCTGTGTTCACAGACACTCATCACTACAGCTGTTTAATGGACGACTACTCTGGGTAGATGTGTACAACTCACTCAGAATTGGTGATAGACAAGGCAATTATTCAGCCACAGTAGCGCAGATGGCGGATAATGTTACCAACTTTCTGGTTGTACATCCATCCCTACATCCATACCCGGGTGAGTGATGGCTGGCATGCCAGTTTTCTTGCATGTTCATATACACACTGATCCACACTCACTTACGAACACACACCAAATGCACGCGCATGCGCGCACACACCAAATGCACGCGCGCACACACCAAACGCACGCGCACGCACGCACGCACGCATCTCGTACTGCATGTACTCACCTGATTGCATCATAAATGGTTTCAACTGTGCCGGCTGAATTTCTGCAGACTACATTTCACATCCTGTGCCCATATCCAGGAAGAGGTCATAGTTTACACCCTGGTGTAAGGTAGAAACTAGTCGATCAGAATGCAGCATTTAAGCCACTTGGAAGGCTTACATCATAGCTACGCCTGCACTCTTCATGTATACGGTCCCAGGGGTTTAACTTGATATGCTGAATATGTTTTAAAACAATTATAATGAACGGCTAAGCCACCAACAACTTTCAGTCAAATTGTTTTCAGACATATTCAGCAGAGCTGTCAAACCAAGACGCGATCCTGGGAGATGCGATTGCCGGGATCGCGTCTCTGGTCAGCCGGCTGGCGATCATTGCCTTTCCACCCAGGAGTATAAATGGGTACCTGTATGTAAACTGGGGAAGTTACAATAATAGACTGAAATAAAAGCAGCCTAGATATGGCGTGAATGGGACCTGGAATCAGGGACTCAATAGACACGAACCAAACCAATAACTTCATATGTTATTATCCTTTATCGCATTGTCTCCACAGAGGGTCACACAGAGACATCTCTCATTATCATTCCTGAGCCACTTCCTGCTGATGGGCTCAGGGTCGCTGGACATTGGTCAAAATTCAATCTTACCTGGCCAATGTCTACATCTGTGAACTATGGGCAGGTGTTCTATGAAGTGTCGGTTACTATCAAAGGAGAAAGGACATCAGTTTTTGTAAGTTCTCTTTCTAATTACTCAGACTTAACAACAAAGCTGTTGAAAGCGGCAATATTGTATAGAAATGTCCATTTGCAGGCCAAGAGAAGATTATTTTGGAAAAGGTTTGCTGATGGACATACATTCACTGAGCAAAATGTTAAATTTTCATACCTGATGCATAAAAGAGTAAATAAAAGGTAGAAATAGAAATATTTTATGCAATAGATATTTCACTTCAAGAGTATACTTACCTCCCTAATACTTTTGATATTGCTAAATATTGGCTTTCACTCAATAAACACTCAGATTAAAACAGTTAGGCGCCCCTAGTGGGCAGGGAGTCAGAGCGTAGTCTGGCGGATGCCAGCCCCACCACCGCGCATGCGCAGACTAGCACTTCCTCTTTGCTAGATTATTGGCAAAGAGATCACACATGTTTTTTTGTTCAATAGCTTTTTCGCTCTCTTAAACTGTTTAAGTGGTGTTTGTTTGGAGTGTTAGTCACTTTTTTGGATGGCGGATAGGAATACGTCGCCACAGGAGGACGGAGGACCTTTAAATCAGGTGACTTCTAGTAAAATTAGCGAGTTTTCTTCCCGGTGTATTGTGTTTCCGGGACTCGCGTTTACCGTGATAAGCGCCTTGGTTGGTTGGGTTATATCAACTCGGTGCTACCTAGGACTAATTTCTCTTTCTGTTTATGTCCACAGGTCTGTATGACGCTAGGTGGTGACGTCACAGTATCAGAGAGTTAGTTTTCTCTCCACCATGGTTCCATTTCCTACTAACACTGTTAGGTTATCTAACCAAATGAAAAATTATGTCCAGTGAGTTGGAGGCCTGGTATAAAGGTCTTCTCACTTTGCCCTCTTGATCCAATTCCTTCCCCATGAGGTGGAGAGAGTTAAGAGGCGTGCAGATGGTGGAGTTTCCGGTTCGTCACGTTGGATGGTTTGTCTATACAAAGTGTCAGGTATCTAGTTATTGATAATGTGGTGATGTTAATTATTGTAAACAAACAAAGGGAGATAATTAACATTTTTGCCAGAAAAGAGTTATCTATATGTATCTGATGGTTGTGTAGTCAACTTATCCATTCAGCATACAATTCGTCCTTGCACTGGGATGTTTTGTTGGGATCGAATTTTTCCTGTCACGGGATTAATGACGTCATAATCAGCCTGGCTATGTATTTATCAGCAATTCAAGCGCTATGCTGGTTTCTGATGTATTTTGATCTTTATGATCGTTTTCCTTCTCTTTGAGTTGGATTGAGTTTCTAAGCTTAACTAGTTGCTCATACTCCTTGTCCTTTGGCCTGTTTCAGGGACCGGGTTGCGCGTCCTGTGGACGTTTTATGCATGTAAAGTTCTGGCCGCATCTGTGTTATCGATGTAGCCCTTGTGGTCCCTTGATTAATTGTGACATATGTAAGCACTGGGGGGGCGAGTTAATGTCCGAATTCTTGTGCTGCTTACAGGCGACGGACAAGGTGGTAGAGGAGGAGAAGAAGAAGAAGCGGAAACGAGAGGTTGTAAGTAGGAAGGGTAAGGGGAAGGTCTCGTCCGCGGTGGATATGGAGACCTTCCGGACCGAGATGTTGGGAGAGATGAAGAGGACAATAAAAGATTTGGTTCCAGGGTTGCTTCGTGGCATGCTTCCTGGACCAGATCCTTTATTGTCCTCATCATCGGCTTCGGAGCAGGTAATCCCCGCCTCTGGATCGATTTTCCTTAGTCCGCTTCCGTTGTCCGACGATTCAGAGGTGGCCCCATTAGAGGGGGCGTTCCACGACCCTGGCAGCAGGCTTATTGCCGCGCCGATAGGGGACCGTGGACGGTTGTCGCTGGAACCCGCTGGCTGCTTATCAGTCCAGGGGTATCCGCACGCCGCGGTGGCCAGTACCTCCTATGGCACCGTTCCTGGTCAGCCCGGGTTAGCTCTCTTTGCTGACCCGGGGTCTAATCTTTCTGACCAGGGTGATGAGGATTACCTGCTAGGGTCGCCGTCTGACGACGTGGACATGGATGAAGACGTTTGTGCACCCCTCGCGGGGAATACAGGCGCTTTTTTCCACGGTATTACTCACCCTGGAGTAAGGTCCGCGGTTCAGGTGGTGGCCCAGGGCGCTGCTGATGGCCAGCGGTACCGCATACCTCGGCTTGCCGAGCGTGTAGCTGGTGCTGGCCGGGCCCGTGGTGGGGCTATATATACCCCGCGCTCTACCGCGGTGCCTGCTCCTGGTCAAACCAGTGATATTCATATGCCGGTGCTGTCAGGCCCGCATGTTTTCCCTGGCTTGCCAGGTGTATCAGCGTACCCGCCGTCAAGCTCTACTGCTTGCGCTCAGGAGGAAGACGAAGGACCCCGTCTTGTAGAGCGCTCGCAGTTAGCCACGGAGCAGGATTGGTATGACGCTTGCCAGTGGTTGGTGAGCGTTAGGCCTGATCTGCCCGTGGAGCAGTCGGCTAGCCACCGTGTTCACACGCCGTGGTTAGCTGGGAAACCAACTGCTAACGCTATGCCTTCTCTGCCGCTGGCGGAGCATGTCGTTGACATGTTCAAGGCGGCGGAGTCGTCCATTAACACGAGTGGACGTCTCGCGAAGGCCCCTCGCGAGGTGGCCAGGCGTTGTCGCATCGTGCCCCTGGACTACCAGCGGTACGGTGTGGTACCCAAGCCCAGCGTGGATGACCGCGCGGCTTTGGGTGAGGATACGCGGCCAGGCTCCCGTTCTGACGCGGGGGTCTTGTGCGCGAACGCGTTGCGTTCGGCGAATACCGCGTTGCGTGATGCGGAGGAGAGTGGGAGGGCTTCGATCGCCGCTCTGTCCCACGTCTCCCAGCTGTTACAGGGGGTAGTAACGGCATCCGCATCGCGCCAGCCAAGCCCGCTCGCGGTCCAGCGAACCATCCAGGATGGTATTAACCTGGCGCTGGACTGTATGACGCGGGCGGTGACCAGGAGTGTCCGGGCAAGACGCACGTTTGCCCTGGACAATCTGTGCCCGTCTCAGGACCTGTATAATAGGCTACTCCGTACGCCTATGACGGGTCCTGGTCTTTTTGGAGGTGAGGGATGTCGCCACCTCCAGGAGACGGTCACCCTGGTGAATAACCAGAGGGCGCTGCGCGAACAGTTTGAGGTGCTGCGTCGTGCTAACGTTCGCGCCGCGGCCCCTGCGTATCGTCCCCTGCAGGCTCGAGGTGGTGCTGGCCAAGTCAGAGGCCAGCCGCCGTCGCAGCGCCGGCCTCGGCCGCGTGCGATTCGGCCAGCAGTGAGGGGGGCGCAGGCTCCTCAGCCGCCGTCAGCCAGGCAGCCGCCCGTGCACCGAGGTGCGCGCGGGGCGGGGCGGGGCGCGCGAGGATCTGGGCGTGGTTATCGTTCCTGACAGGGCGCTTACCGCGGTAAGGACCACGCCGGTGTGTATGGCGACGGAGACAGTGCCGCTCTTGCATGCCTTGTGTCCACCGCGGTCCCTAGGTGGACCGGTGGGAGGCCGGCTAGCCGACCACATGCAAGAGTGGGAACGGTTAACTCAGGACCGTTTAGTCTTGCGATGGCTTTCCGTGGGGTATCATCCAGAGTGGATGACAGGCCCGCCGTCGCGACTGTCTCTGGTGCCAGTCTGGACTCCCATTCCGAGAGATCCAGATCAAAGGTTGTGTATCGAGGAGGAGATAAATTCCCTCGTACAAAAAGGAGCTATTCAGCCGGCACAAAGGTGTCCGGGCTTCTATTCAACCCTGTTCTTGGTAACAAAACGCACCGGAGGGTGGAGACCGATTCTCAACCTCAAGCCACTGAACAAGTTCATCGAGACGCCCAGTTTCAAGATGGAAACGGTGCGCTCGGTGTTGGCGGGGTTGGAGAGGGGGATGTGGACGGCGTCGATAGATTTGAAGGACGCTTATTTCCACATCCCCATCCACGGGAGTTTCTGTCGCTTCCTGAGATTTGCATTCCAGGGCAGACAGTGGGAATTCAGGGTGTTGCCCTTCGGAATTTCCACGGCTCCTCGGGTTTTCACCCGTGTGGTTCTTGCAATCACAGCATACCTCCGCAGGAGAAGCATAGCAGTCCACACGTACATAGACGACTGGCTGTTGAAAGCGCACACCCGGGAAAGTTTGTCGGCCAATCTGGAGATTGTTTTGAAAACTCTCACAGACTTAGGCTGGATGATCAATTTCCCAAAATCAGAGCTGACTCCATCCCAGAAGTTTGTTTACCTGGGGATGTTCTTCGATCTAGAGACAGGATATGTTTATCCTACTCAGGAGAGAGTTCAGAAACTCATCTCATTAATTCAGTCAGTGTGCGACAGTCGTCATGTCCTGGCACGGGTTTACTTGAGAATGCTGGGGTTGATGGTTTCATTGGAACCAGTCATTCCTCAGGCCGCCTTACGCAGGCGGCCGATCCAGTTATTTCTCATGACACAATGGACCCAGAGTACAGGTTCGCTGGACTCGAATGTGTCAGTGTTGGCGCCTCTCATTCACCACCTGCAATGGTGGTTGAATACAGAGAATCTCTTGCCGGGGGTTTTGCTGACCCCTCCCCACCCTCAGGTGACTGTGTATACAGATGCATCGATGGAGGGCTGGGGAGCTTGCCTGGAAGAGTACACGATATCAGGGCTTTGGAATCTGGAACAGTCAAAGGAACATATAAATCTACTGGAGCTAAAAGCAGTAGTCCTGGCCCTGGAACATTTCTTACAGAAAGTTCAGGGCAAGATTGTTCTTATTCGTTCAGACAACTCAACAGTTGTGACTTACATAAACCGCCAGGGCGGAACGAAGTCGCCCAGTCTCTGTATGATGACATGGAAACTGCTTTGTTGGTGTCTGGATCACCAGATTACCTTGAAAGCAGTTCATATTCCGGGAAGGTTAAACCTGCTAGCAGACTCATTGAGCCGAAGGATGAGTGTTTTACCCACGGAATGGCAACTAAATCAATGTGTGGCGGATCGTCTGTTCGACCATTGGGGGAAACCCAACATCGATTTGTTCGCAACGAAGAAGAATGCGAAGATGACGACGTACGTCTCTCCGATTCCGGATCCAAGCGCTTTCGCAACAGATGCGTTAGCTATCAGCTGGGGGAGAATGTATGCATACGCATTCCCTCCAGCAATCCTGATTCCAAAAATTCTTCAGAAAATCAGACAAGAGGAATGCCAAGTGCTTCTGATCGCCCCGGATTGGCCAAGCCGATCATGGTATACGGATCTGCTGGACCTTCTGGTCTGCAATCCGGTTCCTCTGCCTCTGATGGACGATATTATCTTCCAGGGCAAGGCCCTTCACAACAATCCGTCAATGTTCAGATTGACTGCGTGGATGTTGTCAAGGAATCTAGAATTAAGGAGGGCTTTTCTGAGCAAGCAGCCATGTTTATGGCCAAAGCCAGGAGGGGGTCAACCTCCAGAGCATATAATTATAAAATCAACAGATTTGCAGAATGGTGCTCAAAAAGATGTATTGATCCAATGGATTCATCTATTCAAGTAGTAGCTGATTTCCTCTGTCACCTCTATGATGCCTATAGCCTCAAGCCTAACTCTATTGCTGGTTATAAGTCAGCATTAATGTCTGTTATTCCTTGCTTGGCTAAGAGGGGAAGTGATGAAGTAAATACATTGAATGTATTAATTAAAGGCATGGGCAATCTAAGACCAAGGAATCCTCCTGTGATTCCGTCTTGGAGTTTATCGCTAGTGCTTCAAGTACTAGGTGATAAGCCTTTTGAACCACTTAGTTCCATTTCTATGAAACTATTAACACTGAAGACTGTGTTTTTAATTGCTGCGGCCTCGGCTAGGCGTAGGAGTGAAATTCATGCCTTATCAGCCGAGGATGACCGTTTTGTGGTTTCAGGGGAAGGCCTTAAGCTGCTACCTAGGATTAATTTCTTGGCTAAAAATCAGTCGTTGAAATATCCAGGTCAACCTATTATTTTGCCTGCTTTAACTAGATATGATCCTAATTCTAAAGCATGGTGTCCCGTCCGGGCGCTGCGCCGGTACAAACAACGTACGGCGGAGTGGCGCACCGACCAGTCAGCGTTATGGTTGTCATATATTGAACCCCATGGCAGGGCTTCTAAGGACACCATTTCCAGGTGGATTGTGGAATGCATTCAGTTTTGCCATAAATCCGCCACCGGGAAGCAGGTTGACGTGGCCAAGGCTCACAGTGTCCGCGGCGTAGTGACATCCACCGCCCTATTTAATGGGGTCCCGGTGGATGATATTATGTCGGTGGCTCAGTGGCACTGTGAGTCAAGTTTTACAGACCATTATCTCCGTGACACCTCTAATCCTCTCGCCTTGTCGATTTTGAAAAAATAACTCGGTTTATATTTTTTGAGGAGGGTTTTCCTCATTACTTATATATTTCACAATTAATTTATGGAAACACCCACTTTTTTGGGCCTGCATCAGTCTTTACCAAGGGGAAGATGATGTCAGCAGCCATTTTCAACAAGGTCAGTCTTGTTCATGTGTTGTCCATTGTTGATTGTATTGTCACGTTACCCGTTATTAATATGGTGATGGTTTGTGTATTTGTGTGGTTCATTGTTGAGAGTTACGAAAATGGAGCTTTTTCGTCTCTGTCCTGTAGTACATGGCACTTGTACGTAGAGAGCGTATAGGACATTGAGGTCAGTCGACTCTTCCTCCCAGGAAGGAGGGGGGGGGGAGCGCATATGACATTCGGTCATCTCTCATACATCGGTGGTGTTATCCGATGATTAGTCAAATCCTGACTGTTTTTTCAGACAGTTTCAGAAGTTTAAGTGCCTTAAACGCGGAAAAAGCGTATAGGGATGAGCTGGTCTTTTGACCTCGCCTCCCTCCCGCCAGATTCACTTTCGAATTCTGGCAATATCAAAAGTATTAGGGAGGTAAGTATACTCTTGAAGTGAAATAAACGAAATCTAGGATTTCTTTTTTCACGAGAGAGTTGATACTTACCTCCCTAGATACGGACCCGGCCTCTCCACCCCACAGAGGCTCGGTCTTCAGGCTCTTAATAGTTGCATGTGTGTCAGCCAATAATCTAGTCAGAGGAAGTGCTAGTCTGCGCATGCGCGGTGGTGGGGCTGGCATCCGCCAGACTACGCTCTGACTCCCTGCCCACTAGGGGCGCCTAACTGTTTTAATCTGAGTGTTTATTGAGTGAAAGCCAATATTTAGCAATATCAAAAGTATTAGGGAGGTAAGTATCAACTCTCTCGTGAAAAAAGAAATCCTAGATTTCGTTTATTTTTAATGATTATTCTATTATTATTTAATTTTTAATCTGACATTAATTCACAATTAAAAAAATAATCAGAATTTTTTATTTGATCACGTAATCGCATGAGCCTACCTTCAGAGTCTATATTGTTATGCTTCCTCAAGTGTCAGTTTTAGGTTTGATAATATGGATTTATAATGATTAGGTTTCTATGTTTGATACTTCCTTCATTATGATTGTCTTAGTTTCTATAAATAAGTTGTGTCTGAAAACCCCCCCATTTATCTTTCAGGTTAGTAAGAGAACGCACAAAACAATGACCGGTATTGATCCATACTCTCTGATGACCGTTACGGTCAGCCCATTCACATACTGGGGATATGCTAACAAAGTGAAAGTAAATCTACGCTCACCTATGTCAGGTAAGATACCTCATTAGTCACACTCTTGTGTCAACACTGCCCCTAAAATGCGACTCATCAATTAGCCATTTACTGCTCAAGATTTTTTAAGAAGATTATAATTTTTGCAGGCCAATGGAATACTTTTTTTGTAAATTTTCCATTGAAATTTATGAAAATGTTGACCTGCTTGACCATCGAGGTGGTCGGTAATGGTCATGAAAATTCAACCTTTTGCTAAGCCAGTGTCTATTGGCAGGCCAAGAGAAGAGTAGTTTTGTTACCTTGCTAGTCATTCTAGTTCGTTTGCAGGCAAATCTTTTTTTTTTTAAATATAGTACTGGAATGGCTGGCTCAATAACTGAACCAGTCATCCCGGGGTTAAATTTTCCAAAATAGTATTCTTTTGGTCTGCAAATGGACATTTTCTAATTAAATTTCTTCATCAAATTGGGTCTGCTGGTTGTGCTATGTGAGGGTCTGCTGGTTGTGCTATGTGAGGGTCTGCTAGTTGTGCGATGTGATGGTCTGCTGGTTGTGCTATGTGGGGTCTGCTGGTTGTGCTATGTGTGGGGTCTGCTCATTGTGCTATGTGGGGGGGTCTGCTGGTTGTGCTATGTGGGGGTCTGCTGGTTGTGCTATGTGGGTGGGTCTGCTGGTTGTGCTATGTGGGGGTCTGCTGGTTGCGCTATGTGGGGGGGGGGGGGTCTGCTGGTTGTGCTATGTGGCCCACAAAAGTATTTTGATATTGTAGCCAAATGTCAATAGTGTGGTCTATTTTTAGCTATGGCCCGCACATTTCTAGCTAAGCTCCGCTGATTTTTATTATTGTACCGACATATCGGATCGCTCTATTATTATCTAGATACATCTTTGCTTGTCTTGCTTATTAAATTTGCTTGAAATTATATGTTTTTCTAGTACCTACACAGCCCAGAACCCCTCGCGTGTACATCACACAGCGTAAAGATGCCAGCACCTCACAATTGTCTATTGCCGCCGACCTTCGATGGAGCGCCCCCAGGATTTTGAATGGAATCATTCATCATCATAATGTCTATTATCGTCGAGGAAACAAGACACATCAATGGAATATCGCTACGGTTACAGCGTCAGCGAGACACTACATCCTCAACAACTTAAAGCCAAATATGACTTATAATTTCAGGGTATGTTTCTGATATATGTAATATCTAAATGAAGCAGATATTTAGAAGTTCTCTAGTGCTGATTATTGTAAGATTATCTGATGATTGCGTTTTATTCTCACCTTTGAGCAGAGAATTCTGACATGCCGGGAATCAATCTGTCATTGTTATACTGTAAATATTGAATGATCATTGCACTAGTCAGTTAACCCTTAAAACTGGCCTCTGCACTGGTCTTGAGGAATGTCCATTTGCACGCCAAGAGAAGACTATTTTTGAAAATATATCACTGGAATGACCAGCTTGGTAACGAGCCAGTCATTCCAGTGGTAAATTAAAAAAATAGTCCTCTTGGCTTGCAAATGGACATTGTGTAAACAAATATCTTGAGTTTCTTGACCAAATTTGACCATTAACCCTTTAACACTCATATCAGCCAAAAAACGCTTTTGCCGTTGTCTTGAGAAATGTCCATTTGCAGACCAAAAGAGGACTATTTTTTGAAAATTTACCACTGGAATGACTGGCTCGATAACAGAGGTCTGTAAATGGACATTTTCTATGAGACAATTAAAATTTTCTTGAATAAATTCTATGGTTAAAGGGTTAATAGTGAATACAGAGGAGTTGAGATGTGATACAGTTAGACTAGATTATTAACCCTTTAACCATTCCATAACAAAACCGGCCTCTGCAGCGGGCTTGAGAAATGACCATTTGTGGGGAGTGACTTGATAACCGAGCCAGTCATTCTAGTGGTATATTTTCAAAATAGTATTCTCTTGGCCTGCCAATTGACATACCTCAGGAATGGATATTTGCTGACAAGAAATTTAATTTTTCATGATAAATTTGGACCATTGAATGGTTAGTGTATCACTTGCTTCTTGCAAATGTGATGGTAGTTAGTAATAGAGAAATGTACTAATTTAGTATGTATTTGAAACAATTTGCCTAAAAAATACTTTGTCCTATTGACCTTAAGTCAAAACGTTTTCAAAATGTTCAGCATGTTTCAGATTTCGTTATTACATGTATTTTACAACAAAAATTTATTTAAAAGATTTACCTTAATCAATGTTATTACTTCTAGACCATACATGTGTCTGTTCTGTAGGTGGAGACATGTACCAGCGTAGGGTGTGGCCCTCGTTCTAAGCTAGTCACCGCTATTACGGATGGTGAGTATGATAGAGGTTATCCTAGATGGTTAGGTTTAGCTGTTTAACCCTCGAATTTGTTCAACAAAATTTCAATTTTCTCATAGAAAATGTCTTTTTGAAGACCTAGAGAAGAATATTTTTGAAAATTTACCAGTGGAATGACTGGCTTGCGAGCCAGTCATTCCAGTAATAAATGTTCAACACCAAATTTATCGTTGGATTGACTGATTCGATAAGCAGTCATTCAAGTGCAAATTTTTCATATATGTTCCAAGTTTGGCTTGAAAATGGACATTAAGTGAGGAAATATTTGTGAAAAATTTACCAATCTTGACCATTAACCATTTCACCAATGAATTCCCCATATCTCATTTTTTATGGCACCCATAGAGGAAAACTGTTGAATAATTTGAAATTAAGTTGAATGGAAGCCGTGCTTCCAGTCAAATTAATTTCAAAATATTCAATAGAATATAAGTTTTATATCATAAAGAATATACTTTTTCCGGGATTTGTTGATGAAAGGGTTAGTGTTAACATCTCTCTCATTATCATTGTCCTTGGCTTGATTATAATGAGCCATCATTGAAATATCGTAGACAGAGGCAATCTTCCGAAGGCTAATTGCAAATGAGGGATCCATTTATAGCTATGCCCCGCCCATTTCACTTCAAGAGTATACTTACCTCCATAATACTCTTTGATATTGCTAAATATCGGCTTTCACTCAATAAACACTCAGAATAAAAACAGTTAGGTGCCCCTACTGGGCAGGGAGTCAGAGTGCAGTCCGGCGGATGCCAGCCCCACCATGGCGCATGCGCAGACTAGCGCTTCCTCTTTGCTAATTTATTGGCAGAGGGTCTACACATGTTTTTGTGCTAGAGCTTTTCTCAAGTGTTTTCAAAGTCTTTTTGAGTGCTAATAGAAGTTTATAACCCCTGATTAAGATGGCAGACAGGATTACTTCGCCAGAGGAGGGCCCAGGATCTATCCATCAGGTGACTTCTATTATAATTAGCGAGTTTTTCCCGGTGTAATGTGTTTCTGAGACTCGCGTTTACCGTGATAAGCGACTAGTATAGTTGTTTTATGTCAACATGGCGCTATATAATGCTAATCTCTCTTTGTGTTTATGTTCACAGGTATCTGTCTGGATATGTATGGGACATCACGTCAACAGACGGTTTGTTTTCTCTCCACCAAGTTTCCATTTCCTACTAATACTGTTAGGTTATCTAACCAAAATGTCTATGTCCAGTGATTCGGAGGCCTCGTAAGAAGGTCTTCTCACTTTGCCCTCTTGATCTAATTCCTTCCCCCTAAGGTGGAGAGAGTTAAGGGTCATAGTCTTGGTGGAGTGTTCCAGTTCATCAGATTTGATGGTTTGTCTATACAAAGAGTCAGGTATTCTAGTTAATCATATGAGGTGATAATAATTATGTACACTAAAATTTGCCACTATTATCATTGTGTATCTGATGTTTGTGTAGTCTGAATATCTATCCTTCATAGTTAGATGTTCTGGATATGAATACAATTCGTCCTTACACCTGGATGTTTGTTTCGGATCGATTTAATTTCTTTCTTGAAATCATGACGTCATAATCAGCCTTGCTCTTTATTAACAATTAAAGTTTTGCCCAACGCTGGTTTTCTCATATGGATAGTGATCTTTATGATCATTTTTTCCTCTCTTTTATTTTTGGCTTTGAGTTTCTAACCTTAACTAAAATACTCATTGTCCTCGTCTTCTGTCCTGTTTCAAAGACCTGGTTGCCCGTCCTGTGGTCGCTTCTTGAAGGAGAAGTTTATTCCCCACCTGTGTTTTCAATGTAGCCCCTGTGGGCCATTACTTAATTGTGATGTGTGTAAGCAGTGGGGGGGGGGGGAAGCTAATGAAAGAGTTTTTGTGCTTACAGGTGAAGGACAAGGTTGCGGAGGAGGAGAGGAAGATGAAATGAGAGGTTGTAGGTAAAAAGGGTAAGAGGAAGGCCTCGTCCTCAGTGGACATGGAGGCCTTCCGTAGTGAGATGTTGGGAGAGATGAAGAGGACGATAAAGGATTTGGTACCAGAGTTGCTCCGTGGCATGCTTCCTGGAGCAAATCATTTGTTGTCCTCTTCATCTGCTTCGGAGCAGATAATCCCCGCCTCTGAATCGAGTTTCCTTAGGCCGTTACCAGTTTTCGATGATTCAGAGGTGGCCCCATTAGAGGGGGCGTTCCACGACATTGGCAGCAGGCTTGCCGCGCCGGTGGTCCGTGGATGGTTGTCGCTGGAACCTGCTGGCTGCTTATCAGCCCAGGGGTATCTGCACGCTGCAGGTGCCAGTACCTCCTATGGCACCTTTCCTGGCCAGTCCGGGTTAGCTCTCTTTGCTGACCCGGAGTCTAATCTTTCTGGCCAGGAAGAAGAGGATTATCTGCTGGGTTCCCCTTCTGATGCCGTGGCCATGGATTTTGACGTCTGTGCACCCCTCGCGGTTAATACAGATTAACATGCCTGCTCTTTCGGGCCCGCATGCTTTCTCTGGCTTGCCAGGAGTGTCAGCATATCCAACTTCAAGCTCGACTGCGTTAGCTTAGGAGGAAGACGAAGGCCCTCGTCTAGTAAGAGCTTTCGCAGTTAGCCACGGAGGAGGATTGGTCTGACGCTTGTCAATGGCTGATAAGCGTCAGGCCAGACCTGCCCGTGGAGCAGTCGGCTAGCCAGCGAGACCACCGGCCGTGGTTAGCTGGAAAGTCGACTGTTAGCGTCATGCCATCTCTGCCGCTAGCAGAGCATATCGTTGATATGTTCTCGGCGGCAGAGACATCCATCAAGGCGAATTGACGTCTCGCGAAGGCCCCTCGCGAGGTTGCAAGGCGCTGCCGCATCGTACCCGTGGACTACCAGAGGTACGGTGTGGTACCTAAGCCCAGCGTGGATGACTGCGCGGCTTTAGGTGAGGATACGCGGCCAGGCTCCCGTTCTGACACAGGAGCCTTGTGTTCGAACGCGCTGCGTTCAGCCAATGCCTCGTTGCGTGATGCGGAGGAGAGTGGGAGAGCGTCTATTGCGGCGCTTTCTCACGTCTCCCAGCTGTTGCAGGGGTAGTGACAGCATCCACATCATGCCAGCCGAGCCCGATCACAGTCCATAGAGCCATCCAGGATAGTATCAACCTGGCTCTGGATTGTATGACTCGGGCGGTGACCAGAAGTGTCCGGGCGAGGCGCATGTTTGCGTTGGATAACCTGTACCCGTCCCAGGACCTGTACAATAGGCTTTGGCGTACGCCTATGGCAGGGCTTGGTCTCTTTGGAGGTGAGGGATGTAGGCACCTCCAGGAGACGGTCACTCTGGTCGACAACCAGAGGGTGCTGCGCGAACAGTTTGAGGTGCTCCGTAGGGAGCGCGTTCGCGCTGCACCCCCTGCGTACCATCCCCTGCAGGCTCGAGGTGGAGGTGCCCATGTCAGAGGCCAGCCACCAGCGCAGCATCGACCTCGGCCGCATGCGATTCGGCCAGCAGTGAGGGGGGCGCAGGCTCCTCAGGCGCAGGCAGCCACCCGCGCACCGAGGTGCGCTGATGCTGGTTGTGGCGCGCCAGGATCTGGTCGTGGTAATCGTGCCTGATGGGCCGGTTACCACGGTGAGAACCACTCCGGTGTTTCTGGCAAAGGAGACAGTGCCGCTCTTGCACTCCTTATGTCCACCTCTCTCCCTAGGTGGTCTGGTGGGGGGCCAGTTGGCCCGCCACAAGCAAGAGTGGGAACGGTTGACTCAGGACCGTTTAGTCTTGCCATGGCTTTCAGTCAGGTATCATCCCGATTGGATGACAGGCCCACCATCGTGACTGTCTCTGGTGCCAATCTGGACTCAAATTCCGAGAGATCCAGATCAAAGGTTGTGTATAGAGGAGTAAATAAACTCCCTCATACAAAAAGGAGCAATTCAGCCGGCACAGAAGTGTCCGGGCTTCTCTTCAACCGTGTTCTTAGTGACAAAAAGCACTTGAGGGTGGAGACCAATTCTCAACCTCAAGCCATTGAACAAGTTCATAGACACACCCAGTTTCAAAATGGAGAGTGTGAAATCGGTGTTGGCAGGGTTGGAGAAGGGAATGTGGACAGCTTCAATAGATTTGAAGGATGCTTATTTCCACATTCCAATATCGAGGAGTTTCCGTCGCTTCCTGAGATTCGCATTCCAGGGCAGACAGTGGGAATTCAGGGTATTACCCTTCGGAATTTCTACGGCTACTCGCGGTTTCACCACAGTGGTTCTTGCGATTACAGCATACCTCCGCAGGAGAAGCATGGCAGTCCACACGTACATAGACGACTGGCTGTTAAAAGCACACACCCAGGAAAGTTTATCGGCCAATCTGGAGATAGTTTTGAAGACTCTCACAGACTTAGGCTGGATAATCAATTTCCAAAAATCAGAGCTGACTCCATCCCAGAAGTCTGTTTACCTGGGGATGTTCTTCGATCTAGAGACAGGATATGTTTATCCTACTTAGGAGAGGGTTCAGATACTCATCTCAGTAATACAGTCAGTATGCAACAGTCGTCATGTCCTGGCACGGGTTTACTTGAGAATGCTGGGGTTGATGGTTTTTCTGGAACCAGTCATTCCTCAGGCGGCCTTACGCAGGCGGCCGATCCAGTTATTTCTC
The DNA here is from genome assembly GCA_034401795.1 of Chaetoderma sp. LZ-2023a. Lineage (NCBI taxonomy): Eukaryota > Metazoa > Mollusca > Caudofoveata > Chaetodermatida > Chaetodermatidae > Chaetoderma > Chaetoderma sp. LZ-2023a. Next base: position 39,503,063 of record CM067374.1, on the reverse strand, counting down.
ATGACACAATGGACCCAGAGTACAGGTTCACTGGACTCGAACGTGTCAGTGTTGGAGCCTCTAATTCACCACCTGCAATGGTGGTTGAAGACAGAGAATCTCTTGGCGGGGGTTATGCTAACCCCTCCTCACCCTCAAGTAACTGTGTATACAGATGCCTCGATGGATGGGTGGGGAGCTTGCCTGGAAGAATCCACGATATCAGGGCTTTGGAATCTGGAACAGTCAACGGAACATATCAATCTACTGGAGTTAAGAGCAGTAGTCCTGGGCCTGGAACATTTCTTACAGAAAGTTCAGTGCAAGATTGTTCTTATTCGATCAGACAACTCAACAGTAGTGACTTACATAAACCGCCAAGGCGGAACGAAGTCGCCCAGTCTCTGTATGATGACATGGAGACTGCTTTGTTGGTGCCTGGATCACAGGATTACCTTGAAAGCAGTTCATATTCCGGGAAGGTTAAATCTGCTAGCAGACTCATTGAGCCGAAGGATGAGTGTTTTACCGACGGAATGGCAACTAAATCAATGTGTGGCGGATCGTCTGTTCGACCATTGGGGGAAACCCAACATCGATTTGTTCGCAACGAAGAAGAATGCGAAGATGACGACGTACGTCTCTCCGATTCCAGATCCAAGCACTTTCGCAACAGATGCGTTAGCTATCAGCTGGGTGGGAATGTATGCATACGCATTCCCTCCAGCAATCCTGATTCCAAAAATTCTTCAGAAAATCAGACAGGAGGAGTGCCAAGTGCTTCTGATCGCCCCAAATTGGCCAAGCTGATCATGGTATACGGATCTGCTGGACCTTCAGGTCTGCAATCCGGTTCCTCTGCCTCTGATAGACGACATTATCTTCCAGGGCAAGGCCCATCACAACAATCCGTCAATGTTCAGATTGACTGCGTGGATGTTGTCAAGGAATCTAGAATTAAGGAAGGCTTTTCTGAGCAAGCAGCCATGTTTATGGCCAAAGCCAGGAGGGGGTCAACCTCCAGAGCATATAATTATAAAATCAACAGATTTGCAGAATGGTGCTCAAAAAGATGTATTGATCCAATGGATTCATCTATTCAGGTTGTAGCTGATTTGCTCTGTCACCTGTATGATGCCTATAGTCTCAAGCCTAACTCTATTGCTGGTTATAAATCAGCTTTAATGACAGTTATCCCTTGCTTGGCTAATAGGGGATGTGATGAAGTAAGTACATTAAATGTATTAATTAAAGGCATGGGCAATCTAAGACCAACGAATCCCCCGGTGATTCCATCTTGGAGTTTATCTCTAGTGCTTCAGGTACTAGGCGATAAGCCTTTTGAACCACTTAGTTCCATTTCTATGAAAATGTTGACTCTTAAAACTGTATTTTTAATTGCTGCGGCCTCGGCTAGGCGTAGGAGTGAAATTCATGCCTTATCAGCCGAGGAAGATCGTTTCGTGGTTACAGGGGAAGGCCTTAAGCTTCTACCTAGGATTAATTTCTTGGCTAAAAATCAGTCTTTGAAATATCCAGGTCAACCTATTTTTTTGCCATCTTTAACTAGATATGATCCTAATTCTAAAGCATGGTGTCCCGTCCGAGCACTGATCCGGTACAAACAACGTACTCAGGAGTGGCGGACGGACCAGTCAGCATTATGGTTGTCATATATTGAACCCCATAGCAGGGCGTCTAAGGACACCATTTCCAGGTGGATTGTAGAATGTATTCAGTTTTGTCATAAATCTGCCACCGGTAAGCAAGTTGACATGGCCAAGGCTCACAGTGTCCGGGGCGTAGTGACTTCCACTGCCCTATTTAATGGGGTCCCTGTGGATGACATTATGTCGGTTGCTCAGTGGCACTGTGGGTCAAGTTTTACAGACCATTACCTCCGTGACACCTCTAATCCTCTCACCTTATCGATTTTGAAAAGATAATCAGGTGTACTTTTTTGATGAGGCTTCCTCATTACTTGTATATATCACAATTAATTAATGGGAACAACCACTTTTTGGGACTGCATCAGCCTTCACCACTGGGAAGATGATGTCAGCAGCCAAGTTCAACAAGGTCAATCTTGTTTATGTGTTGTTCATTGTTAATTGTATTGTCACGTGACCCTTTGTTATTAAAATGGTGATGGTATGTGTTTTTATGTGGTTCATCATTGAGAGTATACGAAAATGGAGCTTTTTCGTCTCTGTCCTATAGTACATGGCACTTGTACGTAGAGAGCGTATGGGACATTGAGGTCATTCGAGTCTTCCTCACAGGAAGGGGAGGGGGGGGGGTCGCGCATTTGACATTCGGTCATCTCTCATCTCTCATCCATCGGTTTGTGTTAGCAGATGTTTTTTCAAATCCTGACTGTGTTTTCACACAGTTTCAGAAGTTTAAGTGCCTTAAACGCAGAAAAGCGCATAGGTAAGAGCTGGTCTTTTGACCTCGCCTCCCTCCCGCCGAATTCACTGTCGAATTCTGGCAATATCAAAGAGTATTAGGGAGGTAAGTATACTCTTGAAGTGAAATAAACGAAATCACAGATTTCTTTTTTCACGAGAGAGTTGATACTTACCTCCCTAATACGGACCCGGCCTCTCCACCCCACAGAGGCTCGGTCTTCAGGCTCTTAATAGTTGCATGTGTGTCAACCAATTTATTAGTCAGAGGAAGTGCTAGTCTGCGCATGCGCGGTGAAGGGGCTGGCATCCGCCGGACTGCACTCTGACTCCCTGCCCAGTAGGGGCACCTAACTGTTTTTATTCTGAGTGTTTATTGAGTGAAAGCCGATATTTAGCAATATCAAAGAGTATTAGGGAGGTAAGTATCAACTCTCTCGTGAAAAATGAAATCTGTGATTTCGTTTATTTCTAGCTAAGTTCCGCCCATACCATCCGTGTGTTGGGATAGATTTCTATAGTTTGAACCCAGAATTCTCAGAATCTCAATTTTAAGGTAGCTTGAAAGGAAAGCTGTTGAATATTTTGAAAGCCCATTCAAATTAGTTTCAAGATATTGAAAATATCTAACGGAATGTTTATTAAAGATTAAATGCATCAAAGACATACGATTCGTACACTTGACAGACTATTCCAGCTTCACGGTCAATTATGATTGTGACGTCGGCCTACATGTGATATAATAGACCTTTACAGTTTTAGCTACGCCCTGCCCATTACTATCTAACCTCTACCCACACTTCGCTGTGTTGTGATTTATTGATCCCAGAATGCCCTGACTATCAATTTCCTGAAAACTGTGCAGTTAAGTTGTTGAATATTTTGGAACTAATTTGACTAGCTGCTGTTAGTGCCTATGGCAGCACTGTGCCCAGTCAAATTAGTTTCAAAATATTCAATAGGATATTTATTAAATAGTAAAGACATACAATTCGTACAACAATGCATAGTCCGTCTTCAACTATGCATTCGTGACACTTATCTACATCATTCCTGACGTCATTGATTGTGATGTCATTCTATGCTTCACGTAGCTGATTATGAATGTAACATGATGGATGGATAAAATTGAAACCATATTTTTTAAGCCTTTGAACCACATTAAGCGCCCAAGTTCTTGACAAGGACCACTCCTCATGCATCCCCATTCTTTCACACATTCATGTTTGTCCAGAAATCTTGAGCTGGCACAACCACGTGTGCGCAAGCCCAAAGTGCACCATAATGCCCAAAACTGGAAAATTCTGGCTGCATGCCCAAGCACATTTGCCTCAAAATCTTGGGCAAATCCTGAGCTGACACAACCATGCATGTGTAAGCCCAAAGTGCACCATAATACCCATGACTTCTAGGCAAATTCTGTGTACATGTGCAAGACCATTTGCCTCAAAATCTTAGGCAAATCTCAGGCTAGCTAAGCACCACCAGGCATGAGCAAGGCTAATACACACAGTAATACCCAAAACTCTTGGATAAATTCTTGGCAAAGACATGCTCACAAGGCTGTATCCAAAGGCCTATAAATAGCGGACACTAACCCGGTGTTAAGCATCCAACTTGATTCTCTAATCGAGAACAGTTTCGGGTAATAATCTCTATGAATGTGGCATTTCATGTTTTACTAGATCATACCTTAGAATCATATCTGCCTATATGATTGTGTGGACCAGTACTGTATTTTCCTTTGACAATAATTAATTTAGAACCTCTTGTCAGATTTTCACAAAATTATTAATAACAGTTATCAAGTTAGCAGGCTCCAATTTTAGAGACGGGATAACAGTGTGAGGTAGTTGTGCGTGCATATGCGCGTATGTGCATGCATTTGTTCTTGGTGTCTGTATATTTCTCATTCTTGCCAGTACGTATGTGTCTAGATCTGTTTAACCATTAGTTATGCTACTGATTAATTTTGACGCTCAAACTGATAAATAGCTTCTGCACTGGTCTTTAGAAATATCCATTTGCAGATCAGGAGTAAAATACTTTTGAAAACTTATCACTGGAATGACTGCCTTGATAACAAAGGCAGTCATTCCAGTGGAAAATATTCAAAAAATAATCAGGGTTAAACAAAAAAATAATAAACTAACTTAAGTCATTATAATAATCTTAATGTTCTGTTCAGCTATGAATCCTGTTCCAAATAATAAACCAACTTAAGTCATTATTAACTCATCTGGCCAGAATGGCCAAGTGAGCTTATGCCATGGCCGACTGTCCGTCATCTGTCCGGCGTCCGTCTGTCCATTCATCTGTCTCTCTGTTCGTCCGTCCGTCAACTTTTTTCTGTAAACGACTTCTCAAGAACCACCATGCCGATTTCAATTATATTTGGCAGGGAGTATCCTTAGGGCATAGGGATCCAAGTTTGTTCAAACAAAGCCGATCGGCCAATTTGGCCGGTGGCCATCTTGGATTTTGGCTGATTTTAGGAAATGGTTTTAAAAATATTCTCCGAAACCGCTTGGTGCATCGATTCAAAACTCTCGAAATATCATATAGGGCAAGAGCTGAACCACGTTTGTTCGAAAGAACTTGATTTGCCAAATGGTTCGGCGGCCATCTTGGATGACCTAGTTTTCGTGAAAATGACTTATTCTGCAGAACCGCTGAACGGATCGGGCTGAAATTTTGGGGATATGATTATGGACTAAGGGCCATTAAAGTTTATCCATGGGAAGTTGATAGGTAAAAAACATGGCCACCATCGACCAATCAAATTTTAGCGTGTTTGACTGCCATATTCAATTTTTTTATTTGATGCATTTTGAAGCCGAAATTGGTTTTCTTAACTCCGCTTACTTGTCAGTCAGCTGTTGTATAGCGATGACCCATCCATCTTCTGTATGTCCATCCATCCATCTGTCTGTCTGTCACCAACTATGGCGGCTCATTTTGTTATTTCTTGACGGATTGGCACCAAAATTGGTCACAATGTTAATGTCCACATTTAATATCTGTGGTGTGAAAATGAAACTGATAGGACGTGAAATGCCAGAGTTATCACTTCTTAAGTATTTGCAGTCTCACTTTCATATGGCAAATACAGGTTTGTTCCCACCGTCTATTGATTTATCACCATATCAGATTTTATTGAGAAACTAGATATTAAATTCCAATTAACAGATTAACCTTTCCAATACTGCCAAAATATTTAAGATATGTATTATGTGCTCTGACATCTATGCTCTTAAAAACATTTGGAAATGTATTTGATTGAAAGTTGTTGCTGCCTTATGCAGCAATGAAAGTTGTTGCTGCAATGACTTTCAGTCAAATTATTTTTTAAATCAACTCCAGCTCACCCTACCCATGCTGCTAATTTGGTGATTCAGCCAGATGCTCATGTGTTAAATGGATTGTGTGGTGGTGCTATAAAGACCACCTACCTGCCTTTAGAGACCAATTTCTTCAATTGTATTTAAACCTCTAGTAAATGTCTGACTGAGTTTTTGCAGATGACATATTCCAAAGGTTATATCTCTGAACCTGATAAATATTTTGAAAACAATTGGACTGAAAATTGTTGGTGGCTAAGCCGCCAACAACTTTCAGTCGAATTGTTTTCAAAATATTCAATAAGGCAAGTGCTTTTGAAAATTGAAATTATTGGCTGCACTGGCTTGCAGCAGTGAGACAGTTAAGAAACCAGCTGTAGTTAGCACTAATATCATCTATTTTCACTTAAACATTGTTCAAAATCACTAATGCAAAAAAAACCAGTCCAGAGTTTGTTGTCAATATCTTGAAAACTAAACCATTTGACTGAAAGTCATTGGAAGTGACACCGATGGATGTAAAACTGAAATAAGATTAGTTGAAATGCCAATGTTCCAGGTGAGCGATACAGGCCCATTGGACCTCTTGTAATAATCTTAATGTTCTGTTCAGCTATGAATCCTGTTCCAAAGCTACTCATTGCCTCCTCAACGCAACTCACACTCTCTGAGGTCGATGGTACAATAAACTCCATGGAGAAAATGGCGTCTAGTTCTCCACAGGCGATGGCATACCTGGCTCAGGATGGCAAGTTTTACTGGATTGATGGATCAAATGCCCTCATTGAAGCCGACAGAAATGGCGCTAGACTCAAGGTTAGTTAGTTAACTATGTATCCCAATTTCACACTGGCATGTTTTAATATTTTTGAAAGCCTATTGACTGGAAGGTATTGCTGCCCTAATGGCAGCTCTTATCACATACTGATGTCAGATAATTAACACATTAAAGTTTTAACCCTTTGCCGAGCAAATCCCTAATAACGTAATTTCTTTCCAATATAAAACTTATTCTGTTGAATATTTTGAAATTGATTTGACTAGAAGTCATTGCTGCCTTATACAACAACGTCTTCCAGTCAAATTAATTTCAAAATAGTCAAGTTTTCCTGTAGGTTAGTGTTGAAAATGAGACAAGGGGTATTCATCGGTGAAAGAGTTAATAGTCAAATTTGGTCCTGAAAATTTAATTCTCTATTTGCAGAGCAAGACAGGACTATTTTTGAAAATTTACCACTGAATTGACTGGCTCTGTAATCTTATATAACCAGTCATTTTAGTGGTAAATTTTCAAAAATTGTCTTCTCTTGCTCTGCAAATGGACATTCCACAAGACCACCTCAAAGGTCGTTTTTGGCCAACTTGAACACCAAATGGTTAATTATGTAAACTTTCTTAAAAAGACTTGACAGTGGTCTTGAGAAATGTCCATTTACAGACCGAGAGAAGAATGCATCGCAGAGCTGGTCATTCAGTGGTAAATTTTCAAAAATAGTCTTCTCTTGGCCTGCAAATGGATTTAAGTAGAAATTTTTATTATCTTAACCATTAACGGAATGCATGTTATGGAAGTCATTAAAAGAAACACTGGTGTACATTTTGGAAACAATTTTACGGAAAGTTTATATCAACATTGTTTCCAAAATTAACACCAGTTAAGATGTGAGACAAAAGTAGGTAATTTTGTGGTCTTGCAGAGTTTGTGATTGTCTTGTTTTAGCTGCTACAGTTGAATGGCACAGCACGAGGAATGTCCATTGATTGGATAAGCCGCATATTGTTTATATCTGAGCTCCAGCAAGGAAAGAGTAGAATCATAACCTTTGACCTTGAGAAGCGAGTGTGGACACGTGTTCTAGAACGGGATAATATTATCGGTTCTGTGCATGCGGACCCATTTTCTAGGTAACTCATGTTTAATTTTCTCATGTGCTAGGGTAATTTAATTGTGAGTGCATAAAAAATGTAAAAAGTTAACAGACAGACAGGCAGACAGGCAGGCAAACACGATACGAATTGTTCCACAACTTATATACGGATCTCAAAATTTAAGGCTATGAGCCTTTCTAAACCCCATCTTAACATAAGTTGAAAACTGGCTTCGTTATGAGGTAAATAGTTATCACTATAATATGCCTTAAGTCTTACCAATATCCCTTTGTCAATATCAGAGTAGCAATTTTAAAATTTACAGGTTGGCCACCCTTCTAAAACCCAGCAGGGCAGAGAATCAAAAATGAGATTCCGTAACGATGTCAAAAGCTACCCATAGAATATAATTTTCAAGTTTTCTCAGGATCCATTCATCAGTAATGTAGGAGTCACGATTTTAAAATGTACGGGTGGGTGCCATAATAAAGCTCAGCAGTGAATCAAAAATCCGGCCCCATTCAGACTGATGTCGGGACTTGTGTATAAAGTGTCTTTCCGGATCGAAAAAAAGTTTATTTCTTAGTTGACTATGTAGAGCAATTGAGAGCCTATCACGCATTTCTTAACTGGCCAAGCGACCATCTGTGGGTGACATGCGTTTATGTGTACATTTTTGTGTGCATATGTGCGTGCATGTTTTGGCTGATAACTTTGCTTAAACTATCTTCCCCAAGCTTTGTTGAGTGGTTGCCATTGATGGACCAAAGCAGCTTATTGAAGCTTATTGAATGGAGGTAAATGTCAACAAGATTGTGACACCATTAAGGAAATGTTCATGTACTTAAGAGATATTCATCAAGCTTGGACCATATCTTGCACTTGAGAAGCTCTATGAATGCTGGGATAAAAAACCCAAAGTAATTGGGATCCAATTAATAGATTTACATTGCCTTTCTGGATGATAACTCAATTCCTACTGAAAGGAACCATGTTCAGTATGTTCCCCTTTGGCAGTCCAAAGAGCACCATTAATTTTGGGGTTGAAAGATCAAGATCATGGTGACCCTGTTATGAAAACTGTTGCTGTAGATGTCGGGGGGGGGGGGGGGTGGGAGGAGGGATGTGGCATTGTTTCACTTCAGGAGTATACTTACCTCCCTAATACTCTTTGATATTGCTAAATATCAGCTTTCACTTAATAAAACACTTAATAAAAAGAAAGGTGCCCCTTATGGGCAGGTAGTCAGAAGTCAGTCAGGCGGATGCCAGCCCCACCACCGCGCATGCGCCGACTAGTACTTCCTCTTTGCTAATTTATTGGCAGAGGGTCTACACATGCTTTGTTGCTTTAAGCTTTTCTTAGCTGTTTAAGACTTAAATTCATTCTCTAGAAGTGTTATATATCCTGTTTCTGATGGCAGATCGTCTATATTCGCCGGAGGAGGGCCCAGGACCTAGCCATCAGGTGACTTCTAGTATATTTTAGCGAGTTTATCCCGTTGTAATGTGTTTCCGGGACTCACGTTTATCATGATAAGCACCTAAAATAACTAGTTTATTTCAAAATGGCGCTATGAAATACTAATCTCTCTTTGTGTTTATGTCCACAGGTATCTACCTAGGAATGTTAGGACATCACATCTTCAGAGAGTTTGTTTTTCTCTCCACCAAGGTTCCATTTCCTACTAACATTGTTAGGTTATCTTACCAAAAATCTTTTCCCAGTGAGTTGGAGGCCTCGGATGAAGGTCTTCTCACTTTGCCCTCTTGGTCCCCTTCCCTCCCCTTAAGGTGGAGAGAGTTAAGAGGTCATAATGTTGGTGGAGCGTCCGGTTCATCAGATCAGATGGTTTGTCTATGCTAAAGACTCCGGTACTCTAGTTATGATATGAGGCATTTCAATTATATTTGACAATATTTATAAAATCTTACTGCCATTTATCATTGTTTATCTGATGTTTGTATAGTCTGTATAAACTATCCTGTCTAGTTAGGATGTTCTGGATATGATTACAATTCGTCCTTACACCTGGAGGTTTTGTTTCGGATCGATTTAACTTCTTATTTTTGAAGTTATGACGTCATAATCAGCCTTGCGCCTTACTATCAGTTAAAAGTTTTGTCCAACGCTGATTTATTATTATTATTATTATAGAGTGTATAGAGGAGGAAATAAACTCCCTCATACAAAAAGGAGCAATTCAGCCGGCACAGAAGTGTCCGGGCTTCTATTCAACCGTGTTCTTAGCGACAAAAAACACCGGAGGGTGGAGACCAATTCTCAACCTCAAGCCTTTGAACAAGTTCATAGAGACACCCAGTTTCAAGATGGAGACTGTGAAGGCGGTGTTGGCGGTGTTGGAGAGGGGAATGTGGACAGCTTCAATAGATTTAAAGGATGCTTATTTCCACATCCCCATAGCGAGGAGTTTCCGTCGCTTCCTGAGATTTGCATTCCAGGGCAGACAGTGGGAATTCAGGGTGTTACCCTTCAGAATTTCCACGGCTCACCAGAGTGGTTCTTGCGATTACAGCATACCTCCGCAGGAGAAGTATAGCAGTCCACACGTACATAGACGACTGGCTGTTAAAAGCACACACCCAGGAAAGTTTATCGGCCAATCTGGAGATTGTTTTGAAAACTCTCACAGACTTAGGCTGGATAATCAATTTCCAAAAATCAGAGCTGACTCCATCCCAGAAGTTTGTTTACCTGGGGATATTCTTCGATCTAGAGACAGGATATGTTTATCCTACTCAGGAGAGGGTTCAGATACTCATCTCAGTAATACAGTCAGTGTGCAACAGTCATCATGTCCTGGCACGGGTTTACTTGAGAATGCTGGGGTTGATGGTTTCTCTGGAACCAGTCATTGCTCAGGCGGCCTTACGCAGGTGGCCAATCCAGTTATTTCTCATGACGCAATGGACCCAGAATACAGGTTCACTGGACTCGAACATGTCAGTGTTGGAGCCTCTAATTCAACACCTGCAATGGTGGTTGAAGACAGGGAATCTCTTGGCTGGGGTTATGCTAACCCCTCCTCACCCTCAAGTAACTGTGTATACAGATGCCTCAATGGAGGGGTGGGGAGCTTGCCTGGAAGAATCCACGATATCAGGGCTTTGGAATCTGGAACAGTCAAAGGAACATATCAATCTACTGGAGTTAAGAGCAGTAGTCCTGGGCCTGGAACATTTCTTACAGGAAGTTCAGGGCAAGATTGTTCTTATTCGATCAGACGACTCAACAGTTGTGACTTACATAAACTGCCAGGGTGGAACGAAGTCGCCCAGTCTCTGTATGATGACATGGAGACTGCTTTGTTGGTGCCTGGAGCACAGGATTACCTTGAAAGCAGTTCATATTCCGGGAAGGTTAAATCTGCTAGCAGACTCATTGAGCCGAAGGATGAGTGTTTTACCAATGGAATGGCAACTAAATCAATGTGTGGCGGATCGTCTGTTCGACCATTGGGGGAAACCCAACATCGATTTGTTCGCAACGAAGAAGAATGCGAAGATAACGACGTACGTCTCTCCGATTCCAGATCCAAGCGCTTTCGCAACAGATGCGTTAGCTATCAGCTGGGTGGGAATGTATGCATACGCATTCCCTCCAGCAATCCTGATTCCAAAAATTCTTCAGAAAATCAGACAGGAGGAGTGCCAGGTGCTTCTGATCGCCCTAAATTGGACAAGTCGATCATGCTATACGGATCTGCTGCACCTTCTGGTCTGCAATCCGGTTCCTCTGCCTCTGATGGACGACATTATCTTCCAGGGCAAGGCCCTTCACAACAATCCGTCAATGTTCAGATTGACTGCGTGGATGTTGTCAAGGAATCTAGAATTAAGGAGGGCTTTTCTGAGCAAGCAGCCATGTTTATGGCCAAAGCCAGGAGGGGGTCAACCTCCAGAGCATATAATTATAAAATCAACAGATTTGCAGAATGGTGCTCAAAAAGATGTATTGATCCAATGGATTCATCTATTCAGGTAGTAGCTGATTTCCTCTGTCACCTGTATGATGCCTATAGCCTCAAGCCTAACTCTATTGCTGGTTATAAATCAGCTTTAATGACAGTTATCCCTTGCTTGGCTAATAGGGGAAGTGATGAAGTAAGTACATTGAATGTATTAATTAAAGGCATGGGCAATCTAAGACCAAGGAATCCCCCGGTGATTCCATCTTGGAGTTTATCGCTAGTGCTTCAGGTACTAGGCGATAAGCCTTTTGAACCACTTAGTTCCATTTCTATGAAAATGTTGACTCTTAAAACTGTATTTTTAATTGCTGCGGCCTCGGCTAGGCGTAGGAGTTAAATTCATGCCTTATTAGCCGAGGAAGACCGTTTTGTGGTTACAGGGGAAGGCCTTAAGCTTCTACCTAGGATTAATTTCTTGGCTAAAAATCAGTCTGAAATATCCAGGTCAACCTATTTTTTTGCCAGCTTTAACTAGATATGATCCTAATTCTAAAGCATGGTGTCCCGTCCGAGCGCTGATCCGGTACAAACAACGTACTCAGGAATGGCGGACGGACCAGTCAGCGTTATGGTTGTCATATATTGAACCCCATGGCAGGGCATCTAAGGACACCATTTCCAGGTGGCTTGTAGAATGTATTCAGTTTTGTCATAAATCCGCCACCGGTAAGCAAGTTGACATGGCCAAGGCTCACAGTGTCCGGGGCGTAGTGACTTCCACTGGCCTATTTAATGGGGTCCCTGTGGATGACATTATGTCGGTTGCTCAGTGGCACTGTGAGTCAAGTTTTACAGACCATTATCTCCGTGACACCTCAAATCCTCTCGCCTTGTCCATTTAGAAAAGATAATCAGGTGTACTTTTTTTATGAGGCTTCCTCATTGCTTGTATATATCACAATTAATTAATGGGAACAACCACTTTTTGGGACTGCATCAGCCTTCACCACTGGGAAGATGATGTCAGCAGCCAAGTTCAACAAGGTCAGTCTTGTTTATGTGTTGTTCATTGTTAATTGTATTGTCACATAACCCTTAAAATGGTGATGGTATGTGTTTTTATGTGGTTCATCATTGAGAGTATACGAAAATGGAGCTTTTTCGTCTCTGTCCTAGGGGACATTGAGGTCATTCGAGTCTTCGTCCCAGGAAGGGGGGGGGGGGGGGGGGGGGGGGGGGGGCGCGCATATGATATTCGGTCATCTCTCATCCATTGGTTTGTGTTAGCCGATGTTTTTTCAAATCCTGACTGTGTTTTCACACAGTTTCAGAAGTTTAAGTGCCTTAAATGCAGAAAAGCGTATAGGGAAGAGCTGGTCTTTTGACCTCGCCTCCCTCCCGCCGAATTCCCTGACGAATTCTGGCAATATCAAAGCGTACTAGGGAGGTAAGTATACCCTTGAAGTGAAATAAACGAAATCACGGATTTCTTTTTTCACGACAGAGTTAATACTTACCTCCCTAATACGGACCCGGCCTCTCCACCCCACAGAGGCTCGGTCTTCAGGCTCTTAATAGTTGCATGTGTGTCAGCCAATAAATTAGTCAGAGGAAGTGCTAGTCTGCGCATGCGCGGTGGTGGGGCTGGCATCCGCCGGACTGCTCTCTGACTCCCTGCCCAGTAGGGGCACCTAACTGTTTTTATTCTGAGTGTTTATTGAGTGAAAGCCAATATTTAGCAATATCAAAGAATATTAGGGAGGTAAGTATCAACTCTCGTGAAAAAAGAAATACGTGATTTCGTTTAGTTCAAGGGAAGTTGATCCATCAAAGAACATGGCAGCTCGGGGGGGGGCCAATCAAAATGTAGCGTGTTTGGTGGCCATATTGGATTTATTTATTTGATGGATTTTGAGGTCGAACTTGGTTTTATATATGTTTTTGGGTATTCTGAGCTCAAATTTGACATTTTCGAAACTGTCGGATAAACAGTTTGATGGCCATCTTGGATTATTTTTCCGGCAAAGGCAAAGCAATGGGAAATTAAAAATATCTTAAGTACTACTAGGTCGATTTCAATTATGTTTGGCAGGAAGCATCTTTACGGAATAGAGATTCAAGTTTGGTAAAAGGAACCCGATCGGCCAATTTGGCTGGTAACCATCTTGGATTTGGGTCGCTTTTAAAAAAATATCTTTAAAAACTTTCTCCGAAACCGCTTGGGGCAGTTATTCTAAACTTATGAAATACAATCTAGGGGAAGAGCTGAACCAAGTTTGTTCAGTGGAACTTGATTGGCCAAATAGTTTGGTTGCCATCTTGGATGATCTAGTTTTCACGAAAATGACTTCCGCTGAACAGATCGGGGAAAAATTTGGCAGTTATGATTAGGGCGGAAACACCATTAATTTTGTCCATGGAAAGTTGATATGTCAAAAAATGTGTCCGCCATGAATCAATCAACATTTAGTGTTTTTGGCTGACATCTTGTATTTTCTGCAAATTTCTGAGAAATCATAAAAAGACCACTTATTAACCACTGGGCCAATTTTAATACAACGTGGCTAAATCTTCACAGAAATTTGATTGCTATATTTCTCCAGTTGTCATCTCATTTTCTCATCTCGTAGATGATCAGCAACATGTATAGCCTCTAAGCGGGACTCAATTCTCTTTCACTAAGTGGGAGAGAAATTGAACAGACATTGGTGATGCAAATTTATATATTTTTATAAGAAATAAATTTGTATTAGCTGTACTAATCTGACACTTTATTCGACTGCGTAATAGAATTAGTGACTGTAACAAAAACATAGTATTTGGAGACTATTATAAAATACTGAACTCTGAAATTCCTCCTTTGAGAGGGTCATAAAGCGGTCTATAGCTATGTCTATGAATTAAGCGAGCGCCATATGGAACACACAGACAGGTAGTTTCTCAGTACAAGTGACTTGTCTTTTGGATAAAAAAGCTGCCTGTTCATTAAAACAGGAAATCGTCTCTTGACCATTAATGGTTAAATTTGGTCAAGAAATTCAAATCCCTGCAGTTGCAGGCCAAGAGAAGACAATTTTTGAGGATTTGCCACTAGAATGAATGGCTTGGTTATCGAGAGTCATTTCAGTGGTAAATTTACAAAAATAGTCTTCTTTGACCTGCAAGTAGACATTTCTCAAGACCACTACAGAGGCCAGTTTTCGCTGGTTTCCCCTTGAAAGGGTTAACCCTTTAATTGTCAACTCCACGAAAAACAGCTTCTGTAATGGTCTATTTACATGACAAGAAAAGACTTAGATGGCTGTCCCTATAACTGACCCAATAACTGGTGTAAATTTTCAAAATGTATTCTACTCTTGGCCTGCAAATAGACATTCAGTAAGCAAACACTCTGGTTTTCTTGACCATTAAAGATCTTTTTACTCCAGTAGCCAGGCGGTTTCCTGAGCAGGCTTAAAATATAAGTTATCTCCTTTACCCTGATAATGCAGGCTACCGGGCCAATATCGGGCCGCATTTGTCCAGTACCAGCCCAGTAACCTATCAGGCTACTATCTGTGATGTGTTGACTCGGTAACGTTTTTCTTATGTTTAACAGCAATATATTCTGGACAGAACGTAATAATTTTGGCAAAGGAAAGCTTTTGCGGAGTGATATCCATGGCAATAACATGGTGACACTATTTTCTGACACGACTGTGCTGAAGCAGTCCACAAGAAAGGAAAGAAGTGCTGTACGAAACCCACGATCTGCTCATTGTACATGTCCGTTAAACACCAATATTGCATCTGTTATGGCAGTTGATCATTCCATGAAAGGCACAACAAAAATATATTTGTTTGATATTGATACGTACCGGCTTGTGATGACTGACGCTGATGCATGTTTCTGTGAAGACGCGATAATCGTTGATGGTGAAGACAGAAAAGGTAAACCTTATATTCCTGTCAGCACTGTTATGTCGAGTAAATAATTTGATTTTGTTTTATCTGTTTGAATGATGACTGGTGGCCATTATGGGTGTGCAATGGCGGTTTTACGATGCTAAGCTGAAAGATATGTCAACAGCAACTTTCTATCAAAGCAATTTGAAAATGTTCAATCGTTTGACACTGATTTTCATTGACTTACCGATGTTTGTATGTGCCATGAGCCCCCCCCCCCCCCCCGACAATGTGCCCACCACCCCACCCAGAAATGTCTATGTATCCAGAACCTCACCTGGCAATGTCTGTATGCATCCTGACCCTCGCCACCCCACCCAACAATGTCTGAATGTGTCCTGTGCCTCGCCACCCCACCCAGCAATGTCCATATGTGTCCCGAGCCTCACCACCTCACACAGAAATGTCCTTACCTCGAATCTCGCCACCCCATCCAGCAATGTCCATATGTCTCGCGAACCTCCCCACCCCACCCAGAAATGTCCTTACCTCGAATCTCGCCACCCCACCCAGCAATGTCTGTATGTGTCCCGGGTCTCGCCACCCCACCCAGCAATGTCTGTATGTGTCCCGAGCCTCGCCACCCCACCCAGCAATGTCTGTATGTGTCCCGAGCCTCGCCACCTCACCCAGCAATGTCTGTATGTGTCCCGGGCCTCGCCACCCCACCCAGCAATGTCTGTATGTGTCCCGAGCCACGCCACCTCACCCAGCAATGTCTGTATGTGTCCCGGGCCTCGCCACCCCACCCAGCAATGTCTGTATGTGTCCCGGGTCTCGCCACCCCACCCAGCAATGTCTGTATGTGTCCCGAGCCTCGCCACCCCACCCAGCAATGTCTGTATGTGTCCCGAGCCTCGCCACCTCACCCAGCAATGTCTGTATGTGTCCCGGGCCTCGCCACCCCACCCAGCAATGTCTGTATGTGTCCCGAGCCACGCCACCTCACCCAGCAATGTCTGTATGTGTCCCGGGCCTCGCCACCCCACCCAGCAATGTCTGTATGTGTCCCGGGCCTCACCACCTCACCCAGCAATGTCTGTAGGTGTCCCGGGCCTCGCCACCCCACCCAGCAATGTCTGTAGGTGTCCCGAGCCTCACCACGCCACCCAGCAATGTCTGTAGGTGTCCCGGGCCTCGCCACCCCACCCAGCAATGTCTGTAGGTGTCCCGGGCCTCGCCATCCCACCCAGCAATGTCTGTAGGTGTCCCTGGCCTCGCCACCCCACCCAGCAATGTCTGTAGGTGTCCCAGGCCTCGCCACCCCACCCAGCAATGTATGTATGTGTCCCGGGCCTCGCCACCCCACCCAGCAATGTCTATGTGTCCCGGGCCTCGCCACCCCACCCCGCAATGTCTGTAGGTGTCCCAGACCTCGCCACCCCACCCAGCAATGTCTGTATGTGTCCTGGGCCTCGCCACCCCACCCAGCAATGTCTGTAGGTGTCCCGAGCCTCACCACGCCACCCAGCAATGTCTGTAGGTGTACCGGGCCTCGCCACCCCACCCAGCAATGTCTGTAGGTGTCCCGGGCCTCGCCATCCCACCCAGCAATGTCTGTAGGTGTCCCTGGCCTCGCCACCCCACCCAGCAATGTCTGTAGGTGTCCCGGGCCTCGCCACCCCACCCAGCAATGTCTGTATGTGTCCCGGGCCTCGCCACCCCACCCAGCAATGTCTGTAGGTGTCCCGGGCCTCGCCACCCCACCCAGCAATGTCTGTAGGTGTCCCGGGCCTCGCCATCCCACCCAGCAATGTCTGTAGGTGTCCCTGGCCTCGCCACCCCACCCAGCAATGTCTGTAGGTGTCCCGGGCCTCGCCACCCCACCCAGCAATGTCTGTATGTGTCCCGGGCCTCGCCACCCCACCCAGCAATGTCTGTAGGTGTCCCCGGCCTCACCACCCAACCCAGCAATGTCTGTAGGTGTCCCGGGCCTCGCCACCCCGCCCAGCAATGTCTGTATGTGTCCCGGGCCTCGCCACCCCACCCAGCAATGTCTGTAGGTGTCCCGGGCCTCGCCACCCCACCCAGCAATGTCTGTAGGTGTCCCGGACCTCGCCACCCCACCCAGCAATGTCTGTAGGTGTCCCGGGCCTCGCCACCCCACCCAGCAATGTCTGTAGGTGTCCCGGGCCTCGCCACCCCACCCAGCAATGTCTGTAGGTGTCCCGGGCCTCGCCACCCCACCCAGCAATGTCTGTAGGTGTCCCGGGCCTCGCCACCCCACCCAGCAATGTCTGGAGGTGTCCCGGGCCTCGCCACCCCATGCAGCAATGTCTGTAGGTGTCCCGGGCCTCGCCACCCCACCCAGCAATGTCTGTAGGTGTCCCGGGCCTCGCCACCCCACCCAGCAATGTCTGTAGGTGTCCCCGGCCTCGCCACCCCACCCAGCAATGTCTGTAGGTGTCCCGGGCCTCGCCACCCCACCCAGCAATGTCTGTAGGTGTCCCGGGCCTCGCCACCCCACCCAGCAATGTCTGTAGGTGTCCCGGGCCTCGCCACCCCACCCAGCAATGTCTGTAGGTGTCCCGGGCCTCGCCACCCCACCCAGCAATGACTAGGTGTCCCGGGCCTCGCCACCCCACCCAGCAATGTCCATATGTCTCGCGAGCCTCGCTACCTCACACAGAAATGTCCTTACCTCGAATCTCGCCACCCCACCCAGCAATGTCTGTAGGTGTCCCGGGCCTCGCCACTCCACCCAGCAATGTCTGTAGGTGTCCCGGGCCTCGCCACCCCACCCAGCAATGTCTGTAGGTGTCCCGGGCCTCGCCACCCCCACCCAGCAATGTCTGTAGGTGTCCCGGGCCTCGCCATCCCACCCAGCAATGTCTGTAGGTGTCCCTGGCCTCGCCACCCCACCCAGCAATGTCTGTAGGTGTCCCGGGCCTCGCCACCCCACCCAGCAATGTCTGTATGTGTCCCGGGCCTCGCCACCCCACCCAGCAATGTCTGTAGGTGTCCCCGGCCTCACCACCCAACCCAGCAATGTCTGTAGGTGTCCCGGGCCTCGCCACCCCGCCCAGCAATGTCTGTATGTGTCCCGGGCCTCGCCACCCCACCCAGCAATGTCTGTAGGTGTCCCGGGCCTCGCCACCCCACCCAGCAATGTCTGTAGGTGTCCCGGACCTCGCCACCCCACCCAGCAATGTCTGTAGGTGTCCCGGGCCTCGCCACCCCACCCAGCAATGTCTGTAGGTGTCCCGGGCCTCGCCACCCCACCCAGCAATGTCTGTAGGTGTCCCGGGCCTCGCCACCCCACCCAGCAATGTCTATGTGTCCCGGGCCTCGCCACCCCACCCAGCAATGTCTGGAGGTGTCCCGGGCCTCGCCACCCCATGCAGCAATGTCTGTAGGTGTCCCGGGCCTCGCCACCCCACCCAGCAATGTCTGTAGGTGTCCCGGGCCTCGCCACCCCACCCAGCAATGTCTGTAGGTGTCCCCGGCCTCGCCACCCCACCCAGCAATGTCTGTAGGTGTCCCGGGCCTCGCCACCCCACCCAGCAATGTCTGTAGGTGTCCCGGGCCTCGCCACCCCACCCAGCAATGTCTGTAGGTGTCCCGGGCCTCGCCACCCCACCCAGCAATGTCTGTAGGTGTCCCGGGCCTCGCCACCCCACCCAGCAATGACTGTAGGTGTCCCGGGCCTCGCCACCCCACCCAGCAATGTCCATATGTCTCGCGAGCCTCGCTACCTCACACAGAAATGTCCTTACCTCGAATCTCGCCACCCCACCCAGCAATGTCTGTAGGTGTCCCGGGCCTCGCCACTCCACCTAGCAATGTCTGTAGGTGTCCCGGGCCTCGCCACCCCACCCAGCAATGTCTGTAGGTGTCCCGGGCCGCGCCACCCCACCCAGCAATGTCTGTAGGTGTCCCGGGCCTCGCCACCCCACCCAGCAATGTCTGTAGGTGTCCCGGGCCTCACCACCCCACCCAGCAATGTCTGCAGGTGTCCCGGGCCTCGCCACCCCACCCAGCAATGTCTGTATGTGTCCCGGGCCTCACCACCCCGCCCAGCAATGTCTGTAGGTGTCCCGGGCCTCGCCACCCCACCCAGCAATGTCTGTAGGTGTCCCGGGCCTCGCCACCCCACCCAGCAATGTCTGTATGTGTCCCGGGATGTTGGGATCGATTTATATACTTTGAACCATGAATTCCCAGAATCCCAATTTCAAGATAACTATACAGGTAAGTTTTGAAACTGGTTGGTTACTTAGTCACATGTTTATTCCGGGATGTTGTTTCAAGAGTTTGTTACATGGTAATCAACCTTTGGGGAAAGGTTGGCGGAGGGGGGGGGGGGGGGGGGGGTGGGCGCTTCCTCAAAATGTGTGATACGGTTGGGGTCAAAGTTCAAGGCCACAGCGACCAGATTAAAAAAAGGATTAATTTGAAATCTATTTAGACAGGAGTTCTCTACATAACTCTGGTTCTATTTAAGCGATCTTGACAAGACTCGTGGACTGTTGGTCACGGGTTCCTGAAGATGTGTGAGAAATTTGAGGTCAAGGCCACATCACCCAGCTTAAAAACGAATATTTTTGAAAACTGTCTGTAAGACACACTTTCTCAAATCAACTATGGTTCTACTAGATCCAGATCAGACTTGGACAGAATGAAGATTGTCCGTGGAATTCCAAAGATTTGTGATAAATTTGGAGTCAAAGGGTCAAATATCAAGGTCATAGTGACAACTAAAAATTCTTGCAAGCATGAACAACGCGAGTATTGCACACATTTCTGCTGGTTTACATGTAAAGTTCTATCGCTCGTTGCATTAAATAGGTGGTCGGGCAGGTAGCAGCTCAATGACAGAATTAATTATAACATCATATAGTTGAGTGCCCGATTTTATCCATTCTGTTATAGAAGCAGGAATCAGATAAAGTTGTTTTGACTATATATACATGGTACTAACTATAAATTGTGTTTCAGGTTTACCAGCCGATGCAATGACTGCTGACCACAAGAGAATCTACTGGACAAAAGTTGGCCATGGTGTTCACAGCATTCTCAAGGACACACATGAATATAAGTTGCTTAGCAATAGAGCTGATATCCGTTCAATTGTAGCTTTTGGTCAACATCTGCAACCATTACCAGGTAGTTATTCTGTTGTCATGTGATTTCCATCCCATTTCATTGTGGATTCCCTGAAAAGTTATCTGATATCAAGGGAGTTAAATGGAAAATCTGATCAGTATTTTGAAAACAGTTTGGCTGAATGTTGGAGCTGCATAAGTCTTAACCCTTAACACTGAAAAGCGGCATCTGTTCATTTGCAGACCATGAGAAGACTATTTTTGAATATTTATCACTGGGTTATCGAGCCAGTTATTCCAGTGGTAAATTTTCAAAAATACACTTCTCTTTGTCTGCAAATGGACATTTTCTATGAGAAAATTGAAATTTTCATGAACAAATTTGAGGGCTAAAGGTTTAAATGTAAACCTGGCATGTTTAGGGTTGCACAGTTACAGATGGTAGAGCTAAGCAGTAACGAGACACACCCATAGATTGTGTTTCAGGGAGGTCGCGGAAGCTTGCAGACACACAAAGCATGGCACTACATGGTGCTTAACCCGTTGACCCTCGAATTTGTTCAAGAAAATTTCAATTTTCTCAAAGAAAATGTTCATTTGCAGAACAAGTTTTTTTTTTTTTAATTTACCACTGGAATGACTGGCTCGGTAATCGAGCCAGTTGTTCAAGTGGTAAATTGAAAAAAATAGCGCACTGCTTTCTCAAGACCACTGCAGAAACCCGCTTTGCCTGATATGAGTTAACCCTTTAACACTCATATCAGCCAAAAATGGCTTCTGCAGTGGTCTTGAGAAATGTCCATTTGCAGACCAAGAGAACACTATTTTTTCAAATTAACCACTGAAATGACTGGCTCGATAACCGAGCCAGTCATTCCAGTGGTCAATTTTCAAAAATAGTCTACTCTTGATCTACAAACGAACATTTTTTATTGAATTGCTTATTTACATTCTTGTACTTTCGTCCCTCTTTAGCCACTTTCCCTGAGCAGTGTATATATCATAGATGTGTTTTAATCATTTTGACTGATGTCTTTAGGTTCTGAGTGTTTGGATCCAAATGTTGAAAATGAGACGGCCATTCTAATTCGTGCCAGTAATACATCGGTTACGCTTCAGTTGGCAAAAAATGTCCGACCAGTGGAATGCAAGAAGATGACAATGCCCACGATTAAGTACACATTATATTATCGAGACACAGATGGAAGCAGAGACAAAGAATTTCTAACGTGTGATGTGAGGGGGTCAGGATGTAATAAACAAGTGAGTATATACTAGATCAAAATAGAGGGATTCTTCCTCTTCTTCTTCTTGTCATTCGCTGATCATACCGCCAGTCCTGTAAGTGACTATCGACATGATCATAAGCGTTAAGTGCGTGGATCCATGGTTTATTAGAGTGCGCCGTGCGGCCTGGAACCTCCGTCTTCAGCACTCGAGGTTTCTGTCAGGGTTACCTCACCCTTACCTCCTTTAGTCGCCTCTTACGACACGCAGAGGATACGGAAGGTGTATTCTAAAATAGAGGGATGAATTTATAGATCTGCCCCACCCATTTCTAGCTAAGCTCCACCCACACACTTCCCATATTGGGATTGAATTCCCAGAATGCCATTTGACTGGCCACCAGTTTGCAGCAACAGCGCCCAGTCAAATTAGTTTTAAAATATTCAACATAATTTTTGTTAAATAGTAAATCCATCAAAGACGTACACAAGACAAACTGTTCCAGTTTCCTGATGGAGTAGTCGAACTATCAGTTATAATTGTGACATCAGCCTACACGTAACTTAATTGATTGTAATGGCGTTCACTTATCAACAGATTGGATTCATCCATTGAAGTGTTAAGGCTGTGACATATGACAATAAATCGCTAGAAACAAATCCCTAGCAATAAGTTAGTTCGTGTGTCACCCACCCTGCCCACACCAACTAGTTGGTTCCAACAAAATGGTTGGCTGGAGAACAGAACACTGCTCTATTCTAAACCGACTTTTTCACTTGATTTTTCCCATGTGTTATACAACCAACTTGTAGCTAGGGATCTGTTGTCTCATGTGTCCTTGATGTTAGCAATTGATTAGGTGTGAACATCTATAGAGTTCTGTAACCATTACCACTTTTGCGTCAAAATTTTAAATTTTCAAATTAAATTAAAATATGAACCGGTGTTCATTCTTCAACAAATTTTGTGGGAAAATGTACACCAGTTTATTTGCTATGGACACAGTAAGACATAGAATATTGACATCAGAGTGGTAAGGGTTAACCCTTTAATGGGTAAATTTGATGAAGAAAATCAAAATATTTGTTTATTTAATGACAATGGAGAAATCCTGTTTTAGCTATGCCCCACCCATTTTTGGCTAAGCTCCACCCACACTTCACCCATGTTGTGATCGATCGATCCCTGCACTCTCTGAATCTCAATTTCCAGAAAATTATGCCAGTTAGCTGTTGAATAGCTTGAAACTAATTATGGTAGCAACAGAGCCCAGTCAAATTAGTTTTAAAATATTTAATAGCATGTTTATTAAACAGTAGATATACAATTCGTACAGCAACACTTAGTCCGTCATCAATTAAGCGTTCATAACGAACGTAGCTACGTCATAATTGATTATGACATCATCCTACATATAACATAGTTGATTATTACATCATCTGATTGGTGGATAAACTGAACTCCTCTATTTTCAGCCAAAAGAGAGATATTTTGTGAATATACCACTAGAATGATTGGTTTGGTTGTCGAGCCACTCATTCAATGGTAAACCTTAAAGAATTATGTTAAAAATAGAAACCCTGTTGAGATTGAAACGGGGTTTGGAAAATATGATTTGAGCTTGAGGCTGTTTTTCAAGTATGTCAATTAAAAATTGAATGTGAATAAACATGGCCACCATCATTATCCAATCATTTTTCCTAGTTTTGAACGGTAGAAATATGTTTAATTTGTTCTTTTTTGCTTTGTTCAGGAGAGTTTTGATAGGATTATGACGGTGTCAGGTCTGAATCCATATACAGATTACCTGTTTCAAGTAGCTGTGAGTACGTATTACACGGAGTACCTATCTGAGGCTGTCAGTGATCCAGTCATGTACAGAACACAAGCTGGAGGTATGCTAGAGCACTTTCACTTATATAAAATATAAATAATGACAAATTTATTAACACTTATCGTTATAAATAATCCTCACCTGCATTTATTTTTGAATATATATTTTTTTCGTTGCGCCCAAAGTATTGCAGATTGACTAGATTTGTCTCCCCTAATAAAACTTCTTAATCTGTCAAAAATGTTATCTGTTTGTATAAAAGCCGTATATTTTTGCTTCAAGTTTGTAATACCTTGCGACATTGGGCGGGAATGATTTTAGGCAATATCTGCTCATATTCGCATGAGCTATTCCCTTTGCTTTATTACATTGAACTTACTGTTAGGATTACATTATAAAACCTGTGTCGAAGTACATGATGTGATCAGCGCAGGGATTTTATTTAACCCTTTGACTGATGAGTTCCCTATATCTCAATTTTAGGGCTGTTGAATATTTTGAAAATAATATGACTGGAAGCCAATGATGCCTAGGGCATGGAAGCCAATGATGCCTAGGGAAACAATGACTTCGTCATATTAATTTAATAATATTCAACAAAATATGGATTGCATCGTAACGAATTTACTTAATCATGGATTTGTCATTGAAATGGTTAACTGACATTAATTACCAGCTTAGGTTTCATTGACACACCAAGGTAATTTAACTATCATAATACTTAATCATATAATGGTCAAGTCGGTCAAAATGGGCTGCAGCAGTTGTCATGAGGAATGTCGATTTGCAAAGTAAAAACTATTTTTGAAAATTTATCACTGTAATGACTAATTCGATAACAGATTCAGTCATTCAATTGATAAATTTGTCTTTGAAAATTTATTTTTTACTGGAATGACTAATTCAATAACAGAGCTAGTCATTCCATTAGTAAATTTTCAAAAAATATCCTCTTAGTCTGCTAATTGACATTTTTCTGTTGAGAAAATCTATATTGTACCATTGCAGTTTTCTGGTAGGTTAACTCTGTTTGTAGTGCTATCTATATTGATAAAAATGTCGCAACATGTATTTGAAGGTATTGTTGCAAAATGTTATCAATAGACCTTTCAAGTTTTAGCTCTACCCTGCCCATCTGTAGCCGGGCTCCACCCACACCTCGCCTGTATCAAGATTGATCAATCCCTAAAGTCTTCACTATCTATTTGGCTAGTCAAATTAGTTTCAAAATATTCAACAGCATCTTTATTAAATAATAAAGGACATTCATACAAATTCATACAACAACGCTTAGTCCATCACCAATTATGCGTTCATGACTTACTTCTCTATGTCATTCATGATGTAATTGATTATGATATCATCCTACACATCACATAGTTAATTATGATGTCATATGATGGATAGATAAACTGGACAGGTCTGTTATATTCCACTTTGCCTTTCTTTTATTGTCAGTGCCCTCATCGGTGCGTAATGTTACATCAGAGCCGTTATTGCCCACGGAGGTTGAGGTGATCTGGTACCCTCCAGATGAGCCACACGGTCCTCTGGAAACCATATTGTATAAAGTGAAATGGTCATCAGTGCGTAAGGGGCAGGTAATCTATTCGGGTGAATCGACGTTGATGGAGTACGATCGCGGTGGTGATGAACATTTCTCGATGATTCTACATGACTTGCATCCGGGGACTTCTTATACTTTAAAGGTCTGTCAGTATTTTTTTTACCTAGATTCTCAAAAAGATTTTTTCACCAGTAGCTGTCTGGCTACAACCATAATTTTATATTTTGTAGGAAGAGGAGTTGTGAAATTGCTGTTATTTTAAAATCAATGCTGCTGAAATTGTTTATTCATAATATTGTTTTCAAATATGGCATTTACTTGTATTGTGATTAACAAGGTCAATAGAATCTTGGTAGCTGCGGCTTCCAGATTGTTCAGATTTTCGGATTTATTTCTGATCATGCTCAAAGCTGTCAAATCCTAGTGTATAGTCACACCCTTTCCTGTGTAAAGATTTGAGCCAAATCAGATGATTAGTTTCCAAGATATCTACAGATCTGGAATTTGATCTGATCCGGATCCGGGTTCTTTTATACGGATCATGGCGAAAGTCTGAAAATCTGTTTATACCGCAAGTTCCTTCGTTGTGTTAAAATTTAGCCAAATCGGATCAGAAGTTTTTAAAATACATCTCAGAATAACATTTTGTAACTTACTGCCCGACCCACCCACCCACCGACTGAATAAAGGGCATGGTGGTTTATTGAGCATCTACCCGCGGCTAAAAATAACAATAGATTCCTTATGATAGGACGGTTTGGATATTTCCATTAACACCATCTAATAATCTGTTGCTAATGTATTATGGACCGTATACAGTATCCTCGCTAACCCTTACCACTCTGATATCAGTATTTTATCCTTTGCTGTGTCACTAGCAGAGAAACTGGTGTACATTTTCCAACCATTTTGGTGGACCTTGTGGCTTCATTCCAGTGATAAATCTTTAAAAATAACCTTATCTTCATCTGCAAGTGAATATTTTTAATGAGAAAATTTAAATTTTCTTGAACAAATTTGGTGGTTAAAGGGTTAATACATGTAACTTACTACAGGCTATATGGTTCTGTAAGACAGGTGATCAATAGACAACTATCTGTCTTAAGGAACCACTGTCGTATGGTTCCATAAATCAGGTTGTCATTTGTGCGGGATGGCTGAATTTCTATAGTTAATATATTAACTATCTGCGTGCTGCAAGCCATCGGACAATAATTTCAAATGGCAATTTGAATATACTGAATGTTTTGAAAATAATTTGGCTGAAAGTTGTTGGTGGCTAATCCACTAATAACTTTCAGTCAAATTGTTTTCAAAAAATTCAGCAGGTCCAGAGTTAAGTTAAACTCCATGGAAAAGGTAGTCTGCAGAAATTCAGCAGACAATTAAATAGTGTTATTACAATTCCAGGTTCTTGCCTGTCAGACTGGACCGTACTCATGTAGTGAAAGTGTCCCCATTCGTGTCAGCACATACCAGAGACTGAATGCCCTCCAACTGTTAGACGTCACATCATCGACTATCAGTGTGGGATGGACGGCTTCCAGCGATGGCAGCGTGCACCTTTATAATGTCATCTATATACCATTCTCACAGGTGAGGATCTTAACCCGCTAAACTTTATAAAAAATAATTGTTTGATGTAAGGAATGGTCTTCTGTTGAATCTTTTAACGATAATTTAACTGGGAGCTTTTGCTGCCTATGGCATAGGTACCTCACGTGTATGGTCGCGATTCACAAAGTGGTAATTTTCGAAAATCTACATTGGTAGTCATCTTCTAATTGCTATAACTACATCAGTTTAAGAGGTATCATGACATGTGAGGTGTCAAATGAAATAAGAAATGAGGCTGATTAAGACTAAAAATATTTATATGTGGAGGCAAACTTGTCTAATTCTTCTGAGTGTCATAGATAACAGGGTGAAACAGATGTAACCGGTTCCGCTTCAAACTGGTTTTTATGAATTTTATTTAGCATGTTGCTCACTGGTGTCATCTATTTGGGATATTATATATGCCTTTCATAGTACATTATTTGAGATGTAATAACAGCACAAAATTCCATCAGATAAACCTTATAACTGTTCCTGGTAATCATTTAAACAAGAGCAGGTAATACTGTAACCTTAGCTTCCGGTTAAGGGAATAGTTTCAAAAATGTGATAAAATTTCACACCAAGTTGAGAAAGTATATGAACACTATACATTTTTAGAATGCTCATAAACTGTAGTGTAGGAAAATATAAAGATGTAATGTTGCACTCTTTGTATCTTGACACACTCATATCATTAACCAGGTAAGAACAAAATGTAACACCCAAAATTTATCTTAAAAGATCATGTACCACCTTTTTTCAAATTATTATAGCACCTAAATACAATATAATTTTAGTTTTGAAAAGTGACTTTTTTAAATACTCATGAGTTAACCTTTAGGACCATATGCATATGTTATGCCTAAGTCTTCAAGAAAGATAGGAGGGTAACATACATGGATATGAGGGTAACTGATGTGGAAAGGAGGGTAGCTCCAGTGGGTAGGAGGGTAACTCACATGGAAAGGAGGGTAGCTCATGTGGATAGGAGGGTAACTCATGTGGAAAGGATGGTAGTGTACATGGATATGGGGTAGCTCATGTGGATATGATGGTAACACACGTGGATATGAGGGTAGCTTACATGGATATGAGGGTAGCTCACGTGGATATGAGGGTACCTCACATGGAAAGGAGGGTAGCTCCAGTGGATAGGAAGGTAACTCATGTGGAAAGGAGAGTAGCCCACGTGGATATGAGGGTAGCTCACATGGATAGGATGGTAGCTCACATGGATAGGAGGGTAGCTCACATGGATATGAGGGTAGCTCACATGGATAGGATGGTAGCCCACGTGGATATGAGGGTAGCTCACATGGATAGGAGGATAGCTCACATGGATAGGAGGATAGCTCGCGTGAATATGAGGGTAGCTCACATGGATAGGAGGATAGCTCGCGTGAATAAGAGGGTACCTCACGTGGATATGAGGGTAGCTCACATGGATAGGAGGATAGCTCGCGTGAATATGAGGGTAGCTCACATGGATAGGAGGATAGCTCGCGTGAATATGAGGGTAGCTCACATGGATAGGATGATAGATCACGTGGATAGGTGGGTAGCTCATGTGGATAGGAGGGTAGCTCATGTGGATAGGAGGGTAGCTCACATGGATAGGAGGATAGATCACGTGGATAGGTGGGTAGCTCATGTGGATAGGAGGGTAGCTCATGTGGATAGGAGGCTAGCTCATGTGGATAGGAGGGTAGCTCATGTGGATAGGAGGCTAGCTCATGTGGATAGGAGGGTAGCTCACGTGGATAGGAGGGTAGCTCATGTGGATAGGATGATAGATCACGTGGATAGGTGGCTAGCTCATGTGGATAGGAGGAGAGCTCATGTGGATAGGAGGGTAGCTCATGTGGATAGGAGGCTAGCTCATGTGGATAGGAGGGTAGCTCATGTGGATAGGAGGGTAGCTCATGTGGATAGGATGATAGATCACGTGGATAGGTGGCTAGCTCATGTGGATAGGAGGGTAGCTCATGTGGATAGGAGGGTAGCTCATGTGGATAGGAGGCTAGCTCATGTGGATAGGAGGCTAGCTCATGTGGATAGGAGGGTAGCTCATGTGGATAGGAGGCTAGCTCATGTGGATAGGAGGGTAGCTCATGTGGATAGGAGGCTAGCTCATGTGGATAGGAAGATAGCTCATGTGGATAGGTGGCTAGCTCATGTGGATAGGAGGGTAGCTCATGTGGATAGGAGGCTAGCTCATGTGGATAGGAAGATAGATCACGTGGATAGGTGGCTAGCTCATGTGGATAGGAGGCTAGCTCATGTGGATAGGAGGGTAGCTCACATGGATAGGAGGATAGCTCATGTGGATAGGAAGATAGCTCATGTGGATAGGAGGGTAGCTCAAGTGGATAGCAGGGTAACTCATGAGGATATGAGGGTAGCTCAAGTGGATATGA
The DNA here is from genome assembly GCA_034401795.1 of Chaetoderma sp. LZ-2023a. Lineage (NCBI taxonomy): Eukaryota > Metazoa > Mollusca > Caudofoveata > Chaetodermatida > Chaetodermatidae > Chaetoderma > Chaetoderma sp. LZ-2023a. The sequence continues at coordinate 39,473,900 of CM067374.1, read as the reverse complement.
GGGTAGCTCACATGGATAAGATGGTAGCTCACGTAGATATGAGGGTAGCTCATGTGGATAGGAGGGTAGGTCATGTGAGGACCTACTCAGTTAAGGATGTAAACTCAGTTCAATGGCCGTAAAAATTTACAGGAAGCCGATTTGTTCAATGCACTTATAGACGTATTTTCCATCAAAAGAAAGAAATAACTGTTTGAGCCGTAATTATTGTAAAAATTCACTTTTGTGTACTGTAAGTTACAAGGTAATTTTGCGGTATTACAGAAGGGTTATTAACCCTAAGGAACCTACAAGCCGTCTAGACTTTGAGCAAAAAGCGTACAAATAAACCTACGAGCCGTCTGGACGGTTTTCACTAATTGGATGTGCTGGCCTACGCGCCGTCTGGACGGCTTTAAGAGCACCAGTTTTCGATCGCTAAATACGCAAGCATTACGGGCGTTTTATCCAATCAAACTTAGCGTTACATTACGTCAGATGATTGAATTTTATAAATCCACTGTTGATTGGTCAATTCAGTTTGTTTACAAATTTCTACGGGAAAATATAAATAGTTTTCTGTGAATGAAATTCCTAGCGTAAAATCGTCAACGATAGCATGTCGATTCCTTTATTTAACCGAGTACTCGATACCCTGATGGCCGAAATCGCTTAGTGAGAATGTCTAACCTAATTTATAATTGCGTCGGTAAAATATTACATACAGCTGAATAGCTACACTGACGCCTACAAGATTTAAAGTGCATCCTTACATAGCTTGCCCATTAATACCATTATATCACACCTGTCATTTAGCTTCTAGGGAGATATTGGCGTGCGTCTACAGTCTAATTTCTGTTCCTCAATCATGATACCGCATGTTACGGGGCCGCTACTTGGTCAATACGGGCCCGTAACATGCATTATTAAAGTAATGCCAGTCATGAGACATATTAGCTTGCTATTGCCCTTTGAAATCACCTTTGTTGACTGTTTTATTTCCGCTTTCTATTGTTCTTTCATCTTGTAAATGTTTCTCCTCTTTTTCTTCAGGATCATATGGCGAATAGGACAGTTATCTCGTTGAGATTTCATGAAAATGATGATTCTGTAATTCTATCTTCTGCACTATTTTATTAACCCCTACCATTCTATGTCAAAATTTTAAATTAAATTAAAAGAACTGGTGTTCTTGTCTCTACAGATTTGGTGGAAGATGTTGCTGTCGTGGATAGCAACATCATCTACCAAACCAAAGTTGTTAAAAAATGTACACCATTTTCTATTAGTAGAAGTAGAACAGTACCAGTTTTCCAGGCTATTGGCACATTAAAAGATAGAATATTGACATAAGAGTGGTAAGGGTTAAATCTGATGCGCTTGATGTAAATCTACTGTACCATTTTATTTCGAATCACTTATTGTATAAGCTGCCATTGTAAACTACATGTATGTCAAATACAGTTTCTTCTATGTAAGAGTGTCATATTACTTAGTAGGACTGGTGATTAAATTGTTGAATATTTTGAGATCGATTGGACTGGGAGCTGTTGCTGCATTAGGTGACAACATGTTCCAGTGGTAAAGCTTGCGTATTAAAGGGTTGAATACTGTATTATTTGTAAGCTATCAGTGTAAATATCAAATAAAGTTTGCTCAAAGTGAGAGGGAGAGAGAGAATCTCATCTTAGGTAATCAGACTGGACTATCTATAGTAGATTTGTTGAATATATCGAGTCCAATTTGATTGGAAACTGGTGTTGTTTTGGACAACAATAGATTCCAATTAAATTTTTCAAAATATACTCAACAGATTGTTTCTTTAGATTGCAGGTACTTTTGATCTTTATTGCTATTCATTCCTGGATTATTACCCTTGCCCTAAGGGGAAAGAAGGTATTATGTATGTGCATGCGTCCAGTATTGCATCTAAAAAACTACTGATCCGATTCGTTTAAAATTTTAACACAACAAACCAACATAACCTAAACAAGGGTTTCCAGACTTTGACTGTGATCTGTGTGATCATACATAAAGATTTAACAAATTTGGATATGACAAAAACGGTAGGGTGGTCTCGGCGGTGGTTTACAATCTCTGATTACTCTTGTTCATAATGTTATTTATCAAGCATCAAGTCTTCGACAATGATGGTAAGCAAGGGATAACTAGATTGCTTGGTCGATGACGCATTATAGCAAATCCCCATGCTCACCACTTTGACCTCTACCCATCCCATCCCTGGGGGCGTATCCTCTGCACTCCGTAATCACATACCAAATTTGTTTGAATTAGTTTCATTACACAGAGACTGGAGTGGATTGATTTGAAAAATCTGGATGTCATCAGAGGAAGTGATCTGTGAGAGCAGGAGTTAAAATTAACATGAGCCAGAGGCTAGTAGAAATTGACCAGGGTTAATACAATGACCACCAGCCCAATGGTAACAATTTCATTTGGCAACCCTTTAATGGTCATGGTGGCCAATGAATGCCTCTGCTGTGATCTTAAGAAATGTTGATTAGCAGAGCAAGACTTTTTGAAAATTTACCACTAGAATGCTTGGTAATTGAGCCAGTCATTCCAGTTGTAAAATTTCAAAAATAGTCTTCCCTTGGTCTGTATAGAAAATTTGAAGGGCTAAAGTAGAATCTAGTAATCACTAGTCCTATCTGAACGTAGTGGCTCATTTGGCTTAATTTCAATTCATGGAGAGGGTGTCAACTGGTGTGCAAGAGTGGTCTATGAAAAATCCAGAAATCTAGATAAATCTGGAAGACTCCAATCTCTGCTTACAATAAATTTCTTGACCTTTTAACCCCTTCTCCAACCCACAGAAATAAATGTCAGGCAATCCACAATTATATGGGCAACCCACACACCAAATTTCTTTGAATTCCACACAAAAGTTTGGGAGTAAAATATGAGACATTTTTTATTTTTTTTAACTTTGGACCCCACCCCCTGACCTTCAGTGGGCGGGGCCAAATCTAAATGTTGTCTTGCAAAGCGCAATCATATGGGTAACCGCCATACCAAATTTGGTTGAAATCGACCCAACTGTTTGGTAGGAGATAGCATGATGGACATACAGATAAGTGGATGGAGGCAATTATATCCCCATTTTTTCAAAACATGGAGATAATGAATGGACTCAAGGAGACAAGGTAGGTATGGGGATAATGAATGAACTCAAAGAGACAAGGTTGGTAGGTATAATTAATTCAGTCATCATACTAAAATGTAATTTTCTTTCGGATTGAGAAATTAGGCTACAACCATCATTTGCCATGCCACATTGTTTTCAGGACTTGTCACGAAAGGGTTAAACATAGTAAAAACTGGAATTGACAAAAGGAAGGACAGAGCAGAAATTTAGATTTTCTAATGGATAATTTTTTAGCTATGCCCCGCCCATCTCTACATAAGCTCCATCGATGATTTGCGCGTGTTGGGATCAGTTTATATACTTTTAATCCTGAATTCCAAATTTCATGGTAACCATAGATACCGCTAACTTGGTGAATATTTTGAAACCAATTTCAAGTACTTTGATTTGACTGAAAGCTGTTGCTGCCCAACTCACCAGGTCAGCAAAGGCAAACTAATTCTAAAATATTCACCAGCTTTCCTTTATAAATTTTAATTTTTTCCCATTAAAATGAGATATGGGCAATTCATCTCTTATCTTGATCTTGTGCATGTTACATTGTGTAGATTTCACTCTGCTGTCGCCGCTACTCACATAACAAATTCAGTTGACGTTTTGCCCCTCCCCCATCAGCCTCTTCCGACCCGAGCAGTGTCACAGCCTAATGTATTAGGTTGTCTCACATTCTACACCCATAAGGCCATGATATGGTAAATCACCAGATTTGGTTATATTCCTTTAACTTTGACAGTCTTCCATCAACCCTACCCCCCTCCCCACCCCACCCCTCTGGGAATGGAGCCTAGTGTAAATGGTGTCTCCCAATCCACAAGCATATCGGTAATTTACCCAATAATTTTGATTGAATTCTACCAAAAGCTTTCTGAGGAGATGGATGGACAGACAGACAGATGGAGGCGATTGTAATATCCCTGCATTTTTTTCAAAACGTGTGGGTATAATTAAGAGATTAAATTTAATTTATTGATATTTGATTCAAATCCCACCCAATCTCAAATGATCATAGAGCTTATGTGAGATGCACATTAGCTGAGCCCTCAGGAATACGGTTGATAACAGTCAGCAGTCGATCCAGAACAGCCGCCGGCATAGCTGTCAGCCATTGATGTGTGTAGTAGCTGATCATGTTTCGAACATACATCATCATGTTTTAGTTCAAATATACTGTTTCCATACAAAAATTAGATTATAGAGTAACACAGGTCATCAAATTTTTATTTTTATAAAATCCATGTTAGTAAATCCATTAGGCGTAGCAGGAAAAACTGAGTCCGTTTAGAGTTTAAAAGCCTTCGCCCATCAGTCACCTGCAAAAAATAGGAAGGATAAGTTAGAAATATCCAAATTCTAGAAGTGTTATATTAAGACTTTAACAATCAAATTTTTTTCATGAAAATTTAAATTTTCTCATAGACAATGCCCATATGCAGACCAAGAGCAAGTCATTCCAGTGATACATTTTCAAAAATAATCTTACTTTGGTCGGAAAATTTACATTTTCCTTGACAACTGCAGCAGTTTTGGTCTGACTCAAATGTTAAATGGTTAACAATATACATGTGCAAGGTCATAGGGATATATAGTCCGAGTCTGCTCTGACTCAACCCGTCCCAGTGACAGATATTTGGACAGACTGTCACAGACTGACAGTCTGTCCAAATATCTGTTACAGAGCCAGGTTGAGTCAGAGCAGACTCAGACTAAGGGATATACTGGTAAATATTATGACCCGACAACGGGTGTTATGGTCATACACCACCCTCAGATTTTAGCGCATAAATGAAATGAATAATATAATAAATGGTGGGCATATATCGTCCAAGGAGGGAGTATGACTACTAGTTACTGGATTAACCTTTTCAATCGACAAAAGCGAATAATAAATTTGCTACGAATGTTTCAAAATTCTGTTGAATATTTTGAAACTAATTAAACTGGCTAAGGCAGCACCAGCTTCACATTGGATTCAAAATATTCAACATCATACATTTATAATGACTGTAAATGTGGAGTTCTGGAATTTCAGGTTCAAATGTGACAATTGTTTTTGATTTTGGGCATACAAGTTTATTTCAGGGCCCCGGTTCTCTATATCTTTGATCAGAGGATACTGGCCACACAGTAAATGGTGATAGAATGTTTGTAACCAGGGCAATAGTGAAATATTTGTTTTCTAAGGAATTATTAGTACGTTCCAGTCATCAATGATTATTAGTAAATGTGCTGTTACTTGTAAGTTTTCAGTTACTCAATGACTAATTTAACCGAGAAAGTTATAGATTGTGTTAAGAGAGCAGCTGAACCAATAATATATAAATCAATTTCGTTTACCTCTGGCCGTGAAATCACAATAAGGTTATAGATAAACAATCCGATAATCTCAATCATCGATGCGTGTCTTTGTTTACAATTTCCGAGATAACTTACTCTTCAAATTACTAGCATTAATTAGGCCGAGTTGAGATGCGAAAGTTGTCAAATATATCGGCATCCCACTTCCCGATTGGCAATATCGTTAATCTAGTCTCTGTCTACTTTTTAGTTTGTGGCGTACAAGAAATATGCATAGATTGACATATTTGAACACACAACTATTTTGCAAAACAGCTGATCATGTCGCCATCTTGCCGGAAAAATTAATATTCATGTATTCCCGACCAATCAGATGCATCAATCTTATAGTACGCGATACGGTGTTGCCAATAACGGGTAATGAGCTTGGTACTCGTATATTAGATACGGGTACAATTCTACAAATTCCTGTCGTTCTCTCGCGATCTTTCACGATAAACGATTTCTATTTGGGACGCCGCTACGAAAAAATGTCCGATGCTATAGAATCTTAGTGTAAAACATTCGCTGAGTGCACCCAGCAATGCTACATAGCATAAAATTTGCCATTTATTCGCTGTCAACGCTGAGAAACCCTGGTATGTGTGCGATTATGTATAAAGGAATTATTCAACATTGATTGAGGCCTCCCCCCAAAATCATGACCGGAATTTCTCAAAATTTTACGGTACCATGACATAATATAATTGTCATTTTCACATCTTATCGGATGAAAACCTTCACGAAACTTTGGTATCTGTTAGTTTTAATACCATTGTGATTAAATTTATCAATGGCATTTGTAAAATTTAAAAAAACTTCGATAAACTTTGCAAAAATAGACCAATGTATTTATCCTATAAGGTGTGGCCATTTTGAGAGGCATGTTGACTAACTAAAATATATTTTATTCATACAAATTTTATATGTACTTAAAGGTATTTTATTGCCCTTTCTAATGATATATAGTTTTATATATAGTGATCTGTTACTTTGCCAAAAATAGTTAATATAGTTGGCATGGTAGCACTACGCCGCTATCACTCCACTACCGCTAACAGGCTAGGTTTTTAAGCAAGTTTCTAGCTTTTGGCTGTAGGGTTTCTAGCACTTTTTTGTAAATTCTTGGTAGGGCCCAGAGGGTTAATGAATGGACCTTTCCAGTTTATCCATCAACTACATGATGTGTAGAATGATGTCATAATCAATGATGTCATGAATGACGTAGATAAGTTTGTCAAAACTTAGTTGATGACGGACTAAGTTTGTTATATGAATTGTATGTCTTTACTAACTAATAAACATGTTATTGAATATTTTGAAACTAATTTGACTGACAACCAGTCAATTTTATTTCAAAATGTTCAACATCTTACCTGTACAGTTTTCTGAAAATTGATAGTCAGGGAGTTCAGGAATTGATCGATCCCAACACAAGGGAAGTGTGGGTGGAGCGTTGCTAGAGATGGGTGTGGTATAGCTAAAACTGGATATCTCCATTATTCACACACCATTTGACTCATCTACTCCACACCTGGTTTCACAGATATGCTACTCATTAGGTAGATGCAGGTCATGAGGAGCACCAAAAGTGTGAAACCAGTTGTGGAGTAGGCGAGTCCCATGAATGATGGGTGAATAATGATCTCGCAGTCAAGTATCTGATGTCATAATCAATTACGCCATGTGTAGGCTGATGTCACAATCATAATGCACAATGAATGATGTAAGTAGGTCCAGCATGAACGGTCAATACTCGGTCACTTGTACAAATTTTATCTCTACTATTTAATAAACATTATCTTGAATATTTTAAAATTAATTTGACTCAAATTAGTTTCAAAATATTCCACAGATTACCTGTATAATTACCTTAAAATTACGGTTCTAGGAATTCATGATTCAAAATATATAAATTGATCTCAACATGGGCAAAGCATGGGCGGAGCTTCGCTAGAGATAGGCGGGACATAGCCAAAAGCGTATTCATCCATTCGTTAACCACATATAGGCTGGTTCTCTATTTGTCAGCTATCAGATTAACCAGAATGTAATGGAAAGCCTAGATGCCAGCAACAAATTGCATTCAAATTATTAGAAGAATGGACCTTTCAAGTTTATCCATCATCATATGACATCATAATCAACCACGAGACATGTAGGATGACATCGTAATCATTACGCCGATTTGCCCTGTAGGTGGGGCTTAGAATACACCTTCCGTATCCTCTGCGTGTCGTACGAGGCGACTAAAGGAGGTAAGGGTGAGGTAACCCTGACAGAAACCTCAAGTGCTGAAGACGGAGGTTCCAGGCTGCACGGCGCACTCTAATAAACCATGGATCCACGCACTTAACGCTTATGATCATGTCGATAGTCACTTACATACTGGCGGTATGACCAGCGAACGAAAAGAAGAAAGATTACGCCAATGAATGAATCGATTTTGTCTGACTTAAATGCTTAATAGTCCGACATGTACGAATTGTATGTCTACTATTTAACAAACATTTTGTGGAATATTTTGAAACCAATTTAACTGGGTGATGACATTGCTGCCATAGTCAGCAACAGCACCCAGTCAAATTAGATTCAAAATATTCAACTGCATACCCGTATTGTTTTCTGGAAATTTATAGTTAGGGATTGATTGATCTCAACACAAGAGAGGTGTAGGTGGAGCTTAGATAGAGATGGGCGGGGCATAGCTTAAACTGGAATTGTCCATTATCTTATCTTACTTATTGTATAAAGTAAATATCAATATTCATTATGCTAACTATTACCAGGTTGGTCACGGGATGTTATTTGAAGAAATGTTGTGGCAGAACTATGGTCATATGCCAAAACTGGTCAACTCAAGCGAGTCATATAACATGACCTTCACCGACCTCCTGCCAAATACCAAATACTCATTTCTGCTCAAGATAGTTTTCATATCATTTGAGAACTTGCGATGGCCACCCGACACTCATTTCACATTCAGCACTCTAGGTAGGTATACACCGACCATGCACTCGAAAAGTTAGTAAAGCAAATACATTTTATTGAACATTTTAGTGGTCAAGCTTTGTAAAGATGATCAAAATATTTGCTTTGTGAATGAATGTCCATTTGCAGGTTAAGAGAACACTATTTTTGAACATGTATCACTGGTATGAGTGGCTCGGTTTATGAGCTAGTCATTCCAATGGTGAATTTAGAAAAAAATTACTCTTCCCTTGTCCGGCAAATAGACAATTCCCAAGACCTTTGCCATTAACTGTCTCGCTCAAGGCACCGGACAATAATTTCAATGAGCCAAATCTATTGACTTGCTGAATATTTGAGCCAGTCATATTGTTTTCAAAATATTTAGCAGGTCAAGAGGTCTAACCCTTGGAATATGTTGTTTACAAAAACTTGGCAGTCAAACAGTTAGGTAGTTCGCCATTGTACTGATAAATTTTATTTGAAAATGGTTTTGCTGTGAGCTGCTGTTTCAAACCAAAACTAGCTCAACACAAAGCCAAATGTGAGAATGTCTGTATAATATACAAAGAAAATGTGATGACAAGCATTTATAATGGCTAATTTCACTTGGTGATTTTAAATGTTAACTTGAAAATCTTGACTTATCATGAAAGACAATGTTCATTACATTACATGCAAATTACATCTGCACAAATATCATGCATATTTAAATTTGTATTTCAGCGGGAGCGCCAAATGCACCTTTACCTCCCTTGTTTCAACATACTGCTGACAATGAGCAGAAAGTCGTCTGGCTTGAACCTATGGATAATGGAGAAACCATACTTTCATATCGACTCCAATTTAAGTAAGATAATGTTAGACTTGCTGCTTTTGTTCAATCCATTTGATCCTCCATACTAGAGCATGATCTTGTAGGGTAAATGTTGATGTTATTTTTGTAACATCAATGGATGAATAAACCTTTAGATATCCCCCGCCCATCTCGAGCTAAGCTCCACCCATGTTTTGCCCATGTTGAGATCGATTGAACCCTGAAATCCATGAATCTCAATTCAGGGAAGCTGTTAGGCAGCAACTGCATCCAGTCAAATTAGTTTCAAAATACTCAGCAGACATGGTTATTAAGTAGCAAAGACATGTACAAGTCATAGGACATGACAGACTGTTAAGCATTCATGATGGTTATGCCATCATATACTTGACTGACAGATTGGATTCCTCTATTGGATTTTCCCATGAAATGGCTGTCTTGATAACAGCAAATTGACACTTTCTATGAGAAAAACAGACTAGTGTACTGATCCACCTAAGCAGACTAGTGGACTGATCCACCTAAGCAGACTACTGTACTGATCCACCTAAGCAGACTAGTGTACTGATCCAACTAAGCAGACTAGTGTACTGGTCCACCTAAGCAGACTAGTGTACTGGTTCACCTAAGCAGACTAGTGTACTGATTCACCTAAGCAGACTAGTGTACTGATCCACCTAAGCAGACTAGTGTACTGATCCACCTAAGCAGACTAGTGTACTGATCCACCTAAGCAGACTAGTGTACTGGTTCACCTAAGCAGACTGGTGAACTGATCCACCTAAGCAGACTAGTGTACTGGTCCACCTAAGCAGACTAGTGAACTGATCCACCTAAGCAGACTAGTGTACTGATCCACCTAAGCAGACTGGTGAACTGATCCACCTAAGCAGACTAGTGGACTGATCCACCTAAGCAGACTGGTGAACTGATCCACCTAAGCAGACTAGTGTACTGGTCCACCTAAGCAGACTAGTGTACTGATCCACCTAAGCAGACTAGTGTACTGGTCCACGTAAGCAGACTAGTGTGCTGATCCACCTAAGCAGACTAGTGTACTGGCCCACCTAAGCAGACTAGTGTACTGGTCCGCCTAAGCAGACTAGTGTACTGATCCGCCTAAGCAGACTAGTGTACTGATCCACCTAAGCAGACTAGTGTACTGATCCACCTAAGCAAACTAGTGTACTGGTCCACCTAAGCAGACTAGTGTACTGGTCCACCTAAGCAGACTAGTGTACTGATCCACCTAAGCAGACTAGTGTACTGATCCACTGAAGCAGATTAGTGTACTGATCCACCTAAGCAGACTGGTGTACTGATCCACCTAAGCAGACTGGTGTACTGATCCACCTAAGCAGACTGGTGTACTGATCCACGTAAGCAGACTAGTGTACTGATCCACCTAAGCAGACTAGTGTACTGATCCACCTAAGCAGACTAGTGTACTGATCCACCTAAGCAGACTAGTGTACTGGTTCACCTAAGCAGACTAGTGAACTGATCCACCTAAGCAGACTAGTCTACTGGTCCACCTAAGCAGACTAGTGTACTGGTCCCCATAAGCAGACTAGTGTACTGGTCCACATAAGCAGACTAGTGTACTGATCCACCTAAGCAGACTAGTGTACTGATCCACCCAAGCAGACTAGTGTACTGGTCCACCTAAGCAGACTAGTGTACTGGTCCACCTAAGCAGACTAGTGTACTGGTCCACGTAAGCAGACTAGTGTACTGATCCACCTAAGCAGACTAGTGTACTGGTCCACCTAAGCAGACTAGTGAACTGATCCACCTAAGCAGACTAGTGTACTGATCCACCTAAGCAGACTAGTGTACTGGTCCACCTAAGCAGACTAGTGTACTGGTCCACCTAAGCAGACTAGTGTACTGGTCCACGTAAGCAGACTAGTGTACTGATCCACCTAAGCAGACTAGTGTACTGGTCCACCTAAGCAGACTAGTGTACTGGTCCACCTAAGCAGACTAGTGTACTGGTCCACATAAGCAGACTAGTGTACTGGTCCACATAAGCAGACTAGTGTACTGGTCCACCTAAGCAGACTAGTGTACTGGTCCACATAAGCAGACTAGTGTACTGATCCACCTAAGCAGACTAGTGTACTGGTCCACATAAGCAGACTAGTGTACTGGTCCACCTAAGCAGACTAGTGTACTGGTCCACGTAAGCAGACTAGTGTACTGATCCACCTAAGCAGACTAGTGTACTGGTCCACATAAGCAGACTAGTGTACTGGTCCACCTAAGCAGAATAGTGTACTGGTCCACATAAGCAGACTAGTGTACTGGTCCACATAAGCAGACTAGTGTACTGGTCCACCTAAGCAGACTAGTGTACTGGTCCACATAAGCAGACTAGTGTACTGGTCCACATAAGCAGACTAGTGTACTGGTCCACCTAAGCAGACTAGTGTACTGGTCCACATAAGCAGACTAGTGTACTGGTCCACATAAGCAGACTAGTGTACTGGTCCACCTAAGCAGACTAGTGTACTGATCCACCCAAGCAGACTAGTGTACTGGTCCACCTAAGCAGACTAGTGTACTGGTCCACATAAGCAGACTAGTGTACTGGTCCACATAAGCAGACTAGTGTACTGGTCCGTGTAACCTGCACATGTATATCCAGCAATAGCTGAGATTCTCATCTTAGACATCCGAACCTTTTATGCCTGGCAAGAAGTGTTAGATGTTGAAGGTATCAAGATCTGGAAGCATACTGCTCAGCTTCAATCCAAGTACGCAGAGCCATTGATAGATTACTGCTATTATTTGGTATAGAATATTTTCCTATGTCTCCTGATTTATGGTCAACATTTTCAAGACAAATGACTTTCATTGCTAAAATGCTAGATTTGTAATACAAAGTGACTAAGCGATGGTAACTGATGGCAGGTTTTCATGTTAAAGTTGATTGCAATAGAAATATACCTTTTGTAGCCATAAGATATTTACTCTGTAAGACAGGTGTTCTATTGACTGCCTGTCTTAACCCTTTCATGGTGACACCGACCTAAAGCCGGCCTCTGCTGTGGTCTTAAGGATATCCATTTGCAGGCCACAAAAATACTATTTTTGAAAATTTACAACTAGAATGACTGGCTCGATAACCGAGCTAGTCATTCCAGTGGTAAATTAACAAAAAATATTCTTCTCTTGGCCTGCAAATGGAGATTCTTTAAGCAAATATTTAGATTTTCTTGACCAAATTTAGCCGTTAAAGGGTTAATGAGCCACACCCTTTTGACCGCTTGTCACTAACACAGGTTTAGCTGGCGATTGACCAGTGTGTAAGCATACATCCTATACTGATCATTTCCTCAGAGCTTTGACCAGTGGAAACTGGACAACTATCTATAACGGAAGTGACACCTATTGGCCTCTTGACCAGGAATTGATCTCAGTGGAATCTGAGTATGTGTTTCGTGTTGCTGCTGCTAATGGCATTAGTATGGGACCCTACAGTCAAAACAGCTCCATCTTCAAGCTACAAGTTATGAGTAAGTCATTCGTTAGCACAATATATGTCAACATGATCACGATGTTTAACTGTCTCCATTCTGCAAGCCACCAGTCAATAATCTTAATGAGTAAAAACTCTTGACTTGCTGAATATTTTGAAAGCTGGTGTGTTATTGTGTCAATGTTGGTAGATACATATGTGTAATCCAATCATGTATTTATTCGGTCTTTAATGTTAGCCGGAACCTGTACCTGTTGGGCAACATTAAACAGTATTAAATGCAAGGAATTATGGGAACTTGACTGAAGACGAATAACAATGTATACAATAATATACATTTCTCAAAGTGGATGATGTCCATTTAGCATTGAATGGAACATTCCCTTTATTATTTATATCACCAATTATAATGTTGCAGAGAATTATGCTGAACGGTCTACATTATTGTGTTCGTTAACTGTGCAACTGCTTGGTTTTTGCAGATGACATTCCAGAGCTTATATCTGTGGAGCTTCTAAATATTTTGAAAAGAATTTGACTGAAAATTGCCACCAACAACTTTCAGTCAAATTATTTTCAAATTTTTCAGCAAGTCAAGAGTTTGCTCATTGGAATTATGGTCTACTGGCTTGCAGCGGTCAAACAATTAAATATGTTCTGTTTTTAGTGGATGATGACAAGACATCACTGATTGTAGCGATTTCAATGGCCGCTCTCTTCATTCTTGGCATATTCACTCTTGTTCTTATGTGTATCAGTAAGTAGTCATAGTACTGAATCCTCCTTTAATCTTTGCAAGACTATAAAATCTTTAGATCTACATATCAAGATGACTATTTTGAAAATAATCCTCCTGGATGGAGCTGCTGTCTAATGCATGCTGGAACTTCTCCAAGGGAAATTACTTTCAAAATCAGCAGGGTATTAAGGGTTAATGATTAAGAGTGGCCAAGAAATTTAAATGTTTTCAAATATCCATTTGCTGACCATGATTTGTGAAAAAGTGCCAGTGGAATATCTGGCTCTTTTATCGGTGATAAAATTTCAATGATTGTCTTATGCAATCATCTTGAACAATTCACCTTTCCAGAGTACCCACCCATCATATGACGTCATAATGAACTGTGTGGTGTGTACAATGACATCATAATGAATGACGTCGATAAGTACGTCACGAACGCATATTTGATGACGGTCTATGGGCTGTTGTACAAATTGTTTGCTTTTACTGTTTAATAAATATTCTGTATGGCAGCAACAGCACCCAGTCTAATTAGTTACAAAATATTCAACAGCTTCCCTGTATAGTTTTCAGGAAATTGATAGCTAGGGCATTCGGGGATCGATTAATCCAAACACGGCGAGGTGTGGGTGGAGCTTAGCTAGTGATGGGCGGGGCATAGCTAAAAATGGAAAGGTCCATTCTCAAGACCACTGCAAAGGCTGATCTTGGCCTTTAACACTCATATCAGCCAAAAATGCCTTTTGCAGTAGTCTTGAGAAATCTCCATTGCTAGACCAATAGAAGACTGTTTTTTAACGCTTACAGGTAATAGGGTTATAATCTCCCATTCCTGTGACCAACCTCTCGCAAGTAAACTTTTATGGTTGATTTTGGTAATTTAGGATCCTATGCTGGTCTGAAAAATCTGGGCGGTACAGCGAGAAATGCAAAATGGCCACCAACGACCAATTAACAAATTAACTTTTTAACCAGTCATTCTTGAAAACTCAAAATCTCCAGAAAACCTCACTTGCCAGAGCTTGGTCATGGACGACTGTGAGATTATGACTGTACTACAGTCGAATGATTGGCTTGGTAACCGAGCCAGTCATTCCAGCGATAAATTTGAACAAATACTGTTCTCTTCTGCAAATTGACATTTTCTATGGGAAAATTAAAATTTTCTTGAACAAATTTGAGCATTAATGGATTAAAATACTGTGGGATATGAATGAGGAATTTAATTACAAATAATCTCTTTATTTTATCCATCAGCGACACAACTAGTATGTCTGTATGTCCGTCTGTCTGTATTGGTCAAATAAGGTTGGGATAAAATTCCGCTACGGTCATATACATCATTGGATATGGGATATAAGTAAAAAGTGTTTCGTGAGGCAGTCCTATACATAGAAATCTATACAGTAAATATAGTAAGATTTCTATGATCCTATATCAGTTATTATATTTTTGAATTTAGCTATGAAGAAGCGACAGATAGAGAAGAAGCGGAAACCTCACAATTTCATCCCTCATGGTCCCGATATGGAGCTAGCAACATTACGAGAGTTACCTCATACTGCCATACAGGAAAACAACACGCTGTATGCCATCAATGGCTCAAGGTAAACAGTACTGAATTATGGAATGTCGTGAGCCTGTTATGAAGCCTCCACTACTCCTTATTTTAGAATAGGGGATGTGTGTATCAGATATCTTGTCTTAACCATTTCATCGATGAATTTCCTGATATCTCAATTTCAAGACAATAATACAGGAAAGCCGTTGAATATTTTGAAATTTATATGACTGGAAGGCAACAGCTTCCAGTCATATCAATTTCAAAATATTCAACAGAATATGCTCTGAATCAGAAAGACATTAGCTTCTCAGGGTTTTGGCAGGATAATAAAGTGCTAATTGCTATCAGAGAACCAATTCAGCTGCTCATACTAATGTCATACACTCAAAGCTTCTAAAAAAATATCTGGCCTTTGTAGCGAAAAGATGACAGTTCTTTAAAACAGAAAATCTTTCTTGGTGGTTAAAAAACCCACGCCCTAGCCATCAACGTTTGACTCCGAATGGCATATCATATTTTATAACCACATGTAGTGACTCATTCAAGTTGAAACAAGGTGCATGAAGTTATATACCATTCAAGTAATGATTTCACAGCCATATTCTTACCATGGCACAATTATCTTCAAGTTGATTGAGATATGTTTCTCCATGTGTTCTAGCGTGGAGGTGTAACTCCTTAATGAGGCATACAAATTTTCGAAACTCAGAGACCAGATGTGCTTTCAATTCCACTCTCGTTAAACCTGTGCTAAAACAACTGCTTTAATGGTCAAGATGGGTTAAGAAAATCCACATTTTGCTTAATGAATATCCATGGTTTGGCCCAGAGACTGTATTAGTCAAGTCCTTAGTGAAACTGAGGATGGTCGACATCTGGCTTCTATCAAGAATGTTAAATTATTACAAAGGACATTTAATTCATCATGGGTTTATCCCATCTCAAAGTATTAGAGGTTTGTTCTCTAATAACATCGTATCCACTCTCCAACATAATGAAAATGACTCAAATTGTTTCCATATTTTATGTGGTTTGGCCGTTAGTATATTTCTGCGTGATTTGTCTCCTCTTAAGCAAAGAGTTAGAAAAATGTTAAATGTTTTAGAGATTTTTTAGAGAAATTCATCGGTGATAGGGTCAAGGCACGTGGTCAAATAGCCACATTCCTTAAGCATTTAATGGCTAAATTCTATCCAGAAAATCTACATATTTGCTTGTTAAATGTCCATTTGCAGGCCATGAAAAGACTTTTTGACAATTTATCACTGAAATGGCTCGGTTATCAGAACGATTCCATCTCAAATCATCCTTCCAGAAAAGCTTTTGAATGTTGTGAAATTAAATTGTCAGGTAGCCATTGCTGCCTTATCTGTTAAAATAGTTCAAACGTATTCAGTTTTATGCTAAGACTAATAATATAGTATTGGCACTTTGTATATTCTTCTTTCCACAGTATTGTTGCCACTGATGAAGACGTTGCTGCCTTACCACATTTCCGCAGAGATCAGTTGACTTTGTTAAAGCTTCTTGGTAGTGGGGCGTTTTGTGAAGTATTTGAAGGTGTCGCATGTAATATTATCTGTTCTAGCTCTGGTGATACCAAAGTAGCAGTCAAGGTAGGATGATGGCACAGTATTAACTTCCCAAATCATTCCATAAACCTAAACCCTCTCCAAACCAACCATTGACAGGGAATCAAACCCACAACCAGCGACCACACCAAGGATCAAAGCCCACAAATGCTTCCACCATACCAATGCTGCAACTCTTGGTGTGGTGGAAGCGTTTATGGGCTATGATGTTTGGCGCTTTCACCGGTTGTGGGTGTCGATTCCCTGTCAATGCCAGTATACCATATTGCCACGACTACTTGTGTAAAAAAACAACCATGATTTCTAAAACAAAAGCGTATGTTTAACAGTAACTCACAACAAGTATAAATCTATCTCTGTTCATTCATCATCCACCCATTGGTTGGTATATCAAATGTTTGGAAGGAATTTTGTTTATCCCTTAGCGGACGACGTTGCTGTCTATGACAGCAACATCTTCCACCAAATTTGTTGAAAAATGAACATTCATCGTTTAATTTAATTTGAAAATTAAAAGTTTTAACATCAGAGTTGTAAGGGTTAATGAATTATTCACACACCATGGGACTCCTGCACTCCACGACTGATTTCACACTTTCGGGGATCATCAGGTAGAGATTCAACACTAGTTCAGGAGTTGTCTAAATACTGACTATCACCTACCTACACATCATGTGGCATGTACCTATAGTCTTGTGGTAATGAGGTTGGCTGGTAAGTCAAAGGTGTCTATGATAGGCCCATTGTACAGGTTAAAGATGCATTGGCACATCCTGTGAGCATAAACAACAATGGGTCGACAGTTGTATAATTATTGTCCATCACCCACCTACACATCATGTGACATGTACCCATGGTTCTGTGGTAATGAGGTAAATTCGTAAACTAAAGGTTGTGGGTTCGAATTCTGCCTCTACCTGATGAGCACCATAAGTGTGAAACTGGTCGTGCAGTGGATCATGGTGTCTGAGTAAAATGTATATGTGATGAAAATCGTGCTATTATTTATTGGAATTAATTAGCTCACTCTGTTCCACTATAATCCATCTATTTATTCATCAATGCGGTTACGTGTAATAACTCACTAAAAAGGCATCACAGAAATAAGGTTTATTATATGGAAGATCTCTATATAGTGGAAATGGACCTTTCCAGTTTATCCATCAATCATATGACGACATAATCAACTATGTGACATGTAGGATGATGTCATTACTAACGTAGATAAGTTCATCATGAACTCATAATTGATGACAGACTAAGCGTTGTTGCACGAATTGTATGTCTACTATTTTCACTTCAAGAGTATACTTACCTCCCTAATACTCTTTGATATTGCTAAATATCGGCTTGCACTCAATAAACACTCAGAATAAAAACAGTTAGGTGCCCCTACTGGGCAGGGAGTCAGAGTGCAGTCCGGCGGATGCCAGCCCCACCACCGCGCATGCGCAGACTAGCACTTCCTCTTTGCTAATTTATTGGCAGAGGGTGTACACATGCTTTTGTGCTCAAAGCTTTTCCAAGTCTTTTTCAAGTCTTTTTAAGCGTTTGTTAGAAGTTTAGAACACCTGTAAAGATGGCAGATAGAGTTACTTCGCCAGAGGAGGGCCCAGGATATATCCATCAGGTGACTTCTATTATATTTTAGCGAGTTTTTCCCGGTGTAATGTGTTTCCGGGACTCGCGTTTATCGTGATAAGTGCCTAGTATAGTTGTTTTATGTCAACATGATGCTATATAATACTAATCTCTCTTTGTGTTTATGTCCACAGGTATCTGTCTGGATATGTATGGGACATCACATCATCAGAGGGTTTGTTTCTCTCCACCAAGGTTCCATTTCCTACTAATACTGTTAGGTTATCTAACCAAAAAGTCTAGTTCCAGTGACTCGGAGGCCTCGTAAGAAGGTCTTCTCACTTTACCCTCTTGATCCAATTCCTTCCCCTAAGGTGGAGAGAGTTAAGAGGTCGTAGTCTTGGTGTAGTGTTCCAGTTCATCACATTGGATGGTTTGTCTATACAAGGAGTCAGATATTCTAGTTAATGATATGAGGTGATGATAATTATGTAAACTATAAATTGCCACTATTATCATTGTGTATCTGATGTTTGTGTAGTCTGAATATCTATCCTGAAGATGTTCTGGTTAGGAATACAATTCGTCCTTACACCTGGATGTTTGTTTTCGGATCGATTTAATTTCTGTCTTGAATTAATGACATCATAATCAGCTGTGCTCTTTATTAACAATTAAAGTTTTGTCCAACGCTGGTTTCTAATATGATTAGTGATCTTTATGATCAGTTTCCCTCTCTTTTATTTTTTGGTTTTGTGTTTCTAACCTTAACTAAAATACTCATTGTCCGCGTCTTCTGTCGTGTTTCAGAGACCTGGTTGCCCGTCCTGTGGTCGCTTCCTGAAGGAGAAGTTTATACCACATCTTTGCTTCCAATGTAGCCCCTGTGGGCCATTGCTTAATTATGATGTGTGGAATGGGGGGGGGGGGGGGGTGCGAGCGAACTAATGAAGGAATTTTTATGCTTACAGGCAAAGGACAAGGTTGTGGAGGAAGAGAGGAAGCTGAAAAGAGAGGTTGTGAGTAAAAAGGGTAAGAGGAAGGCCTCGTCCTCAGTGGACACGGAGGCCTTCCGTAGTGAGATGTTGGGAGAGATGAAGAGGACAATAAAGGATTTGGTACCAGAGTTGCTCCGTGGCATGCTTCCTGGACCAAATCCTTTGTTGTCCTCGT
This sequence comes from Chaetoderma sp. LZ-2023a, assembly GCA_034401795.1. Lineage (NCBI taxonomy): Eukaryota > Metazoa > Mollusca > Caudofoveata > Chaetodermatida > Chaetodermatidae > Chaetoderma > Chaetoderma sp. LZ-2023a. The sequence goes on along the minus strand of CM067374.1, from coordinate 39,454,495 downwards.
CATCTGCTTCGGAGCAGATAATCCCCACCTCTGAATCGACTTTCTTTAGGCCGTTACCAGTTTTCGACGATTCAGAGGTGGCCCCATTAGAGGGGGCGTTCCACGACCTTGGCAGCAGGCTTGCCGCGGCGGGGGTCTGTGGATGGTTGTCGCTGGAACCTGCTGGCTGCTTATCAGCCCAGGGGTATCCGCACGCCGCAAGTGCTAGTACCTACTATGGCACCTTTCCTGGCCAGTCCGGGTTAGCTCTCTTTGCTGACCCGGAGTCTAATCTTTCTGGCCAGGAAGAAGAGGATTATCTGTTGGGGTCCCCTTCTGAAGCCGTGGCCATGGATTTTGATGTCTGTGCACCCCTCGCGGGGAATACAGGCGACATGATCCACGGTTCTACTCACGCAGGAGTAGAATTTACGGCTCAGAAGGTGGCCCTGGTTGGAGCTGATGGTCAGTTATTCCACATACCTCGGCTTGCCGAGTGTTGCTGGTGCTGGTCGGGGCTGTGGTGTGGCGGTATCTGCCCCACGCTCTATCACGGCGCCTGCTTCTGGACAAGCCAGTCAGATTAACATGCCTGCTCTTTCTGGCCCGCATGCTTTCTCTGGCTTGCCAGGAGTGTCGGCATATCCAACGTCAAGCTCGACTGCGTTAGCTCAGGAGGAAGACGAAGGCCCTCGTCTAAGGATTGGTCTCACGCTTGTCAATGGCTGATAAGTGTCAGCCCAGACATGCCCGTGGAGCAGTCGGCTAGCCAGCGAGACCACAGGCCATGGTTAGCTGGAAAGTCGACTGTTAGAGCCATGCCATCTCTGCCGCTAGCAGAGCATATCGTTGATATGTTCTCGGCGGCGGAGACGTCCATCAAGGTGAATGGGCATCTCGCGAAGGCCCCTCGCGAGGTCGCAAGGCGCTGTCGCATCGTACCCGTGGACTACCAGAGGTACGGTGTGGTATCTAAGCCTAGCATTGATGACCGCGCGGCTTTAGGTGAGGATACGCGACCAGGCACCCGTTCTGACACAGGAGCCTTGTGTTCGAATGCGCTGCATTCGGCCAATGCCGCGTTGCGTGATGCGGAGGAGAGTGGGAGAGCGTCTATTGCGGCGCTGTCTCACGTCTCCCAGCTGTTACAGGGGGTAGTAACAGCATCCGCATCGCGCCAACCGAGCGCGGTCTCAGTCCAGAGAGCCATCCGGGATGGTATCAACCTGGCTCTGGACTGTATGACTCGGGCGGTGACCAGAAGTGTCCGGGCGAGGCGCACGTTTGCGTTAGATAACCTGTGCCCGTCCCAGGACCTGTACAATAGGCTTCTGCGTACGCCTATGGTAGGTCCTGGTCTCTTTGGAGGTGAGGGATGTAGGCACCTCCAGGAGACGGTTACTCTGGTCAACAACCAGAGGGCGCTGCACGAACAGTTTGAGGTGCGCCATAGGGAGTGCGTTCGCGCTGCACCCCCTGCATACCATCCCCTGCAGGCTCGAGGTGGAGGTGGCCATGTCAGAGGCCAGCCACCATCGCAGCGTCGGCCTCAGCCGCGTGTGATTCGGCCAGCAGTGAGGGGGGGGGGGGGGGCGAAGGCTCCTCAGGCGCAGCCAGCCAGGCATCCACCCGCGCACCTCGGTGCGCGTGGTGCTGATCGTGGCGTGCGAGGATCTGGTCGTGGTAATCGTGCCTGATGGGCTGGTTACCACGGTGAGAACCACTCCGGTGTTTCTGGCAAAGGAGACAGTACCGCTCTTGCACTCCTTATGTCCACCTCTCTCCCTAGGTGGACCAGTGTGGGGCCGTCTGGCCAACCACATGCAAGAGTCGGAACGGTTGACTCAGGACCGTTTATTCTTGCGATGGCTTTCAGTCAGGTATCATCCCGATTGGATGACAGGCCCACCATCGCGACTGTCTCTGGTGCCAATATGGACTCAAATTCCGAGAGATCCAGATCAAAGGTTGTGTATAGAGGAGGAAATAAACTCCCTCATACAAAAAGGAGCAATTCAGCCGGCACAGAAGTGCCCGGGCTTCTATTCAACCGTGTTCTTAGTGACAAAAAACACCGGAGGGTGGAGACCAATTCTCAACCTCAAGCCATTGAACAAGTTCATAGAGACACCCAGTTTCAAGATGGAGACTGTGAGGTCGGTGTTGGCAGGGTTGGAGAGGGGAATGTGGACAGCTTCAATAGATTTGAAAGATGCTTATTTCCACATCCCCATAGCGAGGAGTTTCCGTCGCTTCCTGAGATTTGCATTCCAGGGCAGAGAGTGGGAATTCAGGGTGTTACCCTTCGGAATTTCCACCGCTCCTCGGGTTTTCACCTGTGTGGTTCTTGCGATCACAGCATACCTCCGCAGGAGAAGCATAGCAGTCCACACGTACATAGACGACTGGCTGTTAAAAGCACACAGCCAGGAAAGTTTATCTGGAGATTGTTTTGAAGACTCTCACAGACTTAGGCTGGATAATCAATTTCCAGAAATCAGAGCTGACTCCATCCCAGAAGTTTGTTTACATGGGGATGTTCTTCGATCTAGAGACAGGATATGTTTATCCTACTCAGGAGAGGGTTCAGATACTCATCTCAGTAATACAGTCAGTGTGCAACAGTCGTCAGGTTCACTGGACTCGAACGCGTCCGTGTTGGAGCCTCTAATTCACCACCTGCAATGGTGGTTGAAGACAGAGAATCTCCTGGCGGGGTTTATGCTAACCCCTCCTCACCCTCAGGTAACTGTATACAGATGCCTCGATGGAGGGGTGGGGGAGCTTGCCTGGAAGAATCCACGATATCAGGGCTTTGGAATCTGGAACAGTCAAAGGAACATATCAATCTACTGGAGTTAAGAGCAGTAGTCCTGGGCCTGGAACATTTCTTACGGAAAGTTCAGGGCAAGATTGTTCTTATTCGATCAGACAACTCAACAGTTGTGACTTACATAAACCGCCAGGGCGGAACGAAGTCGCCCAGTCTGTATGATAACATGGAGACTGCTTTGTTGGTGCCTGGATCACAGGATTACCTTGAAAGCAGTTCATATTCCGGGAAGGTTAAATCTGCTAGCAGACTCATTGAGCCGAAGGATGAGTGTTTTACCGACGGAATGGCAACTAAATCAATGTGTGGCGGATCATCTGTTCGACCATTGGGGGAAACCCAACATCGATTTGTTCGCAACGAAGAAGAATGCGAAGATGACGACGTACGTCTCTCCGATTCCAGATCCAAGCGCTTTCGCAACAGATGCGTTAGCTATCAGCTGGGTGGGAATGTATGCATACGCATTCCCTCCAGCAATCCTGATTCCAAAAATTCTTCAGAAAATCAGACAGGAGGAGTGCCAAATGCTTCTGATCGCCCCAAATTGGCCAAGCCGATCATGGTATACGGATCTGCTGGACCTTCTGGTCTGCAATCCGGTTCCTCTGCCTCTGATGGACGACATTATCTTCCAGGGCAAGGCCCTTCACAACAATCCGTCAATGTTCAGATTGACTGCGTGGATGTTGTCAAGGAATCTAGAATTAAGGAGGGCTTTTCTGAGCAAGCAGCCATGTTTATGGCCAAAGCCAGGAGGGGGTCAACCTCCAGAGCATATAATTATAAAAACAGATTTGCAGAATGGTGCTCAAAAAGATGTATTGATCCAATGGATTCATCTATTCAGGTAGTAGCTGATTTCCTCTGTCACCTGTATGATGCCTATAGCCTCAAGCCTAACTCTATTGCAGGTTATAAATCAGCTTTAATGACAGTTATCCCTTGCTTGGCTAATAGGGGAAGTGATGAAGTAAGTACATTAAATGTTTTAATTAAAGGCATGGGCAATCTAAGACCAAGGAATCCCCCGGTGATTCCATCTTGGAGTTTATCTCTAGTGCTTCAGGTACTAGGCGATAAGCCTTTTGAACCACTTAGTTCCATTTCTATGAAAATGTTAACTCTTAAAACTGTATTTTTAATTCCTGCGGCCTCGGCTGGGCGTAGGAGTGAAATTCATGCCTTATCAGCCGAAGAAGACCGTTTTGTGGTTACAGGGGAAGGCCTTAAGCTTCTACCTAGGATTAATTTCTTGGCTAAAAATCAGTCTTTGAAATATCCAGGTCAACCTATTTTTTTGCCAGCTTTAACTAGATATGATCCTGATTCTAAAGCATGGTGTCCCGTCCGAGCGCTGATCCGCTACAAATAACGTACTCAGGAGTGGCGGACGGACCAGTCAGCGTTATGGTTGTCATATATTGAACCCCATGGCAGGGTGTCTAAGGACACCATTTCCAGGTGGATTGTAGAATGTATTCAGTTTTGTCATAGATCCGCCACCGGTAAGCAAGTTGACATGGCCAAGGCTCACAGTGTCCGGGTCATAGTGACTTCCACTGCCCTATTTAATGGGGTCCCTGTGGATGACATTATGTCGGTTGCTCAGTGGCACTGTGAGTCAAGTTTTACAGACCATTATCTCCATGACACCTCTAATCCTCTCGCCTTATCGATTTTGAAAAGATAATCAGGTGTACTTTTTTGATGAGGTTTCCTCATTGCTTGTATATATCACAATTAATTAATGGGAACAGCCACTTTTTGGGACTGCATCAGCCTTCACCACTGGGAAGATGATGTCAGCAGCCAAGTTCAACAAGGTCAGTCTTGTTTATGTGTTGTTCATTGTTAATTGTATTGTCACATGACCCTTTGTTATTAAAATGGTGATGGTATGTGTGTTTATGTGGTTCATCATTGAGAGTATACGAAAATGGAGCTTTTTCGTCTCTGTCCTATAGTACATGGCACTTGTACGTAGAGAGCGTATGGGACATTGAGGTCATTCGAGTCTTCCTTCCAGGAAGGGGGTGGGGGGGGGGGGGGGGGGAAGAAGCGCATATGACATTCGGTCATCTCTGATCCATCGGTTTGTGTTAGCCGATGTTTTTTCAAATCCTGGTTGTGTTTTCACACAGTTTCAGAAGTTTAAGTGCCTTAAATGCGGAAAAGTGTATAGGGAAGAGCTGGTCTTTTGACCTCGCCTCCCTCCCGCCGAATTCCCTGACGAATTCTGGCAATATCAAAGAGTATTAGGGAGGTAAGTATACTCTTGAAGTGAAATAAACGAAATCACGGATTTCTTTTTTCACGAGAGAGTTGATACTTACCTCCCTAATACGGACCCGGCCTCTCCACCCCACAGAGGCTCGGTCTTCAGGCTCTAAATAGTTGCATGTGTGTCAGCCAATAAATTAGTCAGAGGAAGTGCTAGTCTGCACATGCGCGGTGGTGGGGCTGGCATCCGCCGGACTGCACTCTGACTCCCTGCCCAGTAGGGGCACCTAACTGTTTTTATTCTGAGTGTTTATTGAGTGCAAGCCGATATTTAGCAATATCAAAGAGTATTAGGGAGGTAAGTATCAACTCTCTCGTGAAAAAAGAAATCCGTGATTTCGTTTATTAAAAAACATGCTGTTGAATATTTTGAAACTAATTTGACTGGGCGCTGTTGCTGGCATAGTCAGCAACAGCACCCAATCAAATTAGTCTCAAAATATCCAACAGCTTACCTGCATGGTTTTCTTGAAATTAATGTTCAAGCAGTTCATGGATCGATCAATCCAAACAACGAAGTGTGGGTGGAGCTTAACTAGAGATGGATGGAGATAGCTACAACTAGATTCCTCCATTAGGCCACATTTTTTAATGAATTTGTCACATGACACAATATCTTACCCTATATTTTATTTTACCAGACACTACATAAGAGTTCATCAGACCAGGACAAGGAGCAGTTCTTGAAAGAAGCATTGCTAATGAGTAACTTCAAACATGAACATATTCTCAGTCTGCTCGGCGTGTGTCTCGATAATGACCCACAATTCATCATTCTCGAGTTAATGGAAGGCGGAGATCTGCTGTCATTTCTCCGAAACAGTCGACCCACAACAGTATGTCTGCCAGGTGTTTGAGCCTGCTATTAATCTATTAATCCCACTTGTCTATTAATCCCACTTGTCTATTAATCCCACTTGAATTTCGGGGCCAGATGATGGGGATTTTTAGCTGCGGGTAACAGCTCAATAAACCGTTATGTCCCTTGGTCAGTGGCAAAAGCTTATTCCTAGCTGTATTTTCAAAAGGTGTTGGTCTACAGTAATAAAACTTGGGGAACAGGTTTTCTACTTCGAATAATACTTACCAGATGTACTATTATGATAATGTCTATTATCCAGTCTAGCTCAAAATAAACAATTAAAAACTCCGCACTCTCCTGGTCCTGCCCATACTGTGTTCGGGAATTTCCATAGCCGCAGGTACCGAGTCAATTCCCAATCACGTCAGATTCGTCTATTTTGTGCTTTTACAAAGTCGCATGTTTTGTAGTGGTCAAATATTTCTAATTTAAGCGGTTTTAGCGTTGTTGTTTGAAAACCATCGTTGGCTTCATGGAGGAACTAGGGAAATCATCACAGGGCAGGTTGTATCAATCTAGAATTTATACATTCGTGCCATAATGACTGTTTGAAATTTCCTTAAATTGGCACATTGTTTTAAAATGATAGCCATTGTTGGAGTCGCTTCTGTACCCGTTCACTTTTAGTTTTAATTCGGGTACTCGGTTAATTTCTCTTGCGACTCGGTTCCTCTAAAGATGGATGCGTCCTTGGCCAAGATGGCGGCGCCCATGAATTATGTCTTGCTTGGCTTGGCGTGTCTAGGCACTCTGTTTTCGCTGATTTTTAGCTCTCGCTTCATTGTCGAGGGTGTTTGTAGCGATCGGCGTTGTATTCTTGGTTGCTTTAACGTTAGTTAACTGCTAAGTTGTGTTTTTTAATTTTCACTCAAAAAGGTTTCAAATATTTCCTGCCTAAAGGCTTGATTATCATTAATTTAAGAGAAAGTTAATGTTTTCTAAGTAATTCTTTTACTATCAAGTCGATTGTGCGTATTGCTCGTCATCGTTTGTCATGTGCAGCGTTTTAATTCTTCTCTGTGTTCGCAGAAACCAAAGAACCAGGACACGCTGTGTCAGAAGTGCAACAGGTTCATAAAGCGCAAGTACTCAGGCCATCACTGTGTAGCGTGCGCGAAGTGTAAGGTGGGAAGCCCATGTGATGTGTGCGCCAAGTGGTCGTTGGCGATGGTGGCAGAGTTTGATCGGGATCGACGTGCGCATCTGGAGAGGATCGCGAGGGACAAGGCGGCTAAGCTGAACCAGGCGTCTCTGAAGGGATTGGAAGGTCGTCTGAATGACTGCATGGATTCAGCTCTGGGCGTATGGGCGGCCCAGTTTAAGGCTATGTTTGAGTCTTCATTCCACGTTCCCGTCGATGCAAGCTAGTGCAGGGCAACCCTTACGTGGTCCGGCTGGTTCTGTGGAGGGTCAAGCACCTGCCCCTTCTCTGTCCTTGGCTCAAGAGCCGACGATAGAGGAGGAAGATCTTCTTCTTATGGAAGATTCCAGCATGCCAGATATTTCGATGACGGCAATGGCCAGTACTTCCTAGGGGTCTCCCTCGGGATTTGTACGGGTTTGCCAGGTGGATGGTGATATCGACGTTCCGTCGGGTTTTTTCCATCCAGGGTTTGTGCAACCAGAGGTCGGCGGAGCCGTGTTTTGCGGTTCCTGCCGGTATCCCGGCGGCTTTGGGTGCAGCTCCTATCGGAATGCCATCACCTGCCATAGGTAAAGCGGTCGTGGTCCCGACTCCCGTGCTGGAGCCGATGGACTGCGGAGAATCCGGGTCCGCCGATTCGTTGGACGCCGGTGCCGCTGGTAGTCGAGCTATGGATGCGCTCTATGTTGGTAGAGTTGTGTCTCATAGCCCTCAGCATGGATCGTCGGTGGCCCTCTCATCCAAGGGAGAGAGGGAGCATGAGAACAGAAGTTCTTTAATGGACGAGTCCGTTTTCTGCACCGAAGCTGAATGGGTGCAGGTCCTTGGATGGATGTCCGACCGTCTCGGGTTGGCATCTGATCTTGGATCTCAGCGCGATCCGGCGATGGAGCAGATGTCAGAGCGAGCGGCTAGCGCTCTGTCAAGTGGCTCTTCTGCCATGCCAACACTCCCGTTGGACACGCAGACTTCCGACATGCTGGAAGTTGCGGCATACTGTCTGGTTCAGCCGGAGTATGCATTGCCCAAAGCCCCGAAGGGGATAAGGAGTAGGGTCCGTTTTCCGGAGCAGGCCTACCATCAGTATGCCCGGGTTCCACGGCTTTCCGTCGGGGAACGAGAGGCACTGAATAGGCCGTTGGCTGGGAAGGCTAAGGGGCGGTCTCGTCCTTTGGTTTCGCAGACCAATAAAGATCCGTTCAATGAGCTGACGCTCATTGAAGATGCGGCGAGGGCAGCCATGGCTGCTCTCTCACATGGATGTACCGTCCTGCAGGGTATGCTGGCCTGCGCGGTGGAGGGTGGGCAGGTGTCAGAGGTTGCTCCCGGAGTTATTCGGGACATCATGCGCCTGTCTCAAGATTGCCTGGCCACGGTGATCACCAGGACATTGGCAGAGCGACGGAGAATGGTTCTCGATTGTGTAGAACCAGGACCAGAGATGAGGGCTGCATTGTCTTCTGCACCTTTCATTGGTCCAGGCTTGTTCAGCGGCACGGCAAGCTCTCTCCAAGGTTGCGTCAATGGTTGCGGATCAAGAAGTGGTCGGCAAGTCGTGGAAGTCGACTAAGAGGACACAGCCGCAGCAGTCCTACCGGCAACATCGACAGGAGCAGCAGAGGCAGCGTCCAAGATCGCCCTTCCGTCCTTCTGGCCGTGATGTCCATCGGCCATCCGGATCACAAGGACCTGGACGTTCGTCCTCATACAAGTCCTCTAATAAGAGGCCGTATGAGGAAGACAAGAAGGGTGGCGGTTCGGGCCGCGGCGGTTACCGTAAGGATAGCTGTGGCGGCGGTTCCGGACCGTCATATTACAAGAAGCCGCGGGGCGGCCGTGGAGGTCGGTCCTTACGGGTTTCCGGCGGAACCAGATCCGGTGACGTTAGGAACGAATGGAGTTGAGAATCTTCACCCAAGCGATTTAGCGTCTTCTCGTGCAATCTTGACCGCCAGCTGTGTGCAGATTCCTTCCGTCGGAGGAAGGCTTCAACTGTTCTTAAGCCAATGGGAACAGGTCGTGCGCAATTGTTTAGTCTGTCAATGGATAAGAAACGGCTACGATCCGGACTGGCTCATCCATCAATCATTAGTTCCGTTAACATCGATTCCAATATGGACTCCCGTTTCAAGGGAATCAGATCGTCTAGACCCCATTTGCTCAGAAATAGAATCTCTTCGTCAGAAGAATGCACTTCATCTAGTCCGCAATAAGTCTTCTCTGGGCTTCTATTCGATGATGTTCCTCGTTCCGAAGCGTGCCGGAGGATGGAGACAAATTCTCAATCTCAAACCGTTGAACAAATTTATTCTTTCTCCCAAGTTTCAGATGGAGACTGTAGCAGCGGTAATGACAGGGCTGAGAAAAGGCATGTGGGCAGTGTCGATAGATCTGAAGGATGCTTATTTTCATATTCCAATGTCAATTCCTTTTCAGAAATACCTTCGCTTTGCATTCCAAGACAATGTTTGGGAATTCAATGCGCTTCCATTCGGCCTGACCACAGCTCCGAGGGTCTTCACCAAAGTGGTTCTCGCCACGCCAAACATAGCTGTTCATACTTACATAGACAACAGGCTGCTAAAGGCGGGGAATCCAGTCACTCTGCGCAGGAATCTTCAGGTAGTCCTAGCCTTATTAAAGGATCTAGGATGGATGTGAATCTAGAGAAATCATAACTGACTCCATCCCAGGAGTTTGTTTATCTGGGAATCTTTTTCAATCTCAGGGACGGCGTAGCTTTTCCGGCGGAGAGCAGAGTCAAGAGCCTGATTGCAGTTTTGGAGTCAGTTTCTCTAGGAGCCTATCTGACGGCGCGCCAATTTCTCAGGATACTGGGTTTACTAGTATCTCTGGAGAAGGTGGTTCCATATGCGGCACTCAGGCGCAGGCCAATTCAGATGTATCTAATGTTATTCTGGTCTCGGAAAACGGATCCGTTATCTCTGAGGATACCAGTAAAAGAACCATTGATATTCCACCTTCAGTGGTGGTTATCGGAACAGAATCTCCTGCGAGGCGTTCCTCTACAACCTCCACAACCTCAGATGTCCATCTTCACGGATGCATCGTTGACGGGTTGGGGAGCAGTATTGGACGATCAGTCAGTGTCAGGGGAATGGGATCGGACCAATGCGCAGAAACATATCAATGTGCTCGAACTATTAGCACTTTGAAAGTTTGAGAGTCTAATTTAAGACAAGATTGTCCTAATAAGGACAGACAACTCAACAGTGGTGTCTTATTTGAACCGCCAGGGCAGGACGAGATCACCAGAGTTGTGTATGATGATTTGGAACCTTCTGCTGTGGTGCCAAGAGAGGAATGTTATTCTTCGAGGAGCACACATTCCAGGAAAATTGAACATCCTAGCGGATGCTCTCAGTCGAAGGACGGTTTGTCGTCCGACGGAATGGCAGCTCAACCAGTCGATAGCGGAGGTTCTATTCAAACAATGGGGCAAGCCAAATGTCGACCTTTTTGCGATGAATCAAAACGCAAAGATGGTCACTTACGTGTCACCGATCCCGGACCCGCTAGCTCTAGCGGTAGATGCACTGGCGATAAGTTGGAAGGGGATGTACGTGTATGCGTATCCTCCAACAATTCTCATCCCAAAAGTTCTGGCAAAGATAAGAGAGGGGATGTGCCAAGTACTACTGATCGCCCCTTATTGGCCAGGCCGATCATGGTTTACAGATCTGCTGGCCCTTCTGGTCTGCAATCCAATCCCTCTTCCAGACAGAAGAGATCTAATCTCTCAGAACAAGGGTCTGTACCTTCACGACAGACCAGAAATGTTCAAATTTACTGCATGGATGTTATCAAGCAGCGTGCAATTGAGGGTGGCTTTTGTGAGCAAGCAGCGAAGTTTGTTGCTTCGGCCAGAAGAGGTTCAACCACGAAAACATATAATTATGGAATCAACAAATTTGCAGAGTGGTGTGAGGGAAGAGATATTAATGCCTTTTCTGCATCTGTTCAACACGTAGCAGATTTTATCTGTCCTTTATACGAAGTTGATAAACTTGTACCTTCAAACCTAGCAGCATATAAGTCTGCATTAACTTCAGTCATTCCCAGTCTGGCCATTGAAGGAGTGGAGAATGACACCTTGAATGAAGTTATTAAAGGAATGAGCAATCTGCGACCTAGACAGCCAATTCCTATCCCAGCATGGAATCTATCTCTTGTTCTACAGGTTTTAGGGCGTGCTCCCTTTGAACCGATTAGATCTATTGACATTAAACTGTTAACTATTAAATCAGTTTTCTTGGTTGCAGCAACATTGGCGAGAAGGAGAAGCGAAATACATGCGCTCTCTGCCGAACAAGACCGTTTTGTCGTCATGGGTGAAGGTTTAAGACTACTTCCACGTCTTTGGTTCCTGGCAAAGAATGAGTCACTTAAATATCCAGGACAGCCGATCAATTTGGCAAGTTTAACTAGACATGACCCAAACTCTTCTGCTTGGTGTCCTGTCAGATGTCTGAAAATGTATACGAAACGTACTGATGAGTGGAGAGATGACTCGAAATCTCTGTGGTTATGTCTCAAAGCTCCTCATTTACGCGCCTCGAAAGATACTATTTCTCGTTGGATAGTTGATGCTATTCAGATGTCGCACAAAATCGCTACAGGAAAGCAGATTGATCGTGCGAATGCCCATCAGGTCCGAGCACTAGCAGCATCATCGGCCCTTTATAAGGGTGTCTCATTAGAGGAGATGATGTCTGTAGCACAATGGCATGCCGAGTCGTCATTCACTGATTTCTACCTTCGCGACATCTCCAGCGCACTTAATCCGGTAGCCGTCGCCAATTTATAGAATCTAAACTAAGCCACGTCCGACCACTACTTCGCACACATCACTTCCACTTATACTGAACAATCGCTATGCACATGACTGAGTATGACCGTCGATTGGGCCGAGCTCCTGTGATGAACAAGAAAATATCAAGCACTCAAAAATTGTAAGTGTTTACATTAATTAAGTGACTATAAATATGTTTACTTACAGTCGAAATACCAGACTGCTTAGGTGAATAGTCTGGTACAAGAGTATACTTATCCTCTCAAACAGACATTAGACTTATTCCAATTTGAAAATCTAATCGATATACTGATGTTTTTTCAAAATTAGAAATTGTAGCTTCTTTGCACTCTACTGGACTGCCCTAGCTGAGACTTGGGGCTGACACGGGTCTGGTGCATGTTGCATCCCCATTGACAGCCCTCTGAATTTTGTGCGGACAAAAGAGGGGGGGGGGAGCGCGGTCTAGACCATGGAAGTTTAGCACTCTATGAGTCAGATGGCAGAACCCAAGCGTATGCCAGGGTTCTAGTCTCTTCACAACCGTCTCTGTTGGATGGTAGATGAGTGCTGGTTCGAGCCTCACCTCCTCCCACCGGCATTTCCTGGCTGTCGAAATCCGGAGTTTATCATAATAGTACATCTGGTAAGTATTATTCGAAGTAGAATAAAAAAAGCATCCGCTTTTGTTTCTACGAGAATTCTTAATACTTACCAGATGTACTATGGCCCTACCTCAGCCGCCCCACTGAGGTGAGGCTGAGCTGCTTTCGCTGTTTGCCAAGGCAAATATAAGACGAATCTGACTGTGATTGGGAATTGACTTGGTACCTGCGGCTAAGGTAATTCCCGGACACAGTATGGGCAGGACCAGGAGAGTGCCGAGTTTTAATTGTTTATTTTGAGCTAGACTGGATAACAGACATTATCATAATAGTACATCTGGTAAGTATTAAGAATTCTCGTAGAAACAAAAGCGGATGCCTTTTAGAGTCTGTGGGGTGCTGAAGAGGTGTGATAAATTTTGGCTCAATAGGTCACGGTCATGATAAGATATCTTGAGCCGACTTTAGATGACCGGTTGCTGTTAGGTCCCGAACATGTGTGAAAAATTACGGGTCAAAATGTCAAATATCAAGGTCACAGAGACACAATTAAAAATTCTTCAAAATGCTAGCGACAGGAGTATTGCACAAATTTGTGCTTGTTTACATGCGAAGATCGATCACTGGTCCAGGTCGCGTTAAATAGGTGGTCCACTGGTCGTGTTGGTATCTGCTCAATACTCCATTTAGTTAGTTCATCAGTCAGTCACAAAAGTTCATTCTGGGCTGTCCTTTCAAGAGTTTTTCATATTCAGTCATCAAACCTGATGTGTGCAGACATTGTAGGCGTAAGGTATGTAGCGTAGCAAAATCAGGTCAGTGTGACCTACTTTTCACACTTCACCCACAGCTATCGAGTTTCTGTCAAACTTGTTTTTAAAGGTCGTTATGAGATATTTAACACCTTATAGTTCTAACACATTAATTATGTTTATATATTTATGTTTTTTTATCATTTTAGTTAACACCTGCCTTTTTGAATATGCAAGATTTATTGAAGACATGTGTTCATGTGGCTAGAGGTTGTAAATACCTGGAAGATATGCATTATGTACACAGGTGATTTATAGTTATGTTAATGCCCCTATCTTCTGTCATCCGTGGAAAATTGAGACAAAGTAATCCAATACATTCTTAGTGAGCGAAAAATATAGTCATTGTACCAATGGCATGTGCTTTTAGTTCTGTAGAGGCTCGGAAGAATGTGTGCATGTTCATGCAAGCATCCGTGTGTGTGTGTGTGTGTGTGTGTGTGTGTGTGTGTGTGTGTGTGTGTGTGTGTGTGTCTGTGTGTGGTGTGTGTGTGTGTGTGTGTGTGTGTGTGTGTGTGTGTGTGTGTGTGTGTGTGTGTGCAGACAATGTAAGTCTTAGGTATATGGAAATTTGGTGCATGCATGCGTGCGCTCATGTGTGCATCCATGTGCGTTCGTCTGCTTGTGATTGATATGGGACACCTTAGAAATCAAAAGATCAGAGAGATATACCCCTCAGGATCTAATAAAGGTAAACTGATAAATAAATTGAAGCTAATTTGTTTGCAGGCCGGCTAAAGCAAGCAGAATTTGCCAGCCAAATTGGTTTAGAAATGTTAAACAAATTATTTCTGAAAGTATGGTTAAGAAATGGGTATATGAATTTTATATCATCAATGTCTTTACAATGCATTCAATGCTGTTTATCAACTGTGTGCAGCACAGTAGCATCACACAGTAGCAAGATGTTGAGGCCCGCTATCCTTTCATTGTATCACGTCTGTCCTCAGAATTGTGACGTATATTAACAAGTAACTGGTTGACTGCTGCAAGCCACCAAACAATAAATTCAATGGGCAATAACTCTGGACCTTCTGAATATTTTGAAAACAATTTGACTGAAAGATGTTGGTGGCCACCAACAACTTTCATTCAAATTGTTTTCAAAATATTGAGCAAGTCCAGAGTTAACCCACATGGAAAATGTAGCCTGCAGATATTCAACAGTTAAAGACCGCTGCTCACTTAATACATGTAGTACAAATTTTACAGAATGTGGAATTTCGAAATTAATATCTTTTATTCATTTTCTTTCTCCCAGAGACTTAGCAACTCGTAACTGTCTTGTATCCACCAAGACTCCAAACACAATGATTGTAAAAATTGGTGACTTCGGTCTGGCCCGGGACATCTACAAGAATGATTATTATCGTAAAGAGGGTGAGGGCTTGCTGCCGGTAAGATGGATGAGCCCCGAGTCATTGGTAGATGGCGTCTTTACTACACAGTCAGATATATGGTGAGTTATAGAATAGCATAATGCTCACAGGAGTGGACATATGGAAAGCAAGCTCATTTATCTTGATTAATCATAAACTCAAATAAGTTGACCCTTTAACTGTCTGCTTGCTGAATTTCTGCAGACTACATTTTCTGCGGAGTTTAACTCTGAATATGCTGAATTTTTAAAAAACAATTTGACTGAAAGTTGTTAGTGGCTAAGCCACCCACAACTTGCAGTCAAATTGATTTCAAAATATTAAGCAGGTCCAGAATTATTGGCTTTTGTAAATGTACATTTCACAAGACCACAGCAGAAGACATTTATGGCTAGATTATATGTTAGAATTCTTAAGCACAATACAGCAATTACTGTAACATTCGTGTTAAGAAAATGTCACGGTAGGTTTAAATATAAAACTATTCTTATTTGCCTGTTTCATTGCATATGTGTGATGTTTATAATAATAATATCTAAGTCATCAATTATTTATGTATAATCATGGAATAATCTCTCCTGTTCATCCAGGGCATTTGGTGTGCTTGTGTGGGAAGTTGTCACATTGGGCCAGCAGCCATATCCAGCCAGAACTAATATTGATGTGCTGCATTATGTGAGAGCAGGAGGACGATTGGAAAGGCCAGATAACTGCGCAGACGATGTGTAAGTCACATGTCCCTATGAACTCAGGCCGCTATAGTACCGACCAGAGGTGTGAACCATGGTTGTACATGTAAGCAAACAGAGTTTTGCAGAATTGGTTCTCTCTAGAAACAATCAAAGCACATTTCTCTCCATAGTGACAATCAAGGGGTGAACGTGGACTCTCCATAAGTAAATTATTTTCGAAATATTCTACAGCTTTCCGATATTTCAGAAAACAAATTCTTAAAACTTTTAGTTCTGTATTTTCTAAATAATACAATATATGCTCTCATATTGCGTGATTCCTGCTAATTGTACTGAAAACAATATGACTTAATCTAATAGCAGCATCGATGTTAAGCTATGCCCACTTTGTATTAATGTTGGAACAAATTTTAACACTGATTCTTACAGTCCCAGAATCTCAATTTCAAGGTAACTATACGAGTAAGCTATTGAATATTTTGAAACTAATTTGACTTGGAACTGTTGCTTCCATAGGCAGCAGCAGCTCCCAGTCAAATTAGTTTCAAAATATTCAACAGAATGTTTATAATGTTTATTAGCTCACCTGGCCAGAAAATCATCCGTCATGTCTATTTAAATGCAAATGGTTTAAATGCCAGTGGTCCAGGTGAGCGCCACAGGCCCTTGGGCCTCTTGTTAAATTGTAAATTCACCAAAGACATACTTTCGTGACGGAATATTTGACTTCAGGACAGCATTTCGCATTTTGATTGTGATGTCAGCTAACAAGTGACATGTTTTAATAATGATGTCGGAGATACTTAATTGACAGCTCGGTTACTACCAGTGTTTCTACCATATCCATGTGATGTCCAAGAAATAATTTTTTCTCATAATTCAATATGACCCAGGTTAACAAATAACACTGACTGCTAACTTTCAGATATCATCTGATGTTGAGGTGTTGGGCATTGAATTCAGATGACCGTCCCTCATTTGCAGAGATTTTAGAAATACTGGAAAGCCTTTATGAGAAGGTGATGGAGTCTGAAGTGGACTACACCATGTGGTCAGCTTTACAAGTAGAAGGTAAGATATTTATTTAATCAGATTTAAGCCCTTATATTCATTTTTTTAAATCATGATTTTCCGTAGAAGATGATGATTTGTGGACGAAAAGAAGATTATTTCTGAATGTGTACCCCTGGAATGATTTAATCGCTTATTGAGACAATCATTCCAGTGGTAAAATACAAAAAATTGAATATTTCTCAAGACCACGGCAAACGCTGTAATGTTAAAAAGTTAATCCATACAGACCGGATATGACAAATTCTTTATTATGTTAGGAATACTTATTTTTACTATTTTGAAAATAATTTGACTGGGAGTTGTTACTGTCTATGACAGCAACAGATTCCAGGCAAATTTGTTTCAAAATATTTAACAGCTCTCCTGTCTAGTTGTTGAGACACTGGGATTACAATGGTTAAAGGTTTAGTCAATGTGTGTGTGTGAGTGTGCATGCATGCATGCATGTATTTGAGTGAAGATGGTGTGTACATGTGAATCAGTTAACACCAATTTCAAAAATAAAATTCACGTTAACAACAATTAATGAACCCATTTGGTGCCAGTAAAATTGTACTCTCACAGACTCATATATCAGATTAGGTCAGAAGGCAGATTTGAGCCACTTTTCTTCATCTGTAGTAAATGTATCAAATTTGCATAACAATTGTGACAATAGCATTTTGAGTGCCTGTTCTGCATTAGCATGTTGATTTTAACTTGACCTATGGTTCATAGCCAATCTGTGAAGATGACCTCAGAAATCTGACCCTTTAATGGTCAAGCCGGCCAAGACCAGACTGCAGTGGTCTTAAGGAATGTCCTTTTACAGGCCAGAAGACTATAATTTGAAAATTTACTACTGTAATAACTAGCTCGATAACCGACCCAACCATTTCAGTGGTAAAGATTTCAAAAACAATCTCTTGGACTGCAAATAGACATTCAGTAAGCAACAATTGCAATTTTCTTGACTAATCTCGACCATTAATGGGGTAATAAATCTCTGATGATCCCCATTTTTGTGAGCCATTTGCTGTAACATATTCTTTACTAATAAAACCAGTCTTATAATAGAATTGTTTAATTAATAAGAATGTTACGTTAATAAAAACACTGCACTAACAGACTACTTCATTAAAAATAATAAGCATGCACACACACCACACACACACACACACAGATATTTTGATTGATGTCTTGATTTCTAACTATGTTCATTGCACGTCTGCAGCATGTCCTCTATGTATGGGCTACATGCATGATTTGCATGTGCCTTACCATTTCCTGTTATATTTAGTGCAAGTTGCGCTGTTGATTGAGTGTTTATATAGTTAAACTCTGCTGCTCAAAGTCATCATTAGTATAATACTACAGCCATTTGAATGGAGTCATAGAGCTTAGTCTGTTTTGCAGACTCACATCATCATGATGTTAGGGACTATAACTGGCTGATACCTGAAATTAATATTAGAATATGCTGTCATACGACTATGATGTGACACATTTTGTTTCTTTGTTATTATCATAGTGTGACATTGCTCAAAATGGTAAATCTTCGAGACAAAATGATGGGTGTCTGTTAAATTATCATGGTCAAACCATGGTTGATTGTGTCTATATCACCACAGCTGACAATAATTTAACCATCATTAAGCCATGGTCAGTGATGGGTGGTAAAGGGTTTCATCGTTAAACCATGATCAGCCATGCTTGCAGAATTTAATTAACATGTTCATAATCCCGCCGTTTTGACCACGGTCAAACCTGGTGAAATAGATATTTAATGACTGGAGCATGAGTTACATCTACATCCTTTCATCCAGCCATTAGTCAGCAATGCAGCTACACATTTGCAACACGGCTCTGGCTTGTACCAGACTAGAGCCTACAACATGGTCATGACCTATAGTAATAGTCATGTAGATAACTAGAAAAAACTCGCATGAGCTAACATCTGGAAAGTTCCATAGCTTCTTCAGAGATTTTAAAATTTACAGAAAATTTTTCCATGTTAGTTTGTTAGATAGATTTGGTCACCATTTACCTTTGTCACATACCTGTCATATTTCAGGTTTGGTCATGGTCAAAGCATGGCGTAATGTGGTTGACTATGAAACCATGGTCAACTTTTCGCAGGGTCCTTGTGGTACAATTAAGATAAATTGACTGGTCTCGGAAGTGGAATTTGTTTGGCATTCTACCATTGGCTTTACTCCTTATGGCAGTTTTTGTAACTAGCCGGATGATCTAGAGGCTATGACAATGTAGATAAGTCTCATTACCCTGTTAATACATCACAATAGTCTCTAGTGATGAATTTGTCTGCCTGACCAAGGATAATCCTAGATAGTCCACATTCGGTCTGTATATATTTTTGAAATACTCGACAGCTTTCCTGTTGTGTTGCTATAATTTGTGGTTTCTTTGTCTGGGACAAAAAGGTTAATATTCTAGTGTTACGAGGAATATTACCCATAGTGCATGTTGTCCAAATATTTTCTCCTTCGCATGTTCCTAAATTCACGATCCACACGCAGATGTCAATGGTGTTGAAAATGAAGCCTATGCTATCGATTTCACAGACACGATTCTGGTGAAGGATGCAAGAAGTCATTCAGACAGCTGTAAACCGACACGGCGAGCTACACATCCATGTCGAAGACTTTCTAACAGGACATGTAGGTTATCATGGAGCCATTCTTCAGTTAATTAACCCTCTAATGTTCAAGATTCCTCAACAAAATTGAAGTTCCTTCTTAGGAAACATCCATTTGAGAAAAGAATTTTTGAAAATTTACCACTGGAATGACGGGCTTGGTTCTCGAGCCTGTCATTCCTGCGGTAAAACTTTTAAAATGGACATTTTTCAAGACCGCTGCAGAGGTCAATTTATGGCTGGCTTGACCATTAAAGGGTTATTGTTTGTGCTTGTTGAATGCAGAAAGGATAAATTTAAGTGCTTTATATTTTTCTAGACTGAGAACCTATATTATCGGCTTAACATCTAATTCTCATGCTTGCTATCTAATAATCCTGCTTGATATCACTAACCCTTCAAGCTTTGTGCTAAAGTATAAAATTCAAAGTCATTAGACTAAGTCATTCATCATTCATTATCAAGATGAGTGATTGGAAAAGAATTTCGTCGGCCAATTTACCTCGTGTCAAGGGAGATAACATATGAGTCAATAAAGAGAAACGGGGATTTTTTTTACTGTTTCAATAATATGAATAAATATATGGTCTTTGTGCTTTCTAACTCTTGAATAATCAAACCAGCCAGGAATAGACTATGTAGAGGTATTGAAAAATGTCCATTTGCAGGGAAATAGGAGCTTACTTCTTGAGTTAACACTTGTTCTTCTAAAACCTGACACAGTTAGAAGATTACTCTTGACATTTTACTATTGACATACGTAGGTCAATGGCTGAGCTTTCAAAGAATGGATCTTCACCACAAAGCAAAAAATTTGGTTCTCTTGAACAATCTTGACCATTAAATGACTAAAGAATTTGTGTACCGGTATTCATCTTGGTAGAAACTGCGCAATAATAGAGTAATCAGAGCTGTCACTCAAGTATCTGATGTCATAATCGCTGGTTAGCTGATGTCATAATCAAAATGTCGTAGCTCCATCACCAAAATCAAAGTCTGAGAAAAAAGATACAATTTGTATGTCTTTGGTGAATTTGCAATTTAATAAACATTCTGTTGAATATTTTGAAACTAATTTAACTGGGAGCTTAGCCAATTCCGGTGGAAAATCTTATTTTAAAATCTTGGCCTGCAAATTGATATTTCCCAAGATGACAACAGTGGCGGGTTTTGGCCAGGTTGACCATTCAAAGAGTTAGCCTAACCCTTTCATCGACAATTCCCTAAAAAAGTATATTATTTCAGATATAAAACTTATTCTGTTGAATATTTTGAAATGAATTTGAGTGTAAACCAGAGCTGCATAAGGCATCCAGTCCAATTAATTTTTAAATATTCAACAGTCTTCATATAGGGGTGCCTTGAAAATGAGATATGGGTTATTTATCAGTGACCCTGTTAACACATGGTTATCGTGCTTGGCACTAGTGGAGTCTTTATGGGTATCTTTGCTTTCATAGTGGATGGGTCAATGTCAGCCAGTGTGGATGGCAGATCCAGGACATTATCCAGTGGATTCAATGGCGGACCAAGCACTAGCGGAGGCAATGGTCATGGTTCTTCGCAGGTAAATGATATACTAATTAAACACCTGATGATAAGTTATTTTAATGCTCTCATTTGAGACATTAGCTATGTTGTATAAATTGATACGTGTCATATATTACCTTACTCATTCTAAGTCTGTATAGAATTATAGGTTGTCCACCACTAGCAGATTTATGGACTCACAAAATATGGTCTTTTTATTGCCCTTTGTGGCTGCAGGAGCCTTATTAGTTTAGGGTCAAAATGTCTTGATGACCAAATTACGGAGATTACATTTTCAGATAATAATTTGGCCTCTGCTATTTAATGGGTTCTTCATTTAACCATGGTCTGGAGGTTGTTTTGGTGACCAAAAATACCTTGGTTTTGTGATGAAAAGCTCAGAGGTCAGCATCTTGGTGATGCCATAGAGGGCTCAGATTTATCCTTCAGGTATCTGATATCAAAATCAATTCACCTTTCCAGAGTACCCACCCATCATATGACGTCATAATGAACTGCATGATGTGTACAATGACATCATAATAAATGACGTCGATATGTACGTCACGAACATATATTTGAAGACGGTCTATGCATTGTTGTACAAATTGTTTGCTTTTACTATTTAATAAATATTCTGTTGAATATTTTGCAACTAATTTGACGGAACGCTGTTGCCGCCATAGGCAGCAACAGCACCCAGTCAAATTAGTTGCAAAATATTCAACAGCTTCCCTGTATAGTTTTCATGAAATTGATAGCTAGGGCATTTGGGGATAGATCAATCCCAACACTGTGAGGTGTGGGTGGAGCTAAGCTAGTGATGGGCAGGGCATAGCTAAAAATGGAAAGGTCCATTGGAGGGACTATATCACATGTTAGCTGATGGCATAATCGAATTGATGTACCTGTGTCATGAAACTCACAGTCAAATTAGTTGTAAAAAAATCAACAGCTTAAGTGTTACCTCACCTCAGATGAGCTTATGCCATGGCGACCATCCTTCGACTTTTTCTTTTAACAACCTCTCATGAACCACTGGGCTAGTTTCGATTATATTTGGCTAGAAGCATCCTTAGGGCATAGGGATCAAGTTTGTTCAACGGAAGCCGACTGGCCAATTTGGCTGGTGGCCATCTTGGATTTTGGCTGATTTTTAGGAACATCTTTAAATATCTTTAAAAATCTTCTCCGAAACCGCTTGTGGCATCTATACAAAACTCATGAAATATCATTTAGGCCAACAGCTGAACCAAGTTTGTTCAAGGGAATCTGAGTGGCTGTTCAATGGAAGTTGATATGTAAAAGAGCATGGCCACCGTGTACCAATCAAAATTTTGCATGTTTGGTGGCGGCCATATTGGATTTTATATTTGCAGGATCTTAAGGCCGAAATTCGTTTTACATTGGTGTTTTGGTATGCTGATTTCAAATTTACCACGTTTGAAACTGCCAAAATAATTGGTTTGGCAGCTATCTTGGATCATTTTTTCCGCCAAAAGCTCCCATACTAAAGCAATGGGAAAATTAAAATGTCTTCTCGAGAATCACTAGGCCCGTTTCAATTATGCTGTAGCAACTGTCTGTCTGTCGTCCATCCATCAACTTTTTCTTTAAGCAACTTCTCGAGAACCATTGGAATAAGCTGGCTGTAGCAATTAATCATTTAACATCTGAGTGTGATGGATTAATTAAGAATGGACGACTTGTTAAATATACACTGCTTATGTAATTGTCCTATCTATTGCCTTGTCTTAGCCCTTTAAGCCCTCATATTTGTTCAAGAAACTTTTGATTTTCTCATAAAATTATCATTTGCAAATCAAGAGAAAACTATTTTTGGAAATATTGCACTGGAATGACTGGCTTGATTATCGAGCCAGTCATTCCAGTGATAGGTTTTCAAAAATAGTCTTCTCTTGGTCTGCAAATGGAGATTTACTACGCCCACTGGAGAAGCCATTGTTTGCTGACTTGAGGGTTAAAGTGTTAATATAATAGAACTGCATCTTGTTCTGCTTCAGATAAATGGTAACAGTTCATCAAGCCATGATAACTACCTGTGTCCACGCAGCGTTGAACCTCACAAATACCTGGAAATCATCAGCGATCAATCTGCACTCTTTGCTATAAAGCCAAAATCTGAGACAGAAGCGACTTCAATAGGGCCATCTAATCAGCTACAAGACCCAAGTACTCACACGACTCCTACTAAAACTACTGATTCTGGTCCACAGACAGAGGCTGTTATGTATTCACAGGTTCCGAATGCATTTGATTCGAGGGGAGATGGTTTGAACACTTACGTTAAAACTGCACAGTGTAATCTGAGTGATGATGCCCGCGCTGGACGAGGTGCCATTCACTATGCGGATATAGCGTTGGGTCGTTCAGATAGCTTACCCGATATGGATAGTGAGAGTGTCAAAACAGATAACGTTACAAAATGTACATCACGATCTCAAACATTGCCAATAGTATGCAGTGCCACTTCGATAAATACAGATGACAAATCGTCGGTAACTGCTAACAATATTATGTATGCTCAAATTAACACGGAGAACTTGGAGCCGTTGGCATCCACACGGAACATGCAGCAACGAGGAGGGGATTGTAAGCGTGATCAGTCCCAATACTGTGCACAAAATCAACTGAACTCTCAACAAGAGAAATCTAGTAGTAGCAAAAACCCATCAAGTCGTTGTTCAGGGTCATATGTAGCGTTAATGTCCAGTCCATCGTACATGATGCACAACAACAGTGGACGACCGCCCAAAAGTAATTGTGCTGCACAAGTTGGGATGGGTGTGTCAAGTTCACATGTAAATACTTACCCACGGGTAGGCTACCCACACCCACAAAACTCAAATACAGGAGGCTTGCACCCGCACATTGCTAAAGCTGGAAATATGCAAAGTGTTAGAACTGGACAATCATCACATACACCAAATGCTCAAACATTGTATTCAAATATTAGTAGTAGACCTGGGTGTGCAGTCCATAGTAAACCTGGCCCAAAATTTAACTATATGAACCTACGCGGGCGAGGTGATGCTGTGGTACCATACCAACGCCAACCTGCGATGCCGTCACAAACCAAGCGAAATGGAGCCTCCTGGAACTACACATTATTGGATCAAAAAGAAACGCTTTGCTAACGTGTATCTATTGTACAGGTGTAATATACTTATAGTATTTTTGTGTACAAGTAAAATGAACTCAAAACAGACACATTGTAAACTGCCATCTCATCGATATAGCCATCTTTCATTCACAAGTGACCAAGTGAGTGTGTAAGTATAAAATGGTGTTTTACACATGTTAGACTGTAGCACTGATATGGCTAGATCAGTACATTAGCTAACCATATCAGTAGTTAGTCCAAAAAAACTCTAATCTCAGAATTCATTTACCCTTTAACCCTCAAAGTTGTTTAAAATAATTTAAATTTTCTCATAGAAAATGTCCATTTGCAGATCTATCAAGAAGACAATTATTTTGGAAATTTACCACTGAAATGACTGGCTCGGTTACTGAGCCAGTTATTACACTGGTAAATTTTCAAAATAGCCTTCTCTTGGCCGGCAAATGGACATTCCCCAATCCCACTAGAGAGGCTGTTTTGTCTGTCTTTATATATGGTTAAGATGACAAAACTGGAGTTATAGCCCCCCCCCCCCCCCCCCTTGTTTATCAATGGGCATTTTTGTCTGCCACTCACAATGGACCTTTCAAGTTTTAACTATTCCCCGCCAATCTCTATCTAAGCTCTACCCACACCTCGCTCATGTTGGGATCAATCAATCTCTGAACTCACTGACTATCAATTTCCAGAAAACTATACAGGTAAGTTGTTGAATATTTTGAAACTGATTTGACTGGGTATGCAGCAACAGCGCCCAGTCATATTAGTTTCAAAATATCCAACAGCGTGTTTTTTAAATAGCAAAAACATACAATTTGTACAACATGTCAGACTATTAAGTGTTAAAGACGGGTTTAATCGAATCATTCATGACATCATAATTATGACGTCAGCATACACGTCGCGTAGTTGATTATGACATCATATGATTGAGTGAGGAAATGGAATCATGAATTAGTATACGTATACATTTCTGTATATTTCTATATTGCTTCAGGTATGTTAATGATGTTCTTAATATAACAATAACTTAATTAAACCCACTGAGAAAAGAAATGATTTAATTTGAGCATACCTGTTGTAAATATAAATATTCATTGGCACAATTTTATACAATTGATAGGTTTTTTTACATATTTGCAAATGTATATTTTTATGATGTAGAAGTAATATTTGACTGATTTTATCATATGCTGCTGAAATGTTATTTTCTCTTTAACCCTTGAATTTATAAAAAAATAATTTCAATTTTATCATAGAAAATGTACATTGGCAGACCTAGAGAAGACTATTTTTGAAAATTTACCACTGGAATGACTGGCTTGGTTATCGAGCCAGTCATTCCAGTGGTAAATCTTCAAAAATAATCTTCTCTAGGTCTGCAAATGAACATTTATCAAGACCACATCAGAAGCCATTTTTGGCTGATATGAGTGTTAAAAGGACTAATGGTCAAATTTGATCAAGAAAATCTAAATGTTTGCTTATTGAATGTCGATTTACAGGCCAAGAGAATAATTTCTTTAATTGACCACTAGTAAGTTTTCAAAAATAGTCTTCTTGACCTGCAAACCGGCATTCCTCAAACCCACTGCAGAGACCAGTTTTGACCGGCTTGACCACTCATGGGTTAACCCTTTCAATGAGAAATCCCTGAAAAATGTATATATGTTGCAATATAAAACTTATTCTGTTGAAAGTTTTGAAATAAATTTGACTGGAAGACAGGCAGCAATGGCTGCCAGTAAAATTCATTTCAAAATATTTAACAGTTTTACTGCATTGTTGCGTTGAAAATGTGATATGGGAAATTCATCAGTGATTGGGTTAATATAGATAGATCATTTGCCAATAATGCAGAAATATTTAGTAAAAAATGTGCTCATCTGTGCTAGACATGACAATGTTTGTTAGCTGTCAGCTTAGGGTCTGCGTCATTTTACACATCTTGACTGCAACACTAATGTTGATTGGTAGAATATGATTTCACCAGCCAATAGAATACTCTAAAATTTTGTACTTTTAATACTACCTCATGTACAATTATTTCTGGGGAATTGCTGAAGAGATTTGACCAAAAGTGCACAAATTTTAGCTGTGAAACTATAGATGTTCTGATAATTTGTAGAGCGAATGATTTGTCAATTTGTCTGATTGTTAATTATTATATTAGCAATAAATCCAGGACATTTGGAGAATTGAACTATGACACACTAAATTTGACCTCACGTCATTTAAATCCTGCCAGAAAATTTGCTTTAAATGTATGCTACATATAATCATAACAAACAATTTTACCAACGAGAAATTCGACTTCTAATAAACTTTTGCCAAATATCAACTGGAAGTTCAGATAAATAGCTATGCATGAAGGTGAAGTTTTATGTCTTGTATTTGTTGGTGAAATTACTTTCTACCCAGCTGCATACATCACATGGCTACACACAATAAACAGACGCGCAGGATATATTTGTGCATTGTCCATGAAGTCTGCGTGCAAAGTGGTTATGTATTTAACCCCTCTTGTGTCAACAGCGCCTCAAAGCGATCAAAATACTACTTAATATATCAATTAAATATTTCGATGGTCAATATTTTTCACGATATTTAAATTTTAATTAAAGGGGTAGCATTAAAGAGAAGAGTATTTCTGAAAATTTACCACTAGAATGACTGGCTCGGTAACCGAGCCAGTCATTCTAGTGGTAAATTTTCAAAAATACTCTTCTCTTGGCCTGCAAATAGACATACCTCAAGACCACCACCACATAGCTGATTTTAGTTGGTTTGAACTAGAAGTTTTGAAGTTTGAAGGGTTAAATTGACACAAGAGGGGTTAGTTAATCTATCCATATAAAAATATTACTTAAATTGCCAATGTCTTTGTTGAATATAATCAGGGTTTCAAATGAATTATCCCACCATTTTTTCCATTGAGGCTTAACCGTGTATCATAAATCAGTTCACTCTTTAAATGTTTGAGGCATTCATTTCATAACTCTTTAATGCCTGACCAAAACCCGCCTCTGCAGTGCATTGTTTTTGAAGAATGTCCATTTGCAGACCAAGAAAATACTATTTTTGAAAATTTACCACTGGAATGCCTGGCTCGAAAAATGAGCCCAGTCATTCCATTGGTAAATTTTCGAAAGTAGTCGTCTCTTGGCTCACAAATGAACATTAAATGAGCCAAATTTTATCATTTTCTTGACCAGATTTTACCATTAATGGGTGAAAAAGTATTATTTTGTTATTTGTAATATCATAATAATGCATTTGTAAAGTTGTCCGTCTTCAAAATCAAATATGTATATATTGACTGTTTCTGGTAACAATTCTTACAGATGTTCTGTACACCTAAGCTACATAGACACACCCATAAAGAAAAATCATGTGGTCTGCCTAATAAGTTCATAGCAATGGTATTATCTGATCTGGTGACGACATAATCAAATACGGTAAATTTTAGATGTCGTCTCAATCAGAATGGTGTAGCTCCGTACTGGAAATCTAAATAGTCCGTCTACACGTAGGTGTACAAATTTGTATGTATTTGTTGAATTTACAATTTAATAAACATTCTGTTTAATAGGCAGCAACAGCTCCCAGTCAAATTACTTTCAAGATATTCAACAGCTTACCTGTCTACTTACCTTGAAATCTAGATTATGGAAATTTCAGTTTCAAAGTTTCAAATCGTTTCCACCGTGTGTACAAGGTGGGCAGAGCTTAGGTAGAAATGGATGGGGCATGGCTAGAGATGAAGGGGGCGTGGCTAGAGATGGACGGGGTGTGGCTAGAGATGGACGGGGCATGGCTACGGATGGATCCCTCTGTTATTAGAAACAAGAAACTAATATAACCTATGTAGGCAAGCATAAATATCTGCCTTGCATTCGGTTGGGAAAATGTTTCAAAATGTTTTGCTAAATATGCAAACTATTAACAGTCTGCTGTTATTCCATTAAGTACATCATATAATATACTGAGAAAAGCTGATTCTGCATGCGCAGTGCGATCTGAATGTTTTCCCTACTGAATGCAAGGCACTTTAACACTTGAATTTGGTTTTTTTTAATTAAATTTTCTCATAGAAAATGCCCATTTTCAGACCACGAGAAGACTATTTTTGAAAATTTACCACTATAATGACTGGCTCGGTTATCAAGCCAGTCATTCCAGTGGTCAATTTTCAAAAATAGTCTTTCTTGGTCTGCAAATTGATAGTTCTCAAGACCACTGCCGAAGCCGTTTTTGGCTAATATGAGTGTTAAAGGGTTAATGACTAAGAAAATGCAACCATTTGCTTATTGTATGTCCATTTTGCAGGCCAAGAAAAGACTATTTTTGAATATTTACCACTCTAATAACTGGTTCGGTTATCGAGCCAGTCATTCCAGTGGTAAATTTTCAAATATAATCTTCTCTTAGCCTGCAAAATGGACATTCCTCACGATCGCTGCAGTGGTCAGATTTAGCCATATTCATATTGAAAGTGTTAATACGTGCTACCGTTTTGATGATTCATAGAGAAAATGAGATAATCAGGCTTGGTCAGACTTGTTCAGTTGGTTCTCACGATCTCACACAACATTATACTGGGATCCAGTTAGACGGGTGACCAGTTTCATGAGTTTAACCCTTTCACCGATGAATTCCCCATATCTCATTTTCAAGGCACCCCTATAAGAAAACTGGTGAATATTTTGAAATTAAATTGACTGGAAGCCATTGCTGCCATAGGCAGCAACTGCTTCCAGTCAAATTAAGTTCAAAATATTAAACAGAATAATTTTTATATCGTAAAGAGTATTAATTTTCAGGGGTTTGTCATGCGTAAGGGTTAACCCAGTGATGGTCAAGATTGACATTTTTGCTTAGTAAATGTTCATTTGACGGCCAAGAGAGGAATTTTTGAAAATTTAGCACTGAAATGCCTGGCTCGATTATCGAGCCAGTCATCCGAGTGATAAATTTTCAAAAATAGTCTAAAAATTAGAATTTTTTTGGCCTGCAAAGAATATTTCTCGAGACCAGTACGAAGACAGGATTGGTTGGGCAGACTTGACCATTAAATATGTAACATGTATAAAGTTTTTACTACTGTGCTGAATTTATGTTCAAACCAATGTATAGGAAGTTAATATTGTTGTATGTGCATGCATGCTTGCGTGCATGTGTGCGTGTATGAATATGTGTGCATGTGTCTTTAATTCTTTGTGTGTTAATATGTAAGTAACTAGAGAAAGGTAATCTCAAAATGTGATCCTCTATAAAAGTATGGGTAACCCCAATTTGTGTATATATAGGTAAAATACAGTATAGATGATTGAATATATGAATTACAATCTTTTCTGATATTGTCAAATATTATTGTCTGCAAAAAGTGTTGCTGACTGATCTGTTTACATAGATTATGCAAATTATATCCATCCATTTATTATTAAAAACATACGTGAGGATTATTAATATGTCACACTCCTTATTTTCATTATTTTTTTTAATAACTGGATTATTATTATTGTAATTTAACTTTGCTATAAAATGTAAGTTTGTGTTTTTGTGAGAAGATCGTCCTGATGTTGTATAATGAATGCTATGTTTCCATTGCATGAGACATATTCAATCTGTTATTATCATACACCAGATACTTTTTGTTAAAGCATTTGAATAATCTACTAATACCAGCGTCTGCCGTGGTCTTCGGAGAAATGTCCATTTGCATGCAGACCAAGAGAACACTAAAAAATATTTACCACTGGAATGATTGACTCAATAAACGAGCCAGTTATTCCAGTGGTGAATTTTCAAAAATACTCCTCCAAATAGACATGCATTACCCCCGTAAATTAGATTTTCTTGAGCATCCTTGCGTTTAAATGAGTAAAACTTTGTAAAGCTAATGCTAGTCAATGACTGACTTTAACATGTCAGCCAAAAACAGCTTCTGCAGTGCTCTTCAGAAATAGCCAAGAGAAGACGTTTAAAAAATTTACCACCGGAATGACTGGCTCGATGACCGAGCCAGTCATTCCAGTGGTACTTTACAAAAATAGTGTTCTGTTGGTCTGCAAATGAACGTTTTCTATGAAAGAATTAAATTTAAAAATAATAATTTGAGGACTAAAGGGTAACAGTAAGAGTTTTATCATCCCACGATTGTAAGCATAGTGAAGGGTCTGTGATTTTGTTCTCTCTCTCTCTCTCTCTCTCTCTCTCTCTCTCTCTCTCTCTCTCTCTAAGAGAGTTATGCAGAGTTGTATAACTGCAGTGGAAGCTGGCACTGTCTCTGACAGCATCGTTGTTATCAAAATGAACAGTAGTTATTATAGCAACAAGTCGGATGCACTGACAAATGTTACAAAGGTTGAATTGAAACTTGTTACAGACTGTCATTGATTCTTATGTAAATTCCTTTCTTGTTGGTTATATATGTTCTTGTACAGTAATGAATTATAGCTTGTTGATCGTTATTGAAATATTGTTTGAATTTGTTAATCTGGTAGATTGTGATGTACTGTTAGCCCATTACCATTCAAATTTGTTCAAGAAAATTCAAAATTTCTCATAGAAAATATCTATTTGCAGACAAAAATATATCACTGGAATGACAAGATCGCTTTTAAAAGAATAAACATCTCTTCGTCGGCAAATGGAGATTTATCAAGACCACTAGAAAAACTGTTTTGGTCGCTTTGAGTGTTAAAGGGTTAATATTATATAATAATTGCATACTATTGCCTAGATAACTATAAGGGCAATCTTTAAAGGCTTCATTTCCCTCCAAAATGTTATAAATAAACATTGTATATTTTATCACATAATTGTTTCTGGTTTTATCATCCCACGATTGTAAGCAGAGTGACGTTTCTGTGATTTTGCTATGGCCCATGGAAAGTCAGACCAATGACCAACACGTTCATTGGAGACGACGTTCTTTATTGACAAACCTGACAACACAAGAATATAAGGATTCATTAATTCACATTCCTGGCTTGCAATCTAAGTTCAACGATATTAACCTTTACAGTAAATTCATTGATTCAATGTATAACCAAATCGTAAACAATTACCAATGAGTCAACACATTACCAACCATTCTTATGGTGCTTGTGCACTCTGATGGCTAATCTTCAGTACACTAGATGCAAACCATGCAACCTTATTACTCTTACAGTAATAAACCCAAATATCTCATACACAACCACCTTGTATACCTGCAAACACCCACAAACAGGACATGAATGCAGGCAATAACATGCATGATCTTGCTATTACACACAGACCCATATGCGACTCCAATAACAGACATGCATGCGTGACCATACACACACCAGGAGCACACTGACATGCGTGCAAGTCCATGAACAGACATGCACACGCAGACACACATGCTCAAAACAGGCGTATCAACAATCACAGACCAGTAACTTATCAATTAAATCATTGTTGTTCCGACACCGGCACATTAGTAAAAGATATCATCCACATGAACAGTACATTGAACTCAGTCAAGTATACAAGGCGGTAAGTAATAATGATCATTATACTTAATATATACCCTCTAAAATAACAATAAAACATCAAAATACTGATTTACAGTAACATCCTAACAATTTACAAAATTGCACTCCGATAATCATAATAATGAATACACAAATGTCAATAATCATTCAGATTTTTCACAAACACCAATAATCATTTAATCCTACACTTAATGCTGATAATCATTTAGTCATGCATTATCATGTGACATTTGAAAAACCCTCAAAATTCCATCACCAAAACAAATTCCTTAGTCTAAAATAATCAGAAATAACTTGATTCAGTTCGTTGATTGAATACTAAATAAAAGATATGTTTAAATTGGCATTACTATTATTTGACTGATCTTTCTGTCGCCACCGATTTGTGTTACATTCAAACAGTGATTCCCTTCAATATTTTAACTAAATATCTAATTATTAGCTCACCTGGCCTGAAAGGCCAAGTAAGCTTATGCCGTGGCCACCCTCCGTCGTATGTCCGTCCATCCGTTTTCCGTTAACTTTTGTTTTAAAACGCTACTCCTTAACCAATAGCCAAATCTTAACTAAATTTTGGTCAAAGGATGCTATTGTTCTCGGATCCGGAACTTCCCTTTGGAATTTTGATTCATAAAATATTTGGCTCAAAATCTTAGATTTTATTAAAAACTTACCGGAAATTGTTAAATTGCTCCTTCTTACCCTTTTGACCGATTTCAATCAAATTTGGTTGAAAGGATCCTATCGTCATAGGTTATAGAACTTCCATTCAGAATTTACCGAAAATTGTCAAATTGCATCTTCTTAGAATTTTGACTGATTTCAAACAAATTGGACTGAAAGAATCCTAATGGTCATAGGTTCTAGAACTTCCATTCAGAATTTTGTTGCGTAAATATTTTGAGTGAAAATCCTAGATTTTATTAAAAATTTACCAGAAATTGTCAAATTGCTTTTTCTCCTTACCCGTTTGACCGATTTCAATCAAATTTGGTTGAAAGGATCCTATGGTCATAGGTTATAGAACTTGCATTCAGAATTTTGATTTGTAAATATTTTGTGTCAAAATCTTAGATTTTATTTAAAATTTAACGGAAATTTTCAAATTGCTTCTTCTCCTTACCATTTTGACCAATTTGAACCAAAGTGGGCTGAAAGAATCCTATGGTCATAAGCTCTAGAATTTCCATTCAGAATTTTGTTGCATAAATATTTTGGGTGAAAATCCTAGATTTTATTAAAAATTTACCGCAAATTGTTAAATCTCTACTTCTTACCATTTTGACACAACCAAATTGGACTGAAAGGATTCTATTTGATAGGCTCCAGTACCTCTATTCAGAATTTTGATTCATGAATTTTTTGCGTGAAAATCTTAGATTTTATGAAAAATTTACCAGAAATTGTCAAAACACTGCTTCTCCTTAGTTGCTTGACATATTTCAAACAAATTTGGCTAGAGTGACCCTATCAAGGTAGACTAGGATTTCTATTCAGAATGTTGATTGGTAAATTTTTTGGGTGGCCATCTTGGATTTTCCGAAAATTATCCATCATATCTATTTAAATGCAAATGGTTCAAATACTAATGGTCCAGGTGAGCGCCACAGGCCCTTGGGCCTCTTGTTAATTATATAAAAACTTGATTACAAGTTATTATTTGCTTGTGTCTAGGTATGAAACATACCTTAGATTGACGTAAAGTAGCAACAGAACAGCTCGTGAAATTGCTCTTGTCAAAGTGTGACACTCGGCGGCGACTGATCACTCACTGAGTAATTACCGTGTTTCACCGATGATTTTATCATTCTAACACATCGCTGATTAGACAATGATCCTGCATTAACTATTGACAACAACTATGACCCATTTCAAAATAGGAGATGCACATTTACTGATATATTTGACTAGCTTATATCAACATTATTAAACAATGTCACACTTGAGTTAATATATTCATGTACAATGGATCTATAACCCTTACACTCCCCTGCTTGAAAGTGTAATGAAAACAACCACTGCCACAAAATGCTATTATGCATACGCAGTGTAATGAAACAAATAATGACTAAGATGCAAAGTTAATAACTAGCGGGGCACTTTGGATAGCATCTGAACTAATAATAACTGTGTTTGTCTGATATTTGCCAATACATCTGGGTCTACGTGCACATCAGTTTCATGTGCAACAACTGATCTGGGCAGATTAAACAGGTTTATGTGATAACCTACAGTGGAATGAGTGAACCATCGAAGTGGTTCAGGGTCTGAAATTTATATAGCTGGCTCCCCTGCTGTGCACTGACCACACATATTACTGTTAAGAATAGCATCATGCTGCGCTGAATCAGATGAGCCCACACTTGTAACTGAATTATCATCCCTCAATCCACCTGGGAATTGGATTTCAGTAGTGTCCTCTACAACATCTGACTCATTTACTGTAGGACAATCGTTCACTCGGGTACGGTTATCCAGAATTGTTCCTCCTCATCACATATGGCTTCTTTGGCATCGGGGCTTTCTATTTCATCATGATTTGTGTGAGTACTTGCAGGACCAATATCTGGCACTAGCTCTCTGGAGTCCAGAATTTCTGTCCTATGCACAGTTTTCTCAATTCCATCACTACAAACTTTCTACAACATACACATTGTTGTCATGCCTTCTATCAGCACATATGGTTAAGAATACTAAACATCGTGTATCTTGTACTGCCCTTTTGGGCACCAACAACTAATCCACAGTCATTTGCATCACAATTAACTCTGGGTCATTTTTTTAGAGCTTTTCGGTCACTAACTAACATACAAGCATCTTGTAGTCTCCTTTGATGTTCTGCCGTAATCTCCTGAGGAATATTATCTTCACCCTTATTATCTAACATCACATCTACTGGGAGTCTGGGTTCTTCCAAAGAACAGAAAATGTGGAGAATATTCAGTTGTGGAATGCGGAATACAGTTGTATGCATACACAAGTTCAGGAAGCAGTTCTGGCCATTTTAGCTTTTTCTTGTTTGGCAACGATGTAGAAGGGTGCAGAGCCTTATTGAAACTCGCATTGACCATTAACTTGTGGCGGATACAGTGCTGTTTGGGTCTTTACAGTACCATAGATGTTGCAGAGCTCCAATATTATGCAAGATTCAAAGTTTCTGCCATGGTCACTGTGAATCCGTTTCGGAATGCCATACTCCAGAAAGTACTCTACTTTTAGTACTGTTCTTGATGTGTGATCTCTTGTTGGAATAGCCTGTGTAAATTTTGGAAAGACATCATTAGGCACGAGCACATTCTCAAGATTGTTGGTCCCAGACTTGAGTTGAGTAAAATCTATTGAAAATATCTTAATGGGTTTGTTATCTAGTACTGAATCGATTGTCATTATATTCCATCCCGCTTTAGAAATCATGCCTCATTCACGCTTTGCACAGTAACATCACATGACATAAGTGGCCAATAGCACTGTTTCCTTAGCAAAGGTAAGAATCTTTCAGGTCCCTGGTGACCCATGTCATCATGGACCGCCTTAACACCTTGAACGTTAATGATTCTGGGAGAGGCACTCTGCTCAATTCTAAACCCATTGTCGAAATAAAAATGACTTATAACACCATGTTTTTAGCTCACCTGGCCTGAAAGGCCAAGTGAGCTCATGCCATGGCGACCGTCCGTCCGTCGTCCGTCAACTTTTGCTTTAAAACGCTACTCCTCCTTAACCAATAGCCGAATCGTAGCAAAACTTTGGTCAACGGATGCTATTGTCCTCGGATCCGGAACTTCTATTTGGAATTTTGATTCATAAATTTTTTGGGTCAAAATCTTATAGATTTTATTAAAAATTTACCGGATATTGTTAAATTGCTTCTTCTCCTTACCCTTTTGACCGATTTCAATTAAATTTGGCTGAAAGGATCCTATGGTCATAGGTTATAGAACATCCATTCAAAATTTTGATTCATAAATATTTTGGGTGAAAAACTTAGATTTTATTAAATATTTACCGGAAATTGTCAAATTGCTTCTCCTTAGAATTTTGACTGGTTTCAACCAAATTGGGCTGAAAGAATTCTATGGTCATAGGCTCTAGAACATATGTTCAGAATTTTGTTGCGTAAATATTTTGAGTGAAAATCCTAGATTTTATTAAAAATTTACCGGAAATTGTCAAATTGCTTCTTCTCCTTAGAATTTTGACTGGTTTCAACCAAATTGGGCTGAAAGAATCCTATGGTCATAGGCTCTAGAACTTACATTCAGAATTTTGTTGCGTAAATATTTTGAGTGAAAATCCTAGATTTTATTAAATATTTACCGGAAATTGTCAAATTCCTTCTTACCGGTTTGACTGATTTCAATCAAATTTGGCTGAAAGGATCCTATGATCATAGGTTATAGAACTTGCATTCGGAATTTTGATTCGTAAATATTTTGGATGAAAAACTTAGACTTTATTAAAAATTTACCGGAAATTGTAAAATTGCTTCCTTACCATTTTGACCAATTTGAACCAAATTGGGCTGAAAGAATCCTATGGTCTAGAACATCCATTCAGAATTTTGTTGCGTGAATATTTTGGGTCAAAATCCTAGATTTTATTAAAAATTTACCGGAAATTGTCAAATCTCTCTCCGTACCATTTTGATAGATTTCAACCAAATTGGACTGAAAGGTTTCTATTGTGATAGGCTCTAGTACTTCTATTCAGAATTTTGATTCATGAATTTTTTTGCGTGAAAATCTTAGATTTTATTACAAATTTTCCAAAAATTTGTCAAATTGCTTCTTACCATTTTGACTGATTGTAATGAAACTTAGCTAGGAGAATCCTATGGTGGTAGGCCTCAGACCTTCTATTCAAAATTTTGATTCATCAATCTTTCCAGGAGCGATCTGGGATTTTCTGAAAAATGGTGAGAAATCGTTTACAATGCTACTCTTCATTAACTGCTCGGGTGATTTCAATCAGACTTGGATGGAAGGACCCTATGGTAGCAGGCTTCAGACCTTGTATGAAGAATTTTGATTGGTCAAATTTTGGGCAGCCATTTTCGATTTTCCATGTCTGTAAATCAGTTAGAAGCCTACACCTCATTAACCACTTGTCAGATTTTAATCAAACTCAGGTGGAAGGGCCCTAGGTGGATAGGCTTCAGAACTTGTATACAAAATTTTGATTGGTCAATGAACCATTCTGTCGACGTAGGTTCTAGATCTTATATTCAAATTTTTTATTAGTCAATTTTTTTGCTTAAAATCTTACATTTTGTAAAAAAATGTACCCGAAAGTGTCAAAATGCAGATTTTGATGTTCTGGTTCTGGAGGTAGGGGCTAGAACATCTATTCAGATTTTTGATTGGTAAATTTTTTGGCTTAAAGTCTTAGGTTTTATTTTTTTAAATTGCCGGAACTTGTCAAAATATGTCTCCTCATTAACTGCTTGGCGGATTTCAATCTAGTTTGGCTGGAAGGCCCTATTGGTGTAGGTTTCAGAACTTGTATACATAATTTTAATTGGTCAATTTTTTGGTGAAAATCTTGAATTTTATGACAAATTTACCAGAAATTGTTTAAAATGCTACTTCTCATTAACTGCCTGGGCGATTTCAAACGGACACAGATGGAAAGACCCCATGGTGGCAGGCTTCAGAAGTTTTTTCGCCACCCATCTTGGCTTTTCCAAGTTTTGTGAAATCAGTTGGAATGACTCTTAGGTGTGTAGGCTTCAGAACATATATACACAGAATTTTGATTGCTCAATTCTTCTGGCAGCCAATTTGTATTTTCCAGAAATATGTTACAATACTAATCAATGGACAGATTTCAACGAAACCTGGGTGGAATAATCATATGCTGATCAGCTTAAAGACTTTTAATGAGTGTTTTGATTGGTCATTTTTTTTGGCAGCCACCTTGACTTTCCACAAAATTTTCCAGAAGCCTTTAAATCGCTACCACTACTGCTATGGCTCGATATCAAACACAGTTGAGTGGAATGACTCTATGATGATAGGCTTCAAGAAATCAAATGAAAATTTTCATTGGTCAATTTTCTTGGTGGCCATCTTGGATTTTCCAAAATTTATCCATCATGTCTATTTAAATGCAAACGGTTCAAATGCTAATGGTCCAGGTGAGCGCCACAGGCCCTTGGGCATCGGGCCTCCAAGCGATTACACGATTGTAGAAGCTTCTTCATTTTACAATCCAACTTCTTTAACTGGATTCCAGAAGGTGGCATTTTCGATTTTAGAAGCGTCTTCAGATGACTAATCTTCTCATCCATGTCCTGCCGTTTTCCTTGTCCAGAGAAGAGAAAGAGGAAATCAGGACTTCTTCAAATCTTTGTCGAAAGGAGTTCATATCTGACATGCACATCC
The DNA here is from genome assembly GCA_034401795.1 of Chaetoderma sp. LZ-2023a. Classification (NCBI taxonomy): domain Eukaryota; kingdom Metazoa; phylum Mollusca; class Caudofoveata; order Chaetodermatida; family Chaetodermatidae; genus Chaetoderma; species Chaetoderma sp. LZ-2023a. The sequence goes on along the minus strand of CM067374.1, from coordinate 39,416,797 downwards.
TTTGTTTAATGTCTCGCATGCTGTCTGACATCTATCACAGTAGATCTCTGTCCAAATGAATTGTTTGTACTCACTTGCACCTGTTCATGCTTACTGCTTTCCGAGCCATGCACTTTTCTACTTAAAATATCATCATTCTTCCTGACCGATGTTTGATTGTCAAGTTAAACTGAGATAATTCACCAAACCATCTTAACTCTGTTGCACCTAGTTTGGCTGTGGTCTGAATATAGGCCAGTGGATGATTGTCTGTATATACAACACAATCTGTACCCAACAAAAGGTCTCTATACTTCTCTGTCACAGCCCGCTTCAATGCCAGCAACTCAAATTTCATATTAGAATAGTTACATGTGTTCCGTTCATTCGTGCGCAATTACCTACTGGCATAGCCCAAAACAACACAACCACATTAGTGTACTTGTGAAAAGATGGCACCCAAACCATGTTGACTGGCATCCACTTTCAGAATATATGGTAGCTTAAAATCTGGATAGCCTGACAGGGGGGTGGGGGGCCTTCAGTTAACATGACCTGAACTGCTTGACAGCTTCATCACAAGCACTATCCCAAGTGATAATACATAATGGTGTCTTCTTTTTCTTGCCATCAGCTCCAGTCAGTAATCTATTTAAAGGAGCTGCAATTTAGAACATTTATACACAAAATGTCTATAATAACTTGCGAGTCCTAAGAAACAATGCAACTCAGTCTCAGTCTGCGGACACGGCCATTCACTCACAGCATGTACCTTGTCTGCGTAAAAGAGTGGACACCTTCATCAGATATTAAAAGTAAGCGTTCGTTGAAGAGAGGAAATTATTCAGGTTTGACTTTGAGGTGAAAGTGTGCTAACCTAGATAAAACCATATCAAGACGTTAAAAAGTCTCCTCGAATGCATCTCCAAATACGAGAATGTCATCCAAGTATATGACCACTGTCTGAAAATTTTGATCTCCAAATATCTTATCTGTCAAGCGCATGAAGGTAACTGGTGGCCCGGTTAATCCAAACGACATTCGTAAATACTTATAAAGCCCCCCCCCCCCCCCTGTACAAACATGAAGCCTTTTTCTCGATGTCAGTTTGAGCTATTAGGAGTTGGTGGAACTCATTGGTTACGTCCAAACTACAACGGTACCTTGCATCTTTAAGAACATCAAGTCCCTCTTCGATTCTCAGTAGTAGATAAGCATCTTGCCTGGTCTTAGCATTCAGTGCTCGATAATCACAACACAGATAGTTTCCATTTTTCTTTTGTGCAAGAACAACTGGTGATGCACACAGGCTTGAACTGTCATGTATTATACCTGCATTTAATACCTTCCGAAAATAGTCATGCACTTCACTCTACTGATGCTGTGGTATTCGACGATGAGAGATTAAAACTGGTTGGTCATCTGTGCTAACAATTCAGTGTTCGACCTCACCCCAGAAACCAATATCATCATCTGATTTACTAAAAGTTTGATCATGTTTCTTAATTATATTTTGAAACTGTTTCATTTGTTCACAAGTAAGATTACACCCCACATCCATTTTTAGAAAGGTACGTTCTGAGTATATACATTTGGAACCCCTAGGAGTCGACTAGTTGAGGCAAGGAGTACCCTATATTTGATATCTTGAACTAGCAATTCCATGTTCGGTTTAGCTACTTGCTCTTCCATTGATTCTTCCCCATGAGCGTGAGTCGGCCCGGCCCCACCAACAGCACCTTCATTATCGATGTCAAGTACGACATCCCCAGCATATTCAACAGAATATTCATCATCATCATCATCATTGTCTCAGGACGTAAGCCGTTGGCTTTTTATTGTTCCGGCAGTATTACGTTATAAATTAATACAAATGCCTAACGAGAGGAGTGGTATCATCAGTAATTATATGTTCCTGTCTATGTAATTCACAAATTTGTACAAATTCCACTGGCGTGGATTCCGCAAACAGTCATTTAATTTAGACTTCATTTAGCTACTATGTACAATATGTGGAGACATCCGTACCCGTATACACATTATACCCACATGCGTACGTACATACATACCCACATATATACTTATATATACATACATACATGCATATACCTACATACATATACATATACATACATATACACATAGCACATACATGTACACATATACAACACATATACATATATTCATACATACACACACCTGTACATATACATACATACATAATCACATACGTTCAACATAAACATACATATGGACTGGCGCGGTTCTATTGTCATAGAAGCATACCACGAAAATATACATTGATTCATTATAGGTTCAACATGAAATAAATAACATTGAATCTTGAATCTATGATGTATAAAATGTATATATGTAGATAAATAAATTAATGTACCCTGCATCAGCATGTTATAGTATAAATAACAAATATTTTACTATTATTCATCCACCATCAGTGATTATCAGATGATAAATCATGAAACGTCATTTTCAAAATAAACAGAAATCAAGATGGTGACCAGAGTGTGAAATTATGACGTTTGGGCAGGACTAGAGTAGTCCTTATATTTTCGAGAATTCTATCTCTTTAAACAGCAAAATCGTGAGTAGAATTTAGAAATAAATAATAATAATTTAATTTAGGGCCCAATGTACTCGTGGCACCATTTGTAGTAACAACGCTACATATAATTAAGCTACTCACCCAACAGGGGTCTCGAATCGCACAGGGAAACGGTGACAGCTATGCTGGTTTCTCACTCCTGACACCATTTGTAGTAACAACGCGACATATAACTAAGTTACTCACTCAACAGGTGGTCTCGAATCGCACAGGGAACCAACGAATGCTCGTTTCAGATTCTAAGGTATGACTGCTGGGCATCCATAGAAATGGCGGGAATCAGCAATCCCTGCAGCTGTGAAACACGAATTCCGTGATTGCGGAATACCATGATCATCATTGGCTTGTTATTGCCTCAGTGTTTCTCTTGCGGTATGGCTTGCTCAGTCCAATTCAAAAGTTCTTTCTTTGATATCTAGTTTGTTCTTGAATGATTTGACTGTTTTTGATTAATTAAATCTCTTCAAAACTGTTAGACTTAGGAGTTTAACCCTTAGCACTCCGATTCCAATATTCTTTTGGTGTGTAAATGACAAAGAAACTCGTGTACACTTTTCAACAGTTTGGTTGATGATGGTGCTGTCTATGACAGCAACATCCTCTGTCAAATTTGCCGGAAAATGAACACCAGATCATCCTTTAATTTAATATTAAAATTTTTAATTCCGACATCGGAGTGGCAAGGATTAACACTGATTTGTGGAAATGATGTTGTGCAGGTGGGTGTTTCCCATGCCAGCTGTGGTATGCCGCCTACACTCATGGTTACACCCTGCTGTGCCTGATATTTGGTTACTTATTGTTGACTTATGGAGGCCATAGTTGGTCTTATTTCTGTTGTTTTCATTTTCTTTGTTTGTCGTTATCCAAATCTCCTTTACGCTGGTGTCTCTTCATGCTACCACAAAATGTGGATTTGGAAAGCAGAAACATATCTACTGATAATTGAAATAGCTACAGACAATGCTTTTGTCGATACACAGGCTGCTCCAAGATCAGCCCACTGTATTGAAAGAACTGCTGTATGTTCTTTCTGTGAAGTAGATATCTAGTTTGCTCTTGAATAATTCAACTGTTGTTTCTTTGACTATTGTAGCTGGCAGTGAATTCCACTGTGGTACCACTCTAGTATCTTTATTGCTGCGCTTTATGTTGAATTTGGACCTATGACCTCTTATCTGTGTAACACTGGATGGTTCGAAAAAGTAGTCCTTATCAATATTACATAGATCCCTGATGACCTTGACTGTTTCAATTAAATCTCCTCGAAATCGTCTATATTTCAGTGACATTAGATTTAGGGCTTCACGTCTTTCCGTGTACCTATACTCTTTGATTTGTGGGATGAGTTTTGTTGCCCGACGTTGAACTCTTTCTGATAGTTGAGATTGTCTTTTCAATCTCGGTGACCATGCCGAGTTTTAGTATTCAAGAATATGTCTCACTAGAGACTTGTACAAGAGTGTGAAAGTAGATGGGTCAATGTTGGTAAGTGTTCTCTTCATTAGTCCTATTGCGCTGTTCGCCTTGGATACAATATTCTGCATATGTAAATCAAAAGAAAGGTTTCTGTCAATATACACTCCCAAGTCTGTTTCTACCTCTGACGTTGATACAGGATGCATAGGATCTCACAACAAAAAGAAGCAATCCTTGTTGGATGCATTTACAGAAGTCCAAACTCGGATGGCTCAAACAACAAAAATCTGCGAAATCTGCTAAACATGGCAGGTGAGTTTGGCGCTGACTACGTTCTTATAGCATTGGACTTCAATTTCAGTACAATTAGCTGGAGCACTGGACTTTCTACTAATGGAGAGGAAGTAGTATAGCCGGTAGTAGAAAAATACCACCTCCCTCCACAGCAACCGTTCCACGATCCGCGGCTGCCACTGCCCTCTCAATTTCTGAGGCATAGGAATTTGAGACATGGGCCACACAAATACATACAAGATACCTAGGCTGGTTTAAGATCCTTGATATAGACTTTATCAAACACGCATTATAATACATGCAAATGGCTCATGCGAGGTAAGCCTGTTCGATGCTTAAGGAAGTGTGTTGGAGAATATTGTGGGACACACAATGCTCAGTTTCGGAAGGCTGCTGTTGAGCCGAAGCCGTGCAGAGGATGCAGGGCAGCTATTTATACAGACTGTGGACTATGTAAAGCATGCAGGGGTTGTAAACATTCCAACAGAATGAACTACAAGAAGGCCTGTGCCAGGAGAAAGTTCAGTTTAGTTATGGACGAACTTAAACACATCATGCCAAGCATTTGAGACAACAACTCTTATATAGGCGCCTCATCAGAAGATGGGAAGAAATCCAGCATTTAGAGACAGCTGGTTTAAGATCTAATATATAGACGTTGCATCATGGTTACTATAACACAGCTTCGAGTGATGGCAAAGCAATTCAGTCTTAGAGGCTATTCTAAGGCCCGCAAAGCCAACCTGCTCCATATGATTGCACGCGCCGATGCCGAGAAGTGGTGAAAGTGACTCCCTGCTCTTGCTGAGGAGTGGCTAAAGCGACTCTCCTGAGCACAACAGACAGGGAGGTTTCCGGCGCTTACCCATGGTGATCCATGGAACCCTCACAATAAAGCACAGCTGCTCCATGGGCGTAGTCAGTTTTATGAGGAGATGACTCAGCTTACGGGCCAAAGCTATAGCAACTCAGATGGCAAGCCATCCACAAGAACGCCTACCTCTTCTACCTAGAATCAGAAGACGATTGATGAGGGGGCCAAGATCTGAACCCTTAGCCCGGAGTATGAGGCAAGAAGGTCAGCAGATTCTCAACGAGCATCTCGGTGAGATGGAGATAGAGGAGAGAAGACAGCGAACAGTATGATAGACCTTCGTCAGGGGACTAGAAGGAGACATTACAGGTTGGATCATGGAGAAGATCCAGACCATACAGAACGCCTTCTACCTTCGGTATACTCACACCTATCGAATCTGCCACATCGAGGATCATAGGGTGATGCTCTTCCACAAGAATGCTCCAGGTAGTCCCTGGATGAATACACTAGTAGTGACCCAGACTTGGGTAGAGGGCAGAGAGCAAGCCTGCCTCGACCCAGACAATATCTTCATAATGTCTTCATCAGGTCAATCAACGTTGAGGAAAAGTTTGTCATCTACCACCATCCTCTGCTAGGGACACAGGTCCCCTCCCAGCCTGGCTCTGAAGGAAGAAGGGAATGGTGGCACTTGATACCTAAAAGGACAACATGTGTCTCTGGAGACGTCTAGCAGTCCAGCAAGGTGTGAGAGCTGATAGAAGTACAGCGCCTGCACGAGAGCTTGTTAAACAGGTCTACGACCTGAACAGGCCTGTGGCTGATTTACCAAAGACGTCCCTAGACCAGCTGAACAAGGTAGAGTTATTTGCTACAACAGGGATTCGTGTTTATGAGCCCACTGAAGAGGGCATCTGCCATCTGACCAAGAAACCTGCTCACTATCCGAACATCATGTCCATTGGAGTATATGACCACCACGCCTTCTTCATTAAGGGCATCTCAAAGCTGGCCCATACTTTCAACTGCAGGCACTGTCAACAGCAGTTCACGCAACCATGTAGTCTCCATCACCATGATGACTGCTGTATAGGGGAAAAAACGCCTATCAATTGCCCTGGGGAGAAGGTAGCAGCACCACAGTCACCATACGAGAAGGCCTTCTATCCGCCCCAACCGGCCAGTTCAGCGGCTACTCGTTGGATTGAATATGAGTCGAGAAACTGAGGATTTCCCATACACCACACAAAGTGTGGTCATGGTGGCGAGCATTGGCTCAAGGGTCTCCCGTAGATGGTTATGACCCAACAACCGACACAGACCAACCCTACAGACTCTCACGATCGAGAGTGCTCACATGCCAATCTCTGTGTCAGTCGGCTGCTCCTTAGATGGTAGCACGAGCTCACCAACTCACCTCCAAAGTGCTGATCTCAGAGTTCTCGCAGGAGATCCAACCGCGAGGGTTCGGTCACAGTATCTACCCGCAGACTTGGACAAGTTACCAAAATGACAGCAGCGACTTATCAATTAGTGGTGTGACCAGGTGCTTGTGCTCGGGTTCAACTCTGGCCGGTACGAGCTGAACCTCATCAAGAAGTACTTCGTGGATGAGCTCACAAGTTCTGTGCTAGCACATAGAACAGCAGGCATGGTGAAAGTCACCAAAAGGCTCCCCAGAAAATGTGTCTCATTACACCCGAACTAAGGTTTCTAGATGTGCTAAACTACCTCGGTCCCGGTGTCTCCTACGAGGCATGGATCAAAGCTTATGGGTGCACACAGCAGAAGAGCTGGTTGCCTTATGAATGGTTCGACATACCCAAGAAGCTCGACTATCCTAGACTACCTGATTATCCGGGCATGGTAGCCTAAGCTCAAAGGTGGTTACCTTCTTGAGTTGTCAGAGTGGAAGCAATGTGAGCAGGCCTTCAAAGATCAAGGGATGAAGACATTTGGCGACTGGCTGCGATACTACAATAACCTGGATGTCAGTCCATTCATCGAAGCTCTTGAGCAGATGCGTCAATTCTACACAGAACAAGGTATTGACATTCTGAAAGATGCGGTCTCTCTTCCAGGAGTGTCACTACAGTATCTCCTTCATGGAACCGCTCAACATATGCTAGATGTTAGCCTTTATGCCCCAGGCAAGGAAGCCTACGAGATGCTGAAGGGCATCGTTGTCGGTGGACCCAGCATCGTGTTCACAAGATATCATGAGACGGGTGTTACTCGAATTTGCCAAGGTAAGCGAGTATGTCAACGTATCCTTGGTTATGATGTGAATGCTGTGTATTTGTCAACCATGGCCCAAGCAATGCCTTGTGGTAAAGAAACTGTACGATTATGGGGTGGTCGTGTAAGCAGTGATATTGAATGCTTTAAGGAGGATCTGCTAATGGATCATTGGTTCGGGTTTGCTGAGGTAGACATTGAGGTACCTAAATCATTATGGCCAAAGTTCGAGGAGATGTCTCCCATCTTCTATAATCGTGAGATCTCAGAAAAGGCTATACCTCTGGAGATGCTTGCATACCTTGATAAAACAGGTCGACAAAAGTCTACAACTTGCAAGCTTGTTGCTGCACACTCTGGTAAGAAGAGGGTATGGTATGCAGCAACTCCTATCAATTGCAGAGCCGTAAGGCTAAAATCACCATTTGTCACCCCTTCCTGGGTATAGCAGTATACGAGCTTGCAAAGCTGCAAATGCTGGAGTTCTACTATGACTTCCTCGACCGCTACGTAGCTCGTGACAGCTTCGAGTATCTGCAGATGGAGATCGATTATGCCTATATCGCCATAGCAGGTTCCAACCTCGATGAGGTGATATGCCCAGAGAGGCGAACAGAGTATGAGGCCTGCAAACGGGACTGGTTGGCATGGGACAAATGGTCTGGCCACACTCCGGGATTGTTCACGCTCGAGTTCTAAGGCACTCGTAGTATTGCTCTCTGCTCCAAGTGCTACTATATTGAGAATACAGACCGCTGGAACAGCAGGAACTCGCAAGTGAAATGCTTGACCAAGGGAATGTCTAAATGACAGAATGATGTCTCCTGGAAGAGGTTCTACAGTGCCCTCCATGGTGTAGTGGACCGAGCCACCAATCGGGGCCTCCGTCTGCGCAACCAGGGTATGGTGACGTGTGAACAGGAAAAACTTGGTCTCTCCACCTACTATGATAAGAGATATGTGCTAGCAGATGGTGTCCACACCGAGCCCATCGAGTATCAAAGCCCAAATTCGGCACACCCTACCATGGTTCAACCAGCACAAGCGCAAGTCAGCACTTACGATCTGGAGGATGTCTACTTGACGTAAGAACTTCGGATGGAGGTAGCTGTAATGGTTTCTTCTTAGAGGCAGTGTGGCTACCAACTGGTTTCTGACCTCCAAAGATGATCTGCTGGAGAACTTTACCAAACATCGCCATTTAAACCTGTACATAGTTAGACGTTAAACATTCAGCGGTATGTACAGCATCCAGATGGGGCAGTTGAACCCATGACCTCACCCCACACTGATCCTCGGAAGGACTGTCTGACAGTCATTCGACCTAGTATCCATGATGCAAACCCTTTATCCGCTGCAGGGAAGTACATCGACTTCACTATTTCTGGACAGATCCACGAGATTAGGAGTACGACACTCAAGTTTAAGCTCGAGAGCACTGAGGAGAAGGATGTAGAGCTCCCGCAGATGGTGAGCAGGTGTGAGATTGTGCAGAACAACACTACCTTAGACACCACCTACATAAATGATGAGTATTGAGTCCTGGCTCCATTGGCTCATGGACCTTCCTATTACGCGAAGGGGAAAGGGTACTATGCCGTCGGATGTAATGAAGGTTTCACAGAATTCGACTTACAACCAGACATAGAAATACCGGTCACGGTGTCACTCTTCTCCCTCCTCGAGAACACACACGTGAACCCAGCCTTGATGCAGGACAAGCTGTTCCTCTGGGTGTACACTAGAGCTGGGCGGTATTGATATTTACATGACGGTATCGGTACCATGAAAAAATACTGCGGTACCACGGTATACCGTCATCTGAGCTTGAGGCATGCCACGAAATTAGAACAATTTTTTCCATTTCCTTTTCACTTCCATTTCCAATCAATGGTAAATATAGGTAAAATAACTAAATCGGCTTCCTGATTTAGAGAAGAAGAACATGGCTACTGCGACTGTTTAGTTTCAAGATTTTATTAGCTCACTATTTTTAATGATGTAATATCATTCACGGGAATATCGGTCAAAGGGTGTGGTCGACTCGCTAACCATAACCCGCTGTTTGAGACATTGGGGTGCACTATTTTCAATCTGGATTGTTCTTGCTATTAATGCGGGTGACCAGCAAACGGTAAATTTTATTTTGGCAGTCGAGCGCTTTGATAAACAGAGTCCAGACAAAATCTGTGAGTATTTAAACGGGGCAAGTGTTGTACTCTTTTATTTCTGTTGGAGTCGTATATTCTGTTACTCGCGAAAACAGGCCTATGCACATACATATAACACGACATTGAATATAGCCAATTCCAAAGCTTCTGATAATTACCGAGTACCCGATGTACAGACTCGTTACTCGCCATGCTTCACATGAACAATGTGTGTAAAAAGCTATTTCCACGAACTTCTGACGTGTAGCCAGTTGAAAAATGAATTACAAAAACTAAAACACTATAATTTTTAGGTGTCGTTGCTTAAACTGGATTTCATCCTTAAAGAAGTTTCTTAAAACAAGCCAGAAAAATAAAAAATAATGCCTTCAACGCTGCTCGTTGTTAATAAATTAGCACGTGATCAAAACGGCGCGAGCAAATACTACGTCTTAGTAAATTTTCATTGATAAATTCAGCGTAGTAATGTATTTTCCCACGGTCTGGTTTATGAACAACCAATCAGATACGTCTGCGAGATCGCTGTTGTGTTTGAATAGCACACAGTTTGTATGTTATTTTGTTATTCTAGCGTGTTTGTTCGGTGACAAAATGCTTGGAGTAATAAATTACAAATAATTGACACGGGAATAGGGAATATATTATAGTGTAATTACTACCGGCGGACGGCCAGAGAATGAGTTTAGATGTTTTAAATAAGGCAATTTTACCGTGAGACTTTCAAGACGTACATTTGACATACAATTCTGCCTGTCATTATTTTGTAATTGACGTCTTGATGTTTGTTTTTACAACGACCCTTTCACATCAACTCGGCTAACCCTTGGTCAAGTCAGATTTTATGAATATGTTTAAACGTGATCGTTTGTAGCTTGCAATATAAATGAATGATTACAAATCTATATCCAGTAACATTGTGTTTCAACAGGAGTTTTTCAAAACAGAACTTATATTAGCTATATTTGTGGGAGGTTTTTGGTTGTCACTTTCCGGATTTTCTTTCTCGTTCAGGCTTGTCAGATAATTTTGGTTAGTGGGACGAGTTGTGTATAGGACGAATTGGCTGGATATTTTAACATTGATATTTGAAACTAGGGACTCGATTCCACCAAATGGAACTGGATAACTGCTCTAACGAACTGGACCATTTTGAAATTTGTAAACATTGCGCATCGAAATGGATGGGTTCTGTTGAATTAAAGCGAAGGTAGTCTTACTAACATTTATATCAACCAAAGGTGGCGAATTGTCTGTTTATTGAAATAATTCACAACTTATTTATACAAATTGATGTGCATCTCATATGAAATTAAGATAGTATTAAATACTTTATAAATATCACATTTTGTTACGTATATTAGTTCGACGGGGAGTGTCATTGTATACACCTACATGTTTTGGTATATTATTAAATTCTTGGTGCGGTTCTGTCCAAATGCTATACAGCGTCGGATAGATATATGTATCCGCTTTAAGCATAACATATTATTTGGTAAACAAACTCCAGCGGTTTTATGTCAGTCCAGAGGAATCGTAGTAGCATCAAAACGTCAATCGCAACTGATGCAAACCTTTAATTTTATATAATAATATATAAATAGGAGATGGTACGACGTCACGCTAAAAGTGCCTATGTAGTATGTTTAAAATCTTTTGTTTTGTGATATCATTTTGATTGCATATACGTTCTACACGATCATTCATATTGGGGGTGATAAATGATTCCTTTTTACAAAAGCAAATAATAATTTTGAATTTGTAAGGTAACGCAATTACGAATTTCAACCAGTTTTCGGTCCTTAACAACCCATTCGTAAGTTATCCCCCTTGATTTCGGTTTGTTCGTCTGCTAATTTGTTTGGACTTTAGAGATTCTTTAAAAATCGGTTACTATCAATATATCGTATTCAGTAGTATGGCATAATAGTATTTTTAATTGGTTAGGTAACACAATTATGAATTTCAACCAGTTTTCGTTTCTTAACGACCCATTAGTAGGAGTTATCCTTCTTGATTGCGTTTCGTTCGTCTGCTACTTTGGGTTTTGGCGATTTAAAAAAAATCGTGATCTCAATATATCGTGTTAAGTAGTATGACATAAGAATTGATTATTCCCCTCCCCGGGACTACTGCACTTTAAGGGCCGCCAGTGAGTAATGGGCGCCAAAATCTCGCAAAATACCGCGACTTCCGGTAATCCATGAGATTTCAGTGGTTGCTAGGAATGCTCTTGTTTCAATTGTGATTGGCTAATGGCAGTCACATGTTCATGATTATGACGCCATCAGCATTCCAAAATTAGAATGCGCTTGATTATGACGTCATTAGCGTTCTAATATTAGAATTTGTTTGTAAACAAACAGATTAAAGAGAGATTATTATGATAGATATTTATTTATATTTATGTAAAATGTAAGTGTAAAATAATATGTGTAAATCATATGAAATATGTCGAATTCGAAATGTATAAGATACGACGACTTATATGAAATTACTAGAGATCAACATAATTTAATATCATGGCTAATAAAGCAAGTATTGTTATTTGACTTTGAAGGAGTGTGTGATAAATGTGGTAGTGGTTTTGTGTCGTTAAAACAGGATTTAAGTAAAAAAGACAAATACGTCTGGAGGTGTAGCCGAAGAAAAAAAGGTGAATGCCGTAACAAAATCAGTATAAGACAGGATTCATGGTTTGCCAAATCTCATTTAACATTAGCTCAAATCATAAAACTTATGTATTATTGGAACTAAAATTAAACAAATTTCAATAGTATATTTGAATTAAATATAGGAAGTGATCATACAATTGTGGACTGGTTCAATTTCTGTCATGAGGTGTGTGTGGAGGTGCTAATTAAGGATAATGAAGTGATAGGAGGTGAAGGCAAAACTGTTGAGATAGACGAAAGTAAGTTTGGGAAGCGAAAGTACGAGAGAGGTAAAAGGGTTGACGGTTGTTGGGTATTCGGGGGTATTGAGCGTGATAGTGGAAGGTGTTTTTTCGAAGTTGTGGAAGATAGAACAAGGGAAACTTTAATTCCCATTATTAGAAAGTATATCAGAGCAGGAACAACTGTAATTAGTGACTGCTGGAAACCCTATGCTATTTTGGTTGAAATCTGATATAGACATCTCACGGTCAACCACAGTGTAGAACTTGTAAATTCGGAAAACAGTGCGTGCACTAAAAAGATAGAAAGTACATGGCATAGTCTAAAATTATCTTTACCAAGGAGTGGTACACGTAAAACTCTTTATCAAAGTTACTTTCAAGAATATATAGTTAGGAAAAAGTATCTAAAACATAGTGAGGATTCTTTTCTATGTTTTCTTGAACTAATAAAGCGTGTCTATATCATCAAAGATAAAGAAAACGTTTCACCCCCGCCATCTGCAGATCACAGCTACATAAATATGTAATAAGGTATGTTTTAATTAAAAATTTTTTGGTGGAATCCCTTTTTGTATTATCATTTCTTGTGAACACAACTTCTACAGTTTAGCTGCGATTCTTTTGAAACCTGGTAAGTATTATCATTATCACATGAAGATGTGCATGTGCTATCCCTATACTTGTACATCAATCCGTCTGTCCCAAATGGTTGTTCATCTGTCGGTCCATCCCCTGTCAAGCAACTCCTACAGTTTAGTTACAATTCTTTTGAAACATGCTAAAGCTAGTCATTGCCATCTGAAGATGTGCATGTGTTTTTTTCGCGGCCAAAAAATTATTCATTACAGAGTTATCCCCCTTTAAATACTTTTAAGCCGATACATAAACTGCAGTACCAATCATTTCTTGTCAACACAACTCCTACAATTTAGCTGTGATTCTTTTGAAACTTGGTACGGGTTCTCATTACCACTTGAAGATGTGCATGTGCTATCCATATGCCTGTACATCCATGCGGCTGTATAGAATGTATGTATGTCAGTGTGTTGGTCCATCCATCTCTGACAATCATTTCAAGATGTCAACACAACTCCTACAGTTTGGCTACATTTCCAGAAGTCTCTGTTTGATTGACATTATGGGAGTCTACTCCATCCAGAAACCTGGACTAGAGTACAGATTTGTGGTTCTTACATTAGAAGGCATTAAATGCAAGATTAGAAATCTTTTTCTGGCGCTAAATGTAAGTAGATTTATTTAGCAAGTAGTGATGAACAATAAGTTTGTTTATGTGGTTAATAAAATGCCAAACCAACTTGTGTGTGTGTGTGTGTGTGTGTGTGTGTGGTGTGTGTGTGTGTGTGTGTGTGTGTGTGTGTGTGTGTGTGTGTGTGTGTGTGTGTGTGTGTGTGTGATCTCCCCTGAAATACTTAAAATTCATAAAAATTGTCTTCTTCACACCAGATCTTGAACAATTTGGAACCTATGCTCTCAATTCCTTTGTCACTGAATATATTACTTGAAGAAGCAGTGCTATGTTTCCATTTTGAAGAAATGCATCCACTTTTTCCTGAATTATTTCCCGAATTCACGAAAATTCTCTTGTCTGGGCATAATAGTTGAATGGAATTGAACCTGCACTTACAAATCTATCTTTCTTTAAGGTGAGATGCAGTGTCAAGATTTCATTTTTCATTGATTAGTTTTTCTAAAATATTGTCCTTTACAATTAGCATTACATGTATGTCTACTCTTGATGTATGTTTATCTGAAAAGTTTGGATCGGGGGGATATGCCGTCTTCTGATGGCTTTTGTTGTTTCTCATAGAAAAGGTAATCATGCAAAATACAAGAAATCTCTTAGCATAAATTTCTGCTGTCATCTCTATGCAATAAAATTATGGCAACAGCTTATCAAAACTAGATTAATGACGCATCATCGTAAATCCCCATGTTCACCGTTTTGAACTTTGCCCCCCTCCCCCCTCCCCACAGCCCATTCCCGGGGGCAGAGCCAAATGTAAATGTCCTTTTTTGCTCTACAATTATATAGGTAACTCACATACCAAATTTGTTTGAATTCTGTCCAACAATGTCAGAGGAGTTGCATTACAATCAATTTCATGGCCTTTTAACCCCCATCCCCCACCCCTGGAGGGCCCAAATGTAAATGGGCTCATCCACTTCACATTGATATGGGTAACTCGCATACCAAATGTGGTTGAATTCCGTCCAATGGTTTTGGAGGAGATGCATTACAATCAATTTCTGCAGATTAAAATTTGACCTTTTGACCCCTCTCCCGCCCCCTGGAGGCGGAGCCAAATCTAAATGGCCTCATGCACTCCGCAATCATATGGGTAACTCGGATATCAAATTCATTTGAGTTCTGTCTAACGATTTTAGAGGAATTGCATTACAATCAATTTCATGACCTTTTGACCCCCATCCCCCTACCCCCTGTGGGCGGGGCCAAATGTAAATGTGCTCATCAACTCCACATTGATATGGGTAACTGACATTCTAAATGTGGTTGAATTCCATCCAACAGTGTCAGAGGAGTTGCATTACAATCAATTTTTTGTGTCTTGACCCCCATCCCCCACTCACCCCATGCTCATGTACGCCACATTGATATTGGTAACTCACATAGCAAATTTTGTTGGATTCTGTCAATTTCTGCAGGTTAAAGTTTGACCAGTTGACCTCCCCACCCCACCCCTGTGGGCAGAACCAAATCTAAATAGCCTGTTGCGCTCAGCAATCATATGGGTAACTCAGATATCAAATTTGGTTTGTGTTCCATCTAACGATTTGAGAAGATGCGTTACAAGTGATTCAACCTTTTGACCCCTTCCACACACACACACACACACCCTGGTGTTTGAGGCAAATCTAAATGTCTTCTTGCAAAGCGGAATCATATGGGTAACCCACATACCAAATTTGATATAATTCCACGCGACGTTTTGGAAGAAGATAGCGTGACGGATGGACAGACAGACGGACGGAGGCGATTACAATATCCCCGACATTTTTTTAAAACGATGGGAAAAAATGGGGCTTTGGATTAGTTGTTATAAGACGCAAGATTAAAACTAGATTGATCGGTCGATGACGCATCATCGCAAAATCCCCATGTTCACCACTTTTGACCCCCCCCCCCCACCCCCCCTGAGGGAGTGAGGAGCCAAATGGAAATATCCTATTGCACTCCACAATCATATGGGTAACTCACATACCGAATTTGGTTGAATTTTGTCCAACAGTGTCAGAGGAGTTGAATTACAATAAATTTTGTGACCTCACCCCATCCCCAACCCCTAAGGTTTCGGAGGAGATACATTATAATAGATTTCCGCAGGTTAAAGTTTGACCTTTTAACCTCTGCCCCACCCCCTGAGGGTAAACCAAATCTAAATAGCCTCTTGCGCTCAGCAATCATATGGGTAACTCGGATATCAAATTTGGTTTAAGTTCCATCTAACAATCACAGAAGAGTTGTGTTGCAAGTTATCTTAACTCTTTTGACACCCCCCCTCTCTGGGGTTGGAGCCAAATCTAAATGTCTTCTTGCAAAGCGGAATCATATGGGTAACCAACGTACCAAATTTGATTTAATTCCACCCAATGGTTTGGAAGGAGATAGCGTGATGGACAGACAGAAGGACGGAGGCAATTACAATATCCCTGATGGGTTTTTTTAAATGATGGGGAAAAATGGGGCTTTGGATTAGTTGTTACAAGACGCAAGATTAAAACTAGATTGATAGGTGGATGACACATCATCACAAATCCCCATGTTCACCACTTTTGACACACACCCCCGAGTGAGGAGCCAAATGGAAATATCCATTTGCACTCCACAGTCCTAAGGGTAACTCACATACTGAATTTGGTTGAATTTCCCCCCCATCCACCACCCGAAGTGGCCAGAGTAAAATGTAAATGTGCTCATCCACTCCACATTGATATGGATAACTCGCATACTAAATTTGGTTCAATTCCGTCAAATGGTTTCGGAGGAGTTACATTACAATTAATTTCTAGACCTTTTGACCCCCATTCCCCACACAAAAGGCGGCTGGGCCAAATGTAAATGTGCTCATCCACTTGACATTGGTATGGGTAACTCACATACCAAATTTTGTTCTATTCTGTCCAATGGTTTCGGAGGAGTTGCCTTACAATCAATTTTTCGTTATCAATTGTGACCCCCCATCCCCTACCAACACCTGGGGACGGTTTCTGAGGAGATGCATTACAATCAATTTCCAGTGGTTAAAATTTGACCTTTTGACCTGTGCCCTGTGCATGTAAACGGCCTCTTGAACTCCACAATTATATGGGTAACTGACGTATCAAATTTGGTTGAGTTTCGTCTACAGGTTTCAGAGTAGTTGCATTACAAGTGATTTGACCATGAAAGATTTACCGGAAATTGTCTAAAGGTATCTCCTCCTTAAGCACTTGAAAGGATTTCAACCAAATATGGCTGTACATGTAAGGATTCGATGGTGCTAGGGTCCAGAACAACTATTCAGAATTTTAATTGGCAAATTCTTTTGGTGAAACTCTTAGGTTGTAAAAAAAATTATCAAAATCCATCTCCTCCTTAGCCGCTTACCAAATTTAGCTGGAAGGATTCTATGGCGCTCGGCTCCAAAATCTCTAACTATGAATAGCATCAGGTAATGTGAACTCTGTTGTAATTCTTTGAATAAATGTGTTGCAGTTGCAGTGCTGCCATGGAACAGATGGAGTATCAGACCAGTTCTGCGCTAGACGATTTGAAAGGTTTGTGTACATTAAATATACTGGTAAATGTGCATCACAGTGCATGGAGGGATCCAATTTGTCACTCAAGTATCTGATGTCTTAATCAAACACATCACTTGTTATCTGACCTACTGTCAAAATGACATAGTGCCATCACGAAAGTGGTAACACTCTCACGAAAAAGTCTGAATTGTAATATCTTTGCTGAATTTACAATTTAATACACATTCGATTGAGTCGGATTGAATATTTTGAAACTAATTTGACTTGGACCTGTTGCTGCCTTGACAGCGCCCAGTCAATATAGTTTCAACACACGTGTCATGCG